>JAUPFT010000002.1:16689196-17289196 GCA_036936625.1 Parnassius smintheus behrii
TATTGTAATAATTATTTAAAGTAATTAGCTTATATAAACTAAAATAATACTTGCAACCAGTTTTGTTTTTGTCAATCGTAATCGATCGAATCGGATCGAACAGTATGAAAAAAAATTTAAAGTGTATTTCACAAAGCAGTAAATAGAACAACTTACTGGTACTCCGGTGATGGCAATCTGGTGCATAGAGTCGTTAACACATTTTAGCACAACCAGCATGCAGTCAAGGGCTTTCTGCAGACCAGTGCTCATCGACCCGCACTCACTATAGCGTAGTAAGTCCTGGAAAGCATATGGAAAAGTTGATTTAGTAGAATTATGTCAAAGATACTTTGTGCATACATACACACGCACACACGTAAGCACATACACGCACGTGTATGTGCTTACGTGTGTACACTTACACTTTATACTTAAAACAAGTCCTCATACTCGTACTAATATAAGAAAATGTTGAAAACAATAAACTTTAATTTCATTTCAAACTTCAACTTTCATTTCATAGATATTTTATGAATTGTTATATGTTTATACCTTGAGTAGTAGCTGATATTTGGTAATCCTCTGTACAGGTTTTAGTAAATACGCGGCCAGTGGCAGCTTGTGGCCGAGACGTTGTTGACACACCTGCAGGAACAAGTGAGTGTCCACCAGTGTCTCACGGAGTCGCTCCGACCGCGGAATGTTTTGGCAGTAATAGCTGTACAGTCTGAAGAATGTCTCTCTCTAAAATAAAACGTATGTTTATTTTAAAAATTAAATCAAATTAGTAACTCTCAACTTTATTCGTGATTATACAGCGTAAAAAATGTATTGCTAATTCATATGTTTATGTATGCGTTGTTTAGCAGCGCAAGAAAAGGAGGGAAAGTTATCAGCTAGAGTTAAAAAATGTACTTATTAAAATCAACTTAAATATGTTCTTACCTTTTCAACAAAGCATAGCGCTACTAATTCTGTCGCCGATATAGAACGCTCGAGGTCCTTTAAGAAAACGTCTTGGTGGAATGTGAAGAGTTCATGGAGGTTTCCAAATAATACGTCTGCTTGTCCGACCAATGCCGATGGTATTACATGTTGATTCTCCGGTTTTTCAATCTCTTCCTTGTAGCCCTAAAAAAAACGGTAAGCCTTAATGAAGTTTTATTCAAAAACCTCGGTATGTTATATGATCCTTGATTACCGATATACCGATCTAAGAAAAGATGAACACTGGCTAATAGTGTCACACCACTCTTGGAGACGTCTGTCATAATCAGTATAAATAGCTTCCAAGCATTCGCATTCATAAGAAGCCGAGGTAGCACAGTTTTTCCGTAGTTTCTTTTTTAAATTCTGGAAAGATGTCGTCCAATTTCTGAAAGTGCTCGTTCTTTTCATCTTTTGGCCTTTTCTCCTAACACTACTATGGACTTGGTTTCTTCGGTAGTTGCCAATTGTATAGGGATACCTATGGAGTGAATGATTAGGAGTTTTTAAATATCGATTACGTTTACGACACGATAAAGTGGAATGCAAGCTGCGAACGTAGTTATCGGTGTTCCTACTACGGCACATGGTTGACCCTTTTTTATGATATATTGTCGAATAATGATCTCTGATCGTGTGATTCCATTCTTTCATTATCCGTTTATAGTCCTTGAGTATGGTCGATAGAATGTCTTCAGTAACTTTACTACTGCACATTGTCTTACGTAGTTCAGTACAGCTAGTGGATTTTAACTGAGAATCCTTGGAAAGTGTTGATTCAGTGGAGTACTCAGGTGTTGATACATGGACATCTGTTCCAAGACATCCATAAAGAGGATTTTTGATAATTTCTGGGATATCGACAACATTTGGTGCAGTTGTCACAGAGTCGGCAGTGTTTCCTTCGGAGAGTGTAACAATGTCAGAATCCGGCAAATAAGTAATCTTATCTTCACTTTTCTGTAAAAACTCATAACCAGGCAGCATTTTACCGTAATAGAAATTACCAGTAAACGGTTCTGTGGTCACTGGCTTTATGTTCTTTAGGTGCGATTTCAATCGATTGTTCTTTCCAACGTCACTTGCAGATTTCTTACACTTTTTGTTTCTCGCACGTTTTTCCTTCTCAAACATAGCCATTTGATTATGGTAATCACTGAACAGTGTTGAATCCGACGTGACTCTGGTTAGACCATGTTTCTTACGTGTTGTTGGATTGTCACTCTTTTTATAATACCACGAGTATGAGGTCCCGACGCTTAGATTCGTGGAAGATTTATGTAGGTCGTACTTTCCATATTTCATGGTGAGGTTTATAGTTCACGCGAGCGATGGACTATACCGCGCGATAGTTAGCGAATGTGTAAAATGCAATACGTTCCGCTGGATGCGCTAGTGTCGACTGCACTAGATAGAGCTTTGTATATAGTGCTAACTCACTTTGCGCGTTACTGTTCATTGAGCCTGTAACGTTTACGCGTTTGTAACACGCACTACTTACAGTGCACATCATATAAAATTTTTAGAGCGCAAACTCTTTGATTAATATCTAATCATTTGATTAAATCAACTGTAACGTAATGGTTGCTTTTTTATATGCTGTCAAGGCGAGTCCCTTTGGAGTTAAGATAGACGATGACATGAGCAGGAAGTTCCAGTTTAGTACACCGGGCCGGAATCATGCACAAGCGGTAAAATAGCAACATACTGCTGTTGTGTTAATAACATGTATGCTGAATGTAAAAATACGGAGGACCCTGGTAACAAGGCATATCATTTAAGTCTTCAGTGCCGGCAACCCATCTGCATTGATTCTCAATTGAGAGTGGGGGTCTATGCGCCACAATATACACTTACCATTATTATATTTTTGAATCCGAAAATTGGATTGTATGCTCCTTTGTCCCTTTGTATGAAAAACATATATGTATATAAAACGTGTTGGGATTAGACTGGAGGTCCTAACTACAATTAATCTCAAATAATTCTTCTTATTTTTTCGAAAATGCGAGGATGCCCGTGGAATGTATGTGGGCTGACATAACTTTTCCTTTTGCTATGAATGAACCTAACGAGTATATATTTATAACTAAAAATACAAAAATACAATTAGGTAATATTATATAATATATAGATATGATAATTCGTTGTTCAAGCACGTATTTTTAAAGAAATTGAAAACTATACCTAAATTATTACGTCATCGCTGTCTTTGTTTCACTGTTTACATAAATTACACTACTTTAAAAACTATTTAACATTTTCAACGTAACCTTATTAAACAATAACATAAAAAGTCTAACGGACTAGGACTTTAGCTTTGATTTTACCACGCGTTTATTACTCTCTTTAATTATTTGCTTGACTTGTAGAGACATATAAGGTGGGGCAAAAGTTTCTTCGTATTTTATATTTCAAGACATTTTTTTTTTCAAAGTTTAATTAAATTTAATTATAATATATTTGTGCCATATTGTTCAATAAGTTGTTGTCATCTTGTAGGTAGTGACATAATCCCGTTGCTGTAGAAATCTTGGGATCTTGCAACAAGTAGTTTTTGTCACAGTAGTTGACATTGACAGTCCTCTCTTGATGTTAACCTAACATTACCCAAATGACTGTGAAGAGGCCGAAACAGGTAAAAGTCTGAGGGTTCAAAGTCATATGGCGGATGCATTTACACTTTCCAACCAAGCTCTCTCAATTTTTGGTGAGTGGCCAAAGATGTGTGTGGTCTGGCGTTATCGTGATGAAAGACCATTCCCTTTTTGTTGATTGATTCCGACCGTTTTTTCTCAATCTCTTGCTTGAGTCTCATTAGTTGTTGGCAGTAGAGATCCAAATCGATGGTTTTGCCCGACGATAAAAGTTCATAATAAATGATGCCCTTCAATCCCACAATACACATAGCATCACCTTCTTGCGTATTAATCCGGATTTCGCTACAGTCTGTGAATCTTGACTACCCTTTGACCATGATCTTTTACGCTCGTTCTTGTCGTAGGTAATCCAATTTACATCACCAGTGATCAATATTTTCAAAAATGGTTTCTTTAAGTGAGCTCGTGTGGTACCGAAATATCGTAAGTACTAATATGCCGATCTTGCTCTACTTTTTCAAAAATGGCATCGACTATCCGTATGAGGACGACCAGAGCGAACTGTATCTTTGACATTCCCGGACTGAAAATACTTGAACCAACTTTGTGCTACTCTTACTGACATTGCATTAGGTCCATAAACGTCACAATTTTTTCCGCGGCTTGAATCGTGTTTTTCCCTTTTTTTTTAATAAAACTTCAGAATGTATCGAATTTCTTCATTAGATTCCCTCAATTTGACGAACAGAAAAACAATTGAAAAATGGCGGGAAAGTGTGTTTTACTTTTTATTTTTGTTTTTCTTTTTCCTATATGTATTAATATTAAAACTAGCCAGATACAAACGGTACAACCAAAGATTTTTTTTTAATTTTATGCAAACAAAATACGAAAAAACTTTTTACCCGAACTATTTCCTCCCACTTTCAGACGTCTGATTAATCTAAAATTTTGTAACCGTATCGAAAACCGATGACAATAATTTCATGACATAACATTAATGACCTTGAACTTTCAGCTTTTTTAAACCTTTATACATAAAATTATATTTTGATTTTATTTCTATTTATATCCGCGTGTAACATGTAATAAAACTGTTTTTTATTCATTTTGCGCAATAATGTGTTGCTGAATATTGAGTGTATTACGTTTAAAGTATGTAGAAACATTTTTTTTTTATAAAAAATATTAGTAATCCTACTAACTAACATTAGTAACATTCCCTTTAACCACTCCTGGTAAGCTGAAAATGCTTGTGTTAGGAGTGGTTCACGACAGTAGTCGAATGGTGGATTCGAACCCGCGACCTTCTGAGTTCGCGGTCCGCGCCTTGCCACTAGGCTACTGTCGCTTTTTATTTAATAAACTTTTTATATAAATTTAATAGAGTATTTTTAAAATATTCAGTATTATTAACAATAGTTTATAATACAGATATTTACAGCTATTATGATATATATAGCTTTAGGGTTATAAAGATTAACTAGTTGTTAGTCAACCCCAAATATTATTCAAATAATTTTTTGTCGCGAGTCGGCGCGAAGTTATGTTTTGCTAATTAAATACTACAATTACTATTTATATCAGTCGGTTTAATATTAAAAAAATAATTAACGAACAAATATACACATTTATTTTATATGTCAGTATGTTACGAGTTTTAGAGAATTGTTAAACGTACCTTGACTAATAAGGCTTATTAAAAATTTACTACCATCCTAAAGGGAAAGTATGTACTTGTGGAAATGAAAATGAAATTCTTTCTGCACTAGTAATTGGCTGTGACAATAAAATAATTTGTAGAACTAACATTATATAATACAACACTTATTATGTAAATTGATTGCCTCTGACATTTTTTTTATAGGATATGGTGACAAAAGAGCACACAGACCACCTGATGATAAGTAGCTGCTGTGGCCCATAGACCTCTATCCTCTATTACGAATCAAAATGCAGATGCGTTTCAGAGCTCGACCGACCGTCGGTGCGTACGTCGGTCGCGCTTGCCTTTTGTATGAAAATTCCCAAGTCGTTACAGTGCTCGACCGGCCGTACGCACGCGTATGTAGCTACGCAGCACGCACTGCGTACGAGGACCGTTGCGTCGGTCGAGCGCGTCCGCATGCGTACCGTCGGTCGACCGACGCGCTATGGAAACATATTGACGCGTTCAGTGCTACACCGACCGTACGGATGCGTGTATCATCGTCAAGAAAATCAAACCTAAACTTTAATAATATTGTATGATTTTATAGGTATTAAGTAGTGTTAGTGATTTAAGTAATTTTTATCAAACATGGCATATGTCGACACCGAACACCTCGCGGATGTTTTAAGTGGTCTTGTAATTTCATTGAGAATTCATCAAAACTTTTGATTGACATTCTAAAGTAATTAAAAAATGTTTCTTCATCTTCGCGCAATAATGAATATAAAGTAGTAAATTCCCCTTGAAGTGCTCTTTGGGCGACGATTGGGTGAACCTGATATCAGCAACAATTAAACAATTAACGCGTCCATTTCGTGTTCGTGTTTGTGACTGTACCAGTCCGGACAGTTTCGTTGCTCAGGAAAGCTGTGAACACTACAAACTGACGTTCGGTTAAATGCCTCGTTTGCAGTAAAAAAGGTATCCGGTTATCTACACTCATCAACGAAATACATCAGCGTTAAGCTACTATTTTACGCTGGTATTCTGTGAGTGCGTGGTACTTCCCCGGTCGAGCCGACCCATTCGTGCTACAACTATAGCAGTAATATAACTGCAGCATGGCTCTACCACGTATTACTTTATTAAATCGAAGTGACAAACGAACTAGCAAGCCACCTAATGGTAAGTGGCTATTGCTGCCGGTGGATAACTGCAACCACTGAGGATTAGATGGAATGCCTCTCAGCTTGTATATACCGCCAAAATATGAGAGGACCCATCCAGACTGACTCCTGAGCATAAAAAGTAAGGAGTCTTGCTACGTAATGAATTATGTGTGCGTGGAAGTGGAAGAAGAATAATAATTATGTGCAACTTACAGTAAGTATGGAGCCGAGTTCCTGAACGTAGATCCTTTCGGTTTGTAGCAGTTCAGCGAGAACGTGACCTCGCCGTGACCGCCGTGCTTCTGCATCTTCGCCGCCGGAGCTCTCCGACCCTCCCGATGTTTCCATCTGAGAAATAGACATAAACACGTTTAAATGGATTTTATTTTTTTAAGTGAAAACTTCTTTAGAACAGTAAGAAAAAGGCACACCAAAAAAGACACGTATATGTACTGCGACGGAATGAGATAGAATACTACATTAAATTAGTCGTGTTTAGGCCATCTAGCACATATTTTATGTAAATTTACCTATATATTGAAGTAGATGGCGTTATTAATACTTACGAATATGTAATATTTATTAGCTATAATTAAACTTTTATCTTATATTTTATGCCGCACTTGTCGTTGGAAATTCTTATATTAAATAAATAACTTGTCGTGAAATGTCTATATTTTAGAGAGTACGCATACGCAGTAGAAGTGCACACATATTTTTTTTAAATATTATGGAAATTGAGTTTGCGACTGCTTCATTAAAATTATTCATGCTCAAAAGTCTACAATGCTCCTCCATAGGTTGCTTCATAGGGGGAATATTTGCTTATTATTTGTTACTATTTAAAGTAGATATGAGGAAGATGCTGCTGAACGTCAGTTTCCCTTAGTCGCCTTTTTCAAGATCTTCTTGATGATATAGGATAGTCGACTCTCTTACGCCGTTACTACCATACACAATGTAACGCTATTCGCCATACGGCGTTCCATTGTGTTATTAATAGGCTATTCCATTTTGTTCTGGTTCCATACAGGAATAAAATAGAATCGCTTTTGCAGCTAAATATTTTTTGACTTGAAAGGAAAACCGGTAAAAGAGTTCGACATCGCGGTGCGAGTATTGGCACTTGGCACTATTATTAGTATACCTATGTGGACTTCAGGAAAACAACCGAAAAGTGTTGCAAATAAACGTTAAAAACGCTATTATAGAGTTTGATCTATGCTACCTTAAACGATCAACAACATCATAAATAGCATCTCGAATCCTGTAAATAGCAATTTACGAGGCCTGCAAAATAATTGATTCGTATCTAAATGTTTGTTCAAGTAAGAGCCTTCACGATTTATAGAAAAAAATATAAATTCTGGTGTACAGTTTTATAATAATAATAAACCACAATGTCCACAAATACATCATCTAGCGAAACTACTTACGAAAGTAACGCAATAGTAATATCATAACGTATAGAAATCTTCCCGATATTGTTTTAAATAATATTTTCATAGAGCAGTACCTAACTGTAATAACGGCAGTGCTTGTCCTGTAATGAAAGTTTTTACCTCGATTTTTGCTTTCGTATATGTTTGTTTTACCGTTAACACGGTTATTTTGCTATAAATAATAGTATGTATATTGTTTTGAATGTTACAAACACGCAAGCCGCAGTTGTTTTGTAATAGGTTTTATGGATTTTAAAGTTCAAACTTCAAACTAGGGGGTCGGTTTTATGACTTTATTATATACGAATATACCCGTTAAAGCAAACAGAAATTACAGTTAAGATCTTTTATAGTTTAATAGTATTTAGCATACTTGCGATTGATAATATCAAATATGCAATAGCACAGAAATATGTAAGCTTACTTTATGAGATAGCCGAGGCTTGTAGAGTTATTACGTTATCGTAATAACGTTAATGTCATAGATGACATAGACAAGATTGGCTACATCTTGAAGCGAGCTTCTATTAGAACATTCTACAAGCCGCCGAAGGAGATTAGTCAGTTGCAGGAGTGTACAAGCTTGATTGTGACTGTGATCTCTCGTATATAGGGCAAATAAAAAGGTTAATAAGAACCCGAGTAAAAGAAAATATAGCCGACGTGAAACACCAATGTTCCGGGAAGCCTGCAGTTTGTGATTATATCCTAGACAGCCCTCGTCATTACCAACATCAGATTTGATGGATCACAAATCTTCGAGAAAGAACATTGATTCCTGCCAAGGATAATACGTGAGGCTATTGAAATTAAAAATAATCCTAATTTCAATAGATAAGGAGGCTGGGTACTATCCTGTTTGGGATACTGTAATTAATGAAATTAAAACTAAACCCAAGCATACCACTGCAAGAATTCAAGACACAGAAGTTCATTCTGTTTAGGTCGGACCCTAAGTAATAATTAAAAGCTGAAGGTACTCCGTGTTAACACTTACGTCGGGACGCAAAAAAGCACACGATACGTCGGAAATTAAATTCATCTAAATAAAACGCGATAAAATTCGTAAAAGTAGTTTTATTCAATAATTAAAAGTAATTAGGTATAATTTTACTAATATTATTGATAGTAAGAATGTGCCATCTTGTCTATGGAGGTTTCTCGTTAATCATGCCAAAAGGGATTAATGTATAAAATTAAAAATTTGGTAAAGACATAAATGTTATGGAATATCACATAAGACACAGATTTTGGCCCAGTATTGAATATTACAATAATTACGTTACTCTAAGGACATATCACACACCACCTGCGCGAATTTCACGCAAGTATGCTGCAGGCAAAAGTTATTAAAATATAGATGATGTGATATTTAAACGTGGTAGATCATTGCTACAGCTATATCATGGCTGTAGCACGAAAAGGTCGGCTCGAATTGGAAAGGACCATGCATTCACAGAATACCAGTGTAAAATAGAAGGTTAGTGCTGCTGTGTTTTATAATTATGTTGAGGTTGAGGGTACACTACCGTAGACCATTTTTATTGGAAATGGGCATTCCATCTTAGTCCTCATTTTGAATCTTAGGATAGATGTAGATAATTATGGGCCACAGCATCAACTTACTAGCTCCACAGCACCACAGCAGCATGTGCTATGCTGCTGTGCAACTGTGGAGTGTGTGCTTGGTGTGCTTTTTCTATTATTAATAGTTATGAAAACAAAACTAATCTTGATTTGAATTGCGCCAAAATAGTATATTATTTAAATTCTACAAACTGCAAAAGTTTAACTCTATTTTAAATAGGTATATAACTTTGTTTATAGAAGCTCTCTTTGCTATATATGACAGAACTTTATTCAGTTAATGAGTGTAATTATATGATAAAATTAGAAAAAGAAGATAAAAGTCCAAAACGAGGTCAATTTGATTGAATTGAAGCCTTCATTGATAAGGACGTGCTAAGTGACACAAATATGATGCTCAACAAAACGCGGGTTTTAACTTTTTCACTTTAATTGAAAAAATATGCATATAACTTACAGGTTTGTGTTGTTCTGTGAAATCCTTCACCATTTTATATCCAGCTTTCAGCATCACATTTATTTTAATCATGTCTACATCACAATAAAATCAGCTCTTGAACATATCGGTGATCGTTATCACGAAATAATTTTTAACCACATTTTGAAAACGTAAATTTTTCGTTAAATTATTATTGTTGAAAAGGACGAAATCACCAAACATGTTGTACGCATTCAAAAACAGTAAGAATAAGGAACTGATGACCCGGGATGCGAAGGGGACGCGGGAATACGTTGGAACGGTATAAAAAGTGGTTGCTTCTACTTTGCCGCGGGCTATTAGGTGTGGTTGATGCTCTACCTCAATAAAAACTAAAAGATATATCCTTAAACAAGAAAACTCGAAGTGATTAGCAGTAAACTGAGGTATTTCTCTAGCTTATAAAAAATTAAAAAACTTAAAAAATCGAATCGAATAAGGCAGCCTTACTTAATGAAAAAAAATGCCGTGTGATATTAGTTTAAGAGTATCCATCATTCCATTTCTTCCTGTGGTGTTCATAGGAAGCAATAATGGGAAATGCCATAAACACCTCATGGCGCCGGTTAGATGTCCGCAGAGCTGCCCCAAAGCAATACGTGTTGGCGAACTTTACATGTCTTCGACATATTATTTTTTTATATTTCCCAGACATGCTGGTTTTTCTCGGCACTTAAAATTGATTGCTGCCGGCGAGGACCGAACCCAGGTACTGTGAAATTTACAGTTATAAATTATACGTCATTACAGTAATAAGTTATTTCAGTCACGTAATATTTATTTATTTTTAATTAAGCAACCTGCAAAGTCAACAAGTAAACTAAATGAATGGCGCTTTTGCTGTTGTAAATATTCATCACGTGTGAATAAACTTTTATTACACCGGAGAATCAAAATAGAGATTTTTATACTCCGGGTACTTACGAGAAATTAAAATAGCAAAGTCGCAAGTAGAGCAACATTTTATTCGAATGAATTGCATTAGTAGTAGTATTCAGTAATAAAGGGCGAGCGTTTTGTTGTGCGCAGCGTAACTACACTCAACGTGATGTGTACATACTTCTTTTAATATACTAGTGTGAGTGCTGCGTACGCACCTATTTGCATTAGTGGTTGTAGAGCACACCTGCTGTGAGTTCCGTAGTAGTAAAGAGACTTGCTTCGTGTTAAATTCAAAGGTATTGATCTCAACGGCAGCCTAAACTAAGCCTGTTCTCAACATTTTTTGTGTATTTTCTTAGGAACATCTGTTATGTCTTTGTTTAGAGGACAAGACTATCTTGAGCTTTGTGCTTCAGGCACGTGCTACGCGACTGGGCTGGGAATGGCTGGGAACGGATTTTTGTAACTCAAGCGTTGAGTTATACAAAACATATAAATCAATGAACTTTAGCAACTTTTTGAATATTATGATTTATATGATACTTAAAATAAAACGTACAAAAAAATTATAAAAGTGAATATACTACTTTATGAAAATACTTTTATCTACGTATATTATAGCCTGTATCTTAATCAATTCTTATATAATATACCAGGTGGCACAAAATTCACAACACCATTTAAAATTCACCTTACCCTTTTCCATTTTTTTATTTTGCTTTAAATTTGATTTTAGATTGATAAAATATTATCCTTGGAGACAAGTTAAAATTACTGAAAAATTCACGACTGAGTAACGGTTTAAAATACCTAATCAAATTCTTTGTAGAAAACACGGTGTCAATTGTGTTAACGCAAAAAGTATACACTCGTTTATTTTGGTGGTAGAAAACTACAATTTAAACAAAAACTATACTTCATTTATACCGATGGTTTCAAACTCAGGGTTCTGTGAATGAATTTCCACGTGCAGGGTGGCCAACTTTAGGAACGACAACGGACAACATTCAGCGTCTATTTTCAAAATGTTTTTGCTGTTAGTTTATGCGACTCTTACTAGGCGGTACTAAAAGTCGGGAATGGAATATTTCCACTGCTCCTGTCATATTTAAATCTTTTTAATTGAAAACTCCTTGGTTTTAAAAATCGAATACCAATTATTTATTTAAAAAAAGATTCTCGGTCTTGTCACAAGGTTTTGTCAAACTTGTTTAGTGAGAAAATGGAATGGATTCGAGAAAATTCAAGAGCGATGATTTATTAGGACTCGAAGTGGTTTAACACAAAAATAGTGTGTTGACCGGATGATTTCTGCATTTGGTGATGAAGCCCCATCCAAAACCACAATTTATCGCTGGTTTGCTGAATTTCAACGTGGACGTGTCAAGCTCAGTGATGATCCCCGTCAAGGTCGTCCAAAAACTGCAGTCACCTAAGAAAACGTTGATGTTGTGCGTAAGCTAATTGAGGAAGATCGACATGTGACATACCGCGAAATTCAGGCAACTTTAGACATTCGCATGAGTCAAATACAAATAATCTTGCATGAACAATTAGGTGTAAAAAAGTTGTTTTCCCGATGGATACCGCATTCGCTCTATGAAGAGCAAAAAGCGGCTCGCGTTACTTGGTGCGATAGAACTCTCGAAAGATTCCACGCAGGATCCTCAAATGCTTTATACAACATCGTATCAGGTGACGAATCCCGGATATACGCGTACGAACCCGAAACAAAAAACCAGTCACGAGTTGGGTGTTCGAAAATGAGTTAAAGCCAACAAAAATTGTTCATTCACGGAGTGTTGCAAAAAAAATGGTAGCCACGTTTGTCTCCAAAACCGGCGATGTTACGACTATTCCTCTTGAGGGACAAAGAACGGTTAATGCAGAATGGTATGCTAGCATTTGCTTGCCACAGGTCGTTTCTAAACTCCGTAAAGTGAACTGCAACCGCCGCATCATCCTCCATCACGACAATGCGAGTTCTCACACCGCACACAGAACAAGAGTTTTTAAAGCAAGAAAACATAGAATTATTAGACCATCCGCCGTACAGCCCCGACCTAAGCCCTAATGATTTCTATACTTTCCCTAAAATAAAGAATAAATTGCGTGGACAGAGATTTTCATCACCTGAAGAAGCTGTGGACGCCTACGAAACGGCCATTTTGGAGACCCCAACTTCCGTATGGAATGGCTACTTCAATGATTGGTTCCATCGTATGGAAAAATGTGTCAAATTTCGCGTAGAATACTTCGAAAAGCAATAAATGCATTTTTAAATAGTAGTCTTGTGTCACTTCCTTGATTCCCGAAATTTTCAGTGCCGCCCTCGTACAGGTTCATCTGACTCAGGGCTAATTAAAAACGGGAAAGGCAACGAACGTGAGGATGATGATAATGGTTTATGGTTTGATATTGTTACCAATCATCATGTCACTCCGGTAGGCGTTATTGAGCTATCTAACCGCTGTCCGTGGGATGAGTGCGGACCACCGCCTCTGACTGCTCAGAATCAGCGTCTACACCGAAGCATTGCAGTTGCGCCTTTAATGACAACTCGAAGGCGGTCCCTGCAGTTGGAATGGCCGCCGCCCTCACCTGACTGAGGTCTCGAACTATTCATCAATTGAACACCAACATCCGTGAATAAATTGGAGGGATAAGTCAAAAAACATTACGACAGGACAATCATGTAAAGTGCGTGTCAGCGTAAAGAACAAAAGGGTAGTTATATAAAGAAAGTGTGTGTTTATTTACGAAAGAATTAATGTAAATTTTTAAGAAATGAAAAAGTTACTGTAATCTAAAATGGTGTTGTGACTTTTGGGCCATCTTATATTTACAGAAGACTTCCAAAACTAAGTTTTATTAAGGAAGATTGTATTACCATTCTAAGCGCAAACAAAAAAATAACATGTATCTCTAAATTCAAATTCAAGGTTTAAAAAATAATGAGTACTGGTTATTAAAATATTAAATAAGCGACTTTACACTCCGAAAGCAGTGATCACTAATAAACACTAATTTTATTTATCATTTATTTGAAACGAGCAGCATGATATTCTTTGAGCGACCTCAATCTGTTTGAGTGTAAAATTATGTATCGTATTATATTCAACATTTCGCTAATCTATCTTTAATTAAACTGAGTTGCATTTTATTTAAAATGAGGTTAATAAATTAATAAAACGAAACCTCACCAATACCTTGCTGTGCGCCATAAATGTAGATTACATTAGGCATTAGCCTATCTTAATAAATCAATGCTATCTTATTCTCTTACAATCACACATATTTCTCGTTCTTCACCCAGTATTTTAGTTGCTCATTTATTATTCATATTGCTCTCATAAAATTTCATTACGCAATATGGATATAATTGTTTGACGTTTCTTGCAGAATGATGTAAACTTATCGATAAAAAATCGATCGATATTATATACGAATAACGTCATCAGTCGGCAATAAATGTATCTTCCGCTCATTTAATGATTTCCCATACTAAACTAGTCTACGTGAGAGACAACACATCCTAAAAGTTAATAGATACGACACGTCTGTTAATGGTTCAACAATGAAGTAATAATAGGATTAACTCATGGACGTATGGATTAACGCAGGATTAGTTAATGGTTTTCAGTGTTTTAAAATCCTCAAGTATTTTGTTGATTACCGGTAAATTCTTTTGACCAGTAAAATATACTTTATATTACACAGTTATAAAATAAGGAAACATAGTTTTTAAAGTTCTTGGTTTTATGAGTACTATTAGTTTTACTATATGTATGTATATCGTGCAGTACTTCATGTATCGTGGTAACTTAGCGTTAGTCTTAACTTTTTTTACAGAATAAGGTGACAAACAAGCAAATAGTCCATCATATGGTAAGTGGATGCTGTGACCCATAGACATCTACATTTATCCTTGATTACGAATAAAATTGCAGATGCGTTGTCACCAGTGAGGACTAAAATGGAATGCCTCGTTTCCAGTAAAAAGAGTTTCCGGTTCTCCTAGAAAAAAACCAAAACATAGTCGCATGTAGCTACAGTTTTACGCTGGTATTCTGTGAGAGCGTGGTCCTTCCTAAGTTGAGCCGAGCAATTGTGTAGTACATATATTTAGATATTCAGATTATGCAATTAAAAATAAAATTACCTCTTGTTGTTATATACTTTATAGTTTTATTGACGAGGGTTAAGACAATGAAGGTTTGGAGACGCAAACCGTGTTTCAAGTACTGGGTACTTATTAAAAGTGTACGAGTATCGAGTATGTATTGTATGGCAATTGACACAACGACTGGCTTTGTTAAACCTAGCAATTAAATTTGACTTTGAGGGCGTACAGTCGTCTAGAAAAATTAAGGGTAAATTAAAACAGAAGGTATGGTACGGAGGCGTATAGTTTGGCAGACTGATTACTGCCAGTATTTATTCAATCAAACAGTAATAGACAATGTTTTCACGTCGACTGCATTATAGCGCTGGAGTGAAAACAAAGATATGTAATCTTCAAATATTCCCCCTGAGGCAATCCATAGGGGAAGACTGTGTACACTAGTGGCGTTTCAAAAGGCTGCATGATGTATGTGTGATTAAGTCCAGCGCACTAAGTATGCTATGTAAAAATAGTTTCAAATATGTAGATAGAATGCACGTGAGGAGCTTCCTCGAGAGTCTTGCTAAACACTTGTTTACGTCCGGCCTGGTGCGCAGGCAATTAGCGAGTTTTTCTATCGCATATTTGCTTCTACCGCATTGACGAAACTTAGTCATTATATTCGCCCACGATACGCTAATATGAAGGAAGGCCAGATTTAGATAAAACCGCTTTTAGTTAAACTAGCCTTCGATATTATTTATACAAATAAATAATAATTAAAGTGTCTGTTTCTAATGTAAAATAACAGCTTTTTACTAAATGCATATAAAAGGATAAACGGTACTTACAGAAAAAAACAACTGTTCTGTTTGTTTCGGCTAATATCCATAGAAACGGACTAAACCGATTTTGACGGGAATTTCGCTGGCCGATAGCTGACAATATATAAGGGTTTCGCGCAAAAAAAAATTAAAACCAATAAATAGTGAACGAAATTCGATTCAAATAGGGAAGTGTAATAATAAATTACTAAAAATTATTCTATGCGAAGGAAGTCGCAGGCGCAGCTACTATAAAATAAAAAATAGCGCTGACTGATAATCTTATGCAGCAACAGGAAATGCGTCTACCTGTTTCGTCAACACAACACCACCGGAAGGTGTTTTTGCGTGAGTAAAAAAAAGTGAAAGTAAACCGCTGCACAATAGAAGAACTAATAATTTGAAAATATTAATACTGACTAATCCATCCACTCTGTTTTATTAGGTGATTCTTTGCTTGCCAGTATGAGATTTTCAGTCCATCTTTTTTCTACATCAGTTCTCAGTTCTTCGAGTTGTATGGCTTAGTGATCCCTTGGAAATTAGGTTCATCTACGCTTATTCTACACACTCGTACATATATCTATCAGTGGTTGAGTGCTATTGTTTTAAAATTCTGAGGTACTATACCGGATGAGAAAATGTGTCGCAATTTCCCAAACTTAGTATTATAATTCGTAATGGTAATTTACCACGTTGGAAATGCGATTGCTAAAAATAATTTATTTAATTATTCCAGTATAATGTGATATCATTATATCCAATTCCACTCAAGGCAACTCACCATAGAATTAGAATCCTCCAAAAATTGTTGAGATCACTTAAATTAAGAGTAGGATTTTACAAAATCTTTAACAGACATCAAAATTATTTATGGCAGTGATAAATGAACTAACATTTTTTCATTAGCGCGAATTATAAAAACCTCTTTATCATGATTAACACAAATGCATCACGAGCCAGCATTCAAAAAAAATTCAACACACAGAATATATTATACGCCATATGAAGGTGTACTTAGTATACCTTGGCACGATATTTTTTGCATCTCGATTCAGGTATGGTAAGTAATGCCGAGACTATATACATCGATTGAACTATGAAATGATAGACAATGTATCACACGACCTGGTGTAAAAACAGGAATAACAGTTGCGTTACTGAGTTTTGAACCGGGACGGGCTCCCGTTACTGGGACCGTTAGTGGTCCATGTTATATGGTACTAAAATATCTACAAGGTACAAGGTGAAAACTTGATTATATTATAATCTCTAGATACATTTTAATACAACTTGTGTTTAGGTGGTCATATAGCATTATTTTCATGCTATACTCCGAATTTTCTCATCGATCTTTAGGCGACAACCTCCAAATGAAAAATTCAGTTTGAATACGAGTAGACCTAGGTACTCGTATTATTGATCGATCACAACTGTGCGCTATATTTTAAATTACATAAAACTGTTTTACACAAAATGTCTGCGACAGATGGATTTGCACACCTGATTCCGTGACTATAATGTTTTTTTTTTAATTATGGCACCGAATACATAAAATACCATTTATTCAATACAACTACTGTTACTGCTACGAGTATACAATGCTTCATTACAGCCTATCCAAGTCTGCTGTTGAATATAGGCCTCTTCTACAAATAGTGCCACAAAACACGTTCCTGAGCCACGTGCATCCATCCACTTCCTGCATGCAGTAAATGGCTATATAGAAATCTAATATTATGTAAATACATTAAGATCCGAGATTATCGTCACATACAACATTAGATATATGGAACGATCACGATACAGACAGATCCTGACAATCAATATTTTGTGTACTGCATAAACAAGTTTCGAATTTCGACGGGGCTTTTACCCTACAATTACCAATTAACGAATTACCAACGAACGAACCAAGAAACGAAACAATGAAGCCATGTAGAAACTCAAGTTATACACTATTTGCCATATAACCATATTAGTTTATAATTTCTAAACGGTCTATCAGTTGTGAATTAAAAAATGCTGTCGCTGTGATGTATGTATGTGTGATACGAATAGCTACATAAGTATAGAAATACGACGAAGGAAACATTTATGAAAGTTATAATAATGGTGGAAATATACAAATTGGCTACACCAATAGCCTCGATTCCGACTGTCAACAAACGGGGATAGGTACTTCGATTATCTAACAGCTGCGAAGTGTATTTAATATAACATGGATCCGAATAAGAAAATTTTTGAGGAGAAAAGAAAAAAAACTCAAATGCCATTAAAATTAAAGTGGAACACAAATTATATATTACCATGAAAGGTTGCGTGCATTGGAAAAATAGAAAACTTCCGTCAGTTAAACAGAACTATAGACACTAAATTCTTAATGTTATAATAAGTGAAAGCTTGGTTTTGATAATAGGTTTATATTTATTTTGTGTGGTATATGTATATATATAATGAATTAAAAAATGTTTCACAAACACATATTATTTTTAATTAATCAATTACGTATTTTCGTGTGCCAACAAAAACTTCAAAGTTGACTCTTGTGTCACATTTTGTTACACATACAAAATAGCAATAAAAATGCTAGTGTTACAAACGAAAATAATGATGCAAGTTTTCTGATAATTGCGAAAAATGTTTTTAAACATAATGTCATTATGGCAAAGGGCCATGGAATTCTTAATCGTTAGGTATTTGTGCCGATACATCGCATGAAAGCGGGTCAGTTCACAAATATAAAAAAAACATTAAAATTTCAAAGATCCGTAAATATGACGGCACTATTCCCATAGATTACGATAAAAGTTGACTATCTGAGCTTAGGAATAATTTATACATTATATTTATTAGCCGTTGAAAATAGTTCTTATTTCTATTTATCTCCTCATTAAATGTTACCTACCATGCAACGATTTAACGGCATTAGCAGTGTTGAGTCAGCATAAGAGAAACTATCGCACCATTTCATCCCGTGGACGGTCTAAGGGTAGACTATAAGAAATGTCAGAAAGAATTTATGATTTCATATCTTTCCAATAGATGGTGCTATAAACGTCTACGCTAACTTATATACAGACCGGCGTAGACAGAGAGTAGCAGACATCGGTGACCGTGATCGTCAATTCAAGTAAAGATTGGCTATTATGGCAAATACACTTTACATCGGGAGAGGTCTATGTCCAGCAGTGGAATATAACGTGCTAGTGGGAAGTGTAGTGGCGGTGTAAGAATATCCACTATCCCATATAATCCCGAGGATGTCGTAAGAGGCGACATATAACAACTCAAAATAATAAAAAACTGCGGTTGCCAACCTGCTTGCCAAGCTTGGCCAACGACCCATGATGCAATCTATGAGGTACGCCTATGGTCAGCGGTGGACTTTTATAGGCTGTAATGGATGGTATGGATGAGGAAGAAGAGGGGGCAACCCGATATTGATCCAACTTAAGTCACTGAAATTCGTTAATTTTGATCGGATGATTTTTTCTAAGCTCAAGGCTGTAACGAAAAAATTAGAAATAAGAGAGAAGGCATGTGCGCGGCAGTCGAACGTAGGTACTATTTTATAGCAGTGGAACAAACTATATATCAAAAGAATCTCGTTTACGCCAGAAGTAAAATTCTGTACTTACTATCATATTCGATCCGCCTGCCAAGCGTAGTTATTACGAGCAGTAGGTAAAGATTAAGGCAAATCCTCCTCACTACGGGGAGTAAAGATTAAAACAAATCCTCCCTACTACGGGGAGAGAAGATTAAGGCAAATTCTCCTTACTACGGGAAGTAAAGATTAAAGCAAATCCTCGTGCGATGTACCATCATCGATTGCATCACCACTTACCATCAGGGAGGTAATATCGTTTTTTTCCCAGCAGTTTTCGTTCAAAAGTCCACTGTTGGACAGAGGCCACTCACATTTAAGGCAGAGCTTGCCATAATAGTCACGTTTGACAGACGGATTGGCGAAAGCACGCAGCAAATGTTTTACATATATACACGGTGTAACTTGAGGGGTGAATCATCGGTGGCTGGGGGGTGGAGGAACTCAGTACCTATCGATTAAACCCCCCTGTATGTAATGCGATATTCAGTAATTTAACAATATTATTTGGACTTACACGGTACTAAAAGTTACACTTAAAGTTATGCGGTGTCTATATACACCTCCGTGGGACAGTGGCTTAGTGCTGAGTTGCGGTGTTGAGGGACGCGGATTTGAATCCCACACGAAAAAAGTTACTTGTGTGGCATACATATAATAATATGTATCTCCGGGTCTGTATGTTTGTCCATGATATAGAAGAAAATCCTTGCATTGTATAAAATATACCTATAGCATGGCTCTATCACGTGTTTATTTGTAAATTAACGTTTTATTTTTAATAGAAAAAAATTGACGCCGCTCCCTGACGCTGGGCCGATCTGTGGAATTTACATTTGTCATATTATATAAGATAGCATACAGCCAGCTATCGGAGGTATGAGGTCTTTCTAGCCTTACCCATAGTCGCCTCTTACGAATCACTTGTAGGGACGGGGTAATGAATTCTTTTACGCCATCACACGGAAAGCATAGCACGGATAGCATAGTTCGTTTGCCTATATATATGAATACCTGAGAAAGGTTTCTAAAGTATAACCAACTTTATAAAACAATATACTGAACTAGATGTTCCACGCGGTATCCCCCGCGTATATCACACCTTGAGCCGCGCGACATGACACCTCGCTTTATAGAGGCGTTCACTGCTCGTTTCTCTCGGTTCTCATCGGATGGTAAGGCGATGTTCGCGCGCATAGCCGAGTGTTGATTTATTTCAATTTTTCATTATTTCATAAACTATGCATCCAAATAACATGCTATAAAGAGCAAAGTTTATCTTCATAAAATTGTCTTGATGATGAAGTAACTTTCGTTGGTATGGATCATTGTGGTTCATGTATAAGAAATAGGCCTATTGTCTTGCGGATTTTTTTATAGATGGAGAAAAGATAGTATTTTTTAGAACATAGTATTTTCGTATCACTAGCCATTATGCCAGCGTACGCGGATAAAATAGTTCGGGAGTGCTTTTTTCTTCCGACTTGCTTAACAAAAATCAATATTTAAGGTTAGCTGAGAGTTGTAGCCTAACGTTAGATAGCCTATAATTCCTCGTGAATCTGGCTATCACGCACAAAAAGAATTATATAGAAAAAGAATTATATAGTACCAAATCGGACGGGTAGTTCCAGAGATTAGCGTGTTTAAACCAACAATAAACCCTTTTCCGATTTATTATATTAAAAAGTGTTAAAGTATAGATTCTATCTCTTTCTATCGTCGGCTTATCCTATAGATTTATATATTTGTCTTTTTCTAGTGTCACAACCACCGACGCTAAAGAAGTTTTCACTTCAAAAACAGGAGATTTGGAACAAATCTGTGTTGCATTCACTATTTGGGATACGAAAATTTTCGTCACAGAAAATAAAAAATGTAGAGATGATAAAGCAAATAATTGAAATGTGTGATGCACATTGGCATTTAGCGCATAGAGTATAAATAGACTGATAAAAGATGACTACAGATTGCTTTTTTGACAATGTTATGATTTAGTAGAGACTAAAATATTTAAATATTTATTTTGGTACGAGTATACCTGAAAAGTTAAAGCTTTATAGTAACAGTAATTTAAGTATGTTATGTTCATTTTCAATACTATTTTTAAAAGGATACGAGTGATTAACAAACAAAATATTTAAAAAAAATTGCCGCCATAGCCATAAATGAAATATTGTAATTTTCATTGTGTACGATACACACACATTTAATAATATTGCATCTAGCAGTAACGTTACACATTCGCATTGGTTGGCTCTAATCTCTTATCTATATCCTGACTCTATTAAAATATACGCCAGTTAAATGAAAATTTCCCTACTATAGTTTATTTAGAGATATAAATTAATTTGATCATTTTTAAAATTTACATATTGTTAATAATATGACATAAACTATGAAAATAAAGTAGTTAATATACGCGATAAAATCCGTAAAAACTAGTATTATTTAAATATGAAACATTATTAATATTTTAAACAAATTACGATTATCAATCAAACAGTTCACAGTCAACAATCTTCATGAAACGAAATGTTTGAAAAACAATTTATAATTACATTCACTTACAGAGTTCAACTTCCAAGACAGTTCCTCCAGGACTTGAACCCAGCCAATGTGATAGGTTGATACTCTCTTTGTAAGTGTTGCCTTTGCGGTGAAGTCATCTGTTTTCGGTGTATCTTCTTGTCTTGCTACATTCCTTAACACTACACTTTCACTGTCCGACGCTTCCAAAACATCTAGTGACTTCATTTTAGTACTGTTTAGTTTGAGATTACGATTTGTTATGAGGCAATCTATAGCACATTAAAACATTAAATTCATACAAGATACGTTTGGATATTTAGTTTTACTCCTTAAAATGCTGTTTAAAATGTTGTTGGAGTTGATAAGTTTGTTTGTAAACTAAATAATTAGTTTCACATACAGATAAAAACGACACAATAATCATAATATGGTGTCATATTAAAGTTAGTAGACGTTTATTGACTAAGGGCAAAGTGCGCCTTCCGGCAACCGGTGATAATACCACAAATTAGCGTAACTCCAGGCGTCTGATGATTACGTAAATGTAATGTTTGCGTGAGAAATAGTATCAAATTTGCGTATACTTAGCGTATTGGATTCACAAAACCGATTTGTGAATGTGTTCTTTATACTTGCACAAACTGTTAAGTAATACTGGTACATTACTAGTAATATTATGTACAGAGTTATTTTGCAATAATCGGCCAAATTTGAAACATAAGTTCAAATATATAAATAATGATGTAACGTTATTGCAGTTTTCGAAAATACTAGTAAATATAACTTCTACTTTTATTTGAAATAATCCCAATGTGATTTAATGGCTTTCTGCCTAAATCAGTTAAAGTAATACTTTCCCACGCATTTTGAATTTAAAAAATAAAAAGGACAAAACTCGCATTAGAACCAAACGGTTCGCTTCGACTCTTTTAATGCGTACAGCAAAGAAGTGGAATAGTTTGCCGGCGTCTACTCGTACCTTTCCATCCGAATACAATCTGGGCGTCTTCAAGGCAAGAGTGACTACTTAGGCTTTTGTTACTCTAAGACGGTGCCATTTACCATCTAAGGCTGCATCATCACTTACCGCCAGGATTGTGGTTAAGCACTGACTTATAACGTTTACCTGGGACAAATAGTCCGACTAGGTAAGTCCAACTTCGACCGAGAGGTCAATCGACGGTTTCAACCCGGCCTGAACAATTTCGTTTTCAAACCTGAAAACGAAATTGTACAACCAGTGCTTGTTGCCAGTGATGACATATGGAACTGAGACGTGGTCCTTCACTGCTGGCCGTATGAGGACGCTCAAAATCGCTCAGCGAGCTATGGAGAGGGCTATGCTCGGGGTATCTCTGCGTGATAAACTTAGAAATGAGGATATCCGCAGTAGAACCAGAGTGACCGACATAGCCCAACGGATTAGTAAGCTGAAGTGACAATGGGCCGGCCAAATAGCTCGAAGAACCGACAACCGTTGGGGAAAAAAGGTTCTCGAGTGGCAGCCTCGTACCGGTAGGTGAAGTGTAGGGCGACCCTCCACTAGATGGAGTGACGACCTGGTAAGACATGCAAGAAGTCGATGGATGCAGGTGGCTCAGGACCGTGCTTTGTGGCATACCTTGGTGGAGGCCTATGTTCAGCAGTGGACTTGTGAAGGGCTGTAACTATGATGATGATGATGACTGGCTTATAATAAGTAGAAAAAAATATTTAGGGTTTTTTCAATTAATTTTTCTTCACCATCTGCTATATACTTATGTAATTATTCTGAACCTTCTCTGCAAATTAATTTAGCCGCTTATTGCAAAGTAAACCTGTATAATATACATTGTGTTAGATTATTTTTGTTTTATTCGTATTTTTCTTTTTAGGTTTAAGCAAGGACTTTTTTTAATTTTTAAAGTGTATTTAACCAACTTTCTCTTAAGGAAACCCAGCCTTTGGTTGCCCTTAATCTTGTCCGTGAATTGGTTAAGTCCCAATAAAAGACTTTCTAGAACTAACACTGAATCTCGAAGTTGTTTGTTTGTTAAGGCTTTGCGAAGGCGTTACGTAGGAAACATTTTGCCTAATTTTGTGTAGATTGTGTTCATGTATTGAAGTACTAATTCTAAGGATTATATTGTAAACATTGTGTAAAATAAGTATAATAACACGAGGCGGCTGCAACCAACCAATTCATCGTACTTCGCTATTAAATTACAAGACTTACTTATTTAGACGGGGAAGTATTTTTAATAAAGCGTACGGTACCTATGAATGGCTTGTGTATCTTTTTTTAACTTGAAATATTATTTTATAGGGCAACTGACAGTCTCGTTGGGCTAGTGGTTCGTAGGCGATGATCATGTGGTCCCGGATTGCGTCAGAATCAGTTATTAGGTTTATCATTATTGAGAAGAACCATCAAGAAACCCAGCAAGACTTTTTCTTTTCAAAGTTAAGTTATACAATAAAAACACAGGTTGCACAAGCAGGCGGACCTGGTCTTGACATATGGCTTGTTACGACTGGTCACTTCGCCCACACGAATTCCTGAGGATCCGACATCTTCACACTGGCCCTTCTGCTGATGCTAACTAATTAATTCGACGAAACGCTAAGTCCTAGAATCAACTTCAGAATCTACTATGTGAAAGTTATATTGACGGACACATAAGCTACTTCAAAGTACGGGATAACTTTGATGTAGTAAACTTTTACTTTTAAAATTTATTTGAGTGGAATAGTAAAAACTGGTTAATAAAATTAAAAAAAGAAACAAATTTAAAAATGTAATGGTTACTCAACAAATTTACTATGCAAAAAAAGAAAATTTATGTATAATCTCAGACTAGTGTTACTAGAAAAATGTTTGAAATTGATCGTTATTAAATTTTAAAGGTCCCAATTCGGTAGCAGGTCCCGACATGCTCGCTTAATATTGTCACGTGAGCACTTAAATTGCACCGAAAAGCAATAGGCTTCCTTGTTGTTTACTAATGAGAGTAGATGTATGGTGCAGATGATCGTTGAAGAGTCTACTTGAAACCGTCGTCGTCAAAGCTGTAGTAGTTGAGCAGCGTATTTCTTTTGAAGGCGGATCGTGTAGGGTTTGGGGAAACATATCAATGAATGCAAGGACGGAACTTGAATCCCGTGTGAATGTGGTGCCTTACAGTGGATTTGTAGGTAAATATTTTATACTAAACGAAGACAACGCTCTACCGCACGCCGCCGCACAAGTCCAGCTATAGGTCGAGGTTAGTGACGCACCCAGACGGCGCTTATCCAACTTAAATTTTCGTGATTAAGTTGAGCAAGTGAGTCACTTTAAAAAGAGGTAGTATTGCAGAAAATCCCCGAGGAGATGAGAGATGAGAGATGAGAATATGCCTTATTATTTGCCGTAAAAGGAATAAATATTTCATTCTTTAAATTTTTTAAACCTAAGAGTATTTTCGAATTAAACACAATTTGTTACGTCAATTTTTTTATCCAAAAAATATTAATTAATAAATAAAAAATCGATTTCCCCAGATGACGACCAGAAGACAACCCAATATCACAGCGATGCAACAAGCGACCAAACCGTGCGAAGGTTGCACGAAAGTGGTCTTCATGTTCGAAGAACGCTACGAGCTCCAGCATTGCGACGTGGCAATCGCAGTCGGCGGCTTTCGTGGGCTCGGGAGAATTTACCATGGATTGACGAAAAATGGTCTTTGGTGCTGTTCCCGTTTTGGGTTTCATCCAGATTCATGAAGAACACGCGCTTGGAAAACTCCATGGAGTGTTAGCCGTCTACGGCACCGTCAGGAGGTCCACTCATACCAAGTCGGGACAATCACGGTATGGGCAGGGTCCGTCTTAGCAGACGAACCCAGCTCCTTTGGATCCAAGGCATCATGACTACACTAAAAATCAAAAATATCACTAAGAGTTAGTAGTCTGTTATTGTCCCACAAAATCAAAATAGGCTAGGAATTTCTACTCATGCACAATAACGCTCCTTCCCATACGGCGCGGCTGGTATCGGCTGCTCTCCGAGACCAAGATATTCAAGTTTTGGATTGGCCTGCACAGCCGCCCGACTTAAATCCTATTGAGCATGCCTGGGAAATATTACAAAGAAAAGCTTTAAAAGATCTACAGGCAAATTTGACCACGGAGCAACAACTTTACGAACACTTGCAAAGAACATGGGACCTCATACCGCAGCAAGCCATTGACAATATAATTTTAAATATGAACAATATGTGTAATTAATGTGATAACACTGATTACTAGTAATTAGATTATATGAGATTTTTTTCAATTTTAATTAAAATTAATAATTTTACAAGAGGAAATGAAGTTTTTTATCATACTTATTTTTTACGGCGATTAAAAAATTTACATTTTTATTTAAAACAAAAAAATTACGAATCGTTTTTATTTTTTTAATAAAGAACTTAAAATAAGCCATTATTCTTCCATTTACATATATATAAAGTATCCGTAGATTCTGTTAATGTGTGTATTTGTATGTACGCGCAAACATAGATCCGACTCAAAGGACCACTTAGGTAAAAGTTTGTTGTGCTTATTAAAGAAAGAATTTTTTTTAATATCATAGGGAGACAAACGAACACACAATCCACCTGACGGTAAGTGTTTGCTGTGGCCCATAGACATCTACATCTATCCTCGATTACGAATCGAAATGCAGATGCGTTGTCACCCGTGAGGACTAAGCAGCAAAAAGGGTCTCCGGTTCTCTACACTCACCATACGAAATACAGCAGCATTAAGCTACCATTTCACGCTGGTATTCTGTGAGAGCGTGGTCCTTCCTCGGTCGAGCCGACCCATTCGTGCTACAACTATACGTCTAATATAACTGCAGCATGGCTCTACCACGTATAAAAATATATATAGCACTATAAAATAAATAAAGTAAGGTTTAACAAATTTGTTGTATTAACCTAACCTAACCGTACTGGATTAACGCTTATGCGTTGAGATCGGACTACTTCCGATAGCTTTAACCTGAGATTAAGTATTAGTTTTTATTATAAAATATGTACTAAAATGTGTCAAATAAAGTGATATTATTTGCAGTTATTATGCAGTTATCTATGGTATTTGGAGCATGAGATAACGATAATAACAAATAGACCATCCGGTCCCGACTACTGCAAGGTTTCGGCTTATTTTGCGTTACATTTTATTCCACATGTTACGAATATGTCACCAACTACGGAACAGAACTATTAAACATATGTCTAATATCGATTAAAGAGAAGGAAAATAACGATGTCCTCAAGGGCTTGAAAAACATTATTAGTCCAATTCATTATAGCCTAGCAAAGAAAAATAAAAGTCAAAAAAACACAAAATAGTCAAAAAAAAGTATTCACATGCTTAGTACATGTCATGCAAGTATCGGAATTTCATCAGAAAATCAAATAAAAATAGAAATTTTCTTTCACACAGGATATATTTAAGCATCAATTTCCAAAAGTTATTGGTTCGATTGAATCGAAACCGGTAATATACTATTATCAAACCACTATCGCTACAGCCTAGCCCAAATCCACTGCTGAACATAGGCCTTGCTCAAGAAATGCCACAAAGCACGGACACTTGAGCCACCGCATCCATCCATCGACTTCCTACATCTTCTACTCAATTCACTATTCACTACATCCCGTGGGGGGCCGCCTTACACTTTCGTATTTTTCATAATTAAATCACTAGAAATATGTATTTTCAGCATTTATAGATACATAATTTAAATACCTAGTAATGAGCTTGTAAAGAAGCTTGAAGTGTGTTTATAGCACCAAGATAGCAGGACAGGCCGTTCGTAGAATTAATTGCGCTGACCCGGATGATCACGCTGTCTATAGCCCGTACCGTTTCGAGATGGATTTCCGTGGAGCGCGATCACGGAACGACAGGGTTGACGGATGTGTCTCGTTAAAACGCCTGTAACCTTTCAGCTATTTAATTTTGTTACAAAAGTTTCTATTGATTTTAATTCATTTCTTATAGAATTTTGTTACTAATAAATGGAGTCATCAAGTCCTAAAGCAATTTTAAGTGCAGATTTACCACAGGCACAGTGGTGTAGAAAAACGTCATATATTATGTATACGTCGTTTCTTTAATACTTGAATTTCCTTGCATTTGGTTTCGTTTAAAAATAGTTACAGAAGATTAAAAAAATAACGTTATTTTAATATTAAATACACGTTATAACTATGGCATTACCTTGTCTTAAAGAGTTTAAAATAAGAATACATTTAATACAAGATATATAGGTATTGTGATACAATAAGGCGATTTACGGAGTATCTGGCAACGTGGCAACCCTACGTAAGCGTCATGTTAACCGGTCCAACCAAAAAAAGTGGGGCAATCTGTAGAAACTCGTCGTCTTACGGAAACATTAAAGACGACCTTCAAAATGGAAATGGAAACTGTGCGGTTCGATTTTATATATCAAAGACATTGAAGATATTTAAATCTCTTCGTTTTATATGCATTTATTATTGATGATATGCGGCGTTATCGACACGAGAACTATATTATACATAATGTACCTAGTATTTATTCATTTGTTGTAAGACTGGTCTAACCATCCTCATAATAATCGTAACACAATTTTGATTTCCTTTATTTCATACAAATACACAACGCAACATGGCATTATATTTAATACCTCTTAACTGCGTAGATGTAATGGATACAAAAATATGTCTAAAAAAAAGTCTACTATTTTCATATTGATCGATTTGGCATGGTTTTACTGACTGTGGTTTTACTGATCTAACTGTGTATTAGAAAAACAGATACGAGTACTTCCTATTAACTAAACAGCACACCTTGCTTCTTGCGTAGATCAGAAGCGCTAGAATTATTTTAAAAGATGGATCGAATTCAACCACTTTAGATGGAACACATAAAAGTGTAACGACAAATAAACTTTATTTCGTCCGAGTTGGAAATGAAATGCGATATCTTTGAACTACGAGTAATACTGCTGACATAAGTCTTAAGTCATCATTACTGAGTTAACTTGCACGTAATCGGTAAGCAGTTTGCGTTTTAATTAGGTATTTTTGGTTAAAGTTGAAACTTAGTAAATCAATATTAACAGGCAAACTTAAAAATTACCATAATGTATTAGAAAATATTGGCTACTTGTAAATTATAGCTACGTGGTTGATTGCAAAGCTACGGGTCGTGTCTTCGATTCCCTAACGAGACAAATACTTGTATTGTATTACATATAGACAATTGTTGACAGATGTATAAGGTATTTACAGCAGAAGAGAAAATACTACAATAGGTAACTTTTAATAAATAAAGAATATGAATAAATATAGAGATATTTATTGCGTTAAAATTTTATATCTGGTATAAATAAATTTCCATTTAACTAACCAATATTCTTTAATTAATCGCTTTCAAAAAAAGAAGAAGGAAAAGAAGCCTCATACGTGGTAGTGTCATGCCGCAGTTATATTAGTAGTATAGTTGTAGCACGAATGGGTCGGCTCGACCGGGGAAGGACCACGCTCTCACAGAACACGAGCGTAAAATAGTAGCTTAATGCAGCTGTGTTTCGTATGGTGAGTGTGGAGAACCGGAGACCCTTTTTACTGGAAACGAGGCATTCCATCTTAGTACTAACGGGTAACAACGCAGCATTTTGATTTGTAATCGAGGATCGATGTAGATGTCTACGGGCCGTAGTAACCACTTACCATCAGGTGGACTGTGTGCTCGTTTGTCGTACTATTTTATAAAAGAATAAGAAGAAGAAACGCAAAATCTTCGATGCTATTAGATGTTGTGCCCGAGGTAATAACACTTTTCTATGCATGGCAAAATATAACGATCGCTGCAGATAATGCGCTCGAATTATTCTGTGCAAGGATTCCTGTCCTGCCCACGAGTCCGTCTTCTGTGGTCAGGGTGGGCCTCACTCTTACCTATTGCTGTCGGCACGCAGCAGTACACTGCTGCGTTCCGGTCTGAAGGGTATGAAACTAGTATAATTATTGGCTGTCAGGGATTCCATCTTGGAGGACTAAGATGGAATCCCTGACAGCCTGAAAGGTGACAAAGCAAATGTAGCTTTCTTTAGTAACTACTTAATATCAAGTGAGTTGTAAATTCTTTTGTCGTTTTATAATAAAAGTTATTACCAGGATAGAATGTTAAATAAATGAAATGCGCCCGGTATTAAATGCAAGTATTTATTGACCCAGTAGTTTTTTTGTTGCAAACGCTGCGCTGCACGGATCGCAAAACATCCAGATGTACCAAATGACCATATATGTAATTATGCTCGACTCAAGATCTCAAGAGACCTTAATAACGCTAAAGTAATAAACATCAGAAGGTGGCTCACGTCGAAGTGAAAAGTAGATCGAGGGCCTGTCTAACTCATCGATAATGCGACCAAACATCAATCAGATTCAAAGGGTACTCTTATACTGGGCGTGACCTAAAGTACAGACTAGATATATTATAATCTTCATAGAAATGTATTTATAAATTTAAAAATATATACATATGTGTATTAATTGTCTTTTTTCATGTATGCATTATTCAAATCAATTCTTTAGAAGAATATTAGCAAGTCTAAAGAATGTTCAACTTTTTATGCGAAATCATTATGTCATGAACACATTCATTTATGTATAATCTGCTACTCTGTTAAATTTATCATCTTCTAAATTAAAGTATCTCTATGGGCATTTTAGTCTCAATTTAGTCTCACATGTTGACACAAATTATTGCAAGTTTATAAATTAGGTTATCTGTGCAGGTACTTTAAAAACATATCAGCGCGAATTTGCTTAAATATTGTAATTGACTTAAATCGAGAGGCAATGTTTGCTACTTTGATAACAGCTAACGCATTTGTTTTTACTGTTTTTGTTAATATGTAATACTGTTCTGAATAGATCGAAAAACCAAGTAAAGAATATATTATATAATAAAGCAGATTGTATCTGTTTAAGAAAGTTATTACAACCTATAATGAAAAAATAAAAAAGAAGAGTTATAGCGGTTCCACTACCTCTCCATCAGACACTGAATCCAAAGTATCCATGAAAACATACGTATACCACACACGTATGGGGCGAGGCACTTGAGAACAGTGGGGAAGCACTTGTTGTTTCCCTTGATGTCTCGAAAGCCTTTGACAGAGTTCGGCACGCTAGCCTTTTGGGTAAGCTTCCAGCGTACGGCTTATCCCCTGGTCCCCCTGGATTATATGGGTAAAGGACTTTCTGAGTGAGCGGTCTCTCCGGGTCGTCGTCGTTGGCTGCTCATCCGATCCTGTAGTGACTGACGCCAGTGTTTCATAGGTAACCGTTCTCTCCCCATCTCTCTTCCAGCTGCATATTAATGATCTTATTATGCCCGGTATCTATGTGTATGCTGACGACAGCACAGTTGTGGAGATATACCAACAAACTGCATGGGCCACTAGGGATCAAATCCAGTCCGGAAGAGAAGCTACGGTTGAGCGTTTGAATCTCACACTAATAGTCCCTGAATGAGGCGATGCCAATCCCGTGAGATTCAACTACTCCAAAACACAAGCGTGTCTTTTCACTGTTAAAATGAGCCTGCTCACCCTGGCTCCTACTTTCCGGAATGTATCCTTGGAGTAAACTGGCCGCCTTCAGTTGTTACGGGTTGAATTTTCTCCGAACCTCAACTACGGGCGGTTCATTGAGCCAAGAGCCAAAGCAATCGCAAGAAAACTTGGTGTCTGCACGGACACCAAGTTTCCTTGCAGAAGGGTGCGGCGGTATTTCGAGCCGAGGCGGCTTATTACCTTATATAAAGTCGGAGCGTGCATGGAGTACAGCTGTCACATATGGGCTGGTGCTGCAAAATGTCATCTGACAGCGTTAGAGTCAGTGGAAAGACGTGCTAAGAAGCTCATTAGTAACCTTGATTAGGTTGAAACCAACCATTAACCAATAGCCAGCCTCTCAGTATTCTATAGAATGCATTTCGGTGAGTGTGCGCAGGTTTCCTTTCCACCATCGGACGACCAGACGGTCGGCCGGTCTTCACCCTTTGTTGTCGATATTCCACGCATTTTTTTTATAGAAAAAACACACAAGCCACAAGCGAGCACACAGTCCACCTGATAGTAAGTGGTTGCTGTGGCCCGTAGACATCTACATCTATCCTCGTTTGTGAATAAAAATGAAGATGCGTTGTCAGCTTTGAGGACTAAGATGAAATGCCTCTTTTCCAGTAAAAAAGGTCTCCGGTTCTCTACACTCACCATAGAAACATAGCAGCATTAAGCTGCTATTTGACGCGTGGTCCTTCCCCGGCAGAGCCGACCAATTCGTGCTACAAATATACAATTAATATAGCTGCATCATGGCTCTCCCACGTAATTAGAACCAAACGGTTTGCTTCGACTTTTGTAATGCGTACTGCAAAGAAGGGGAATATTTGCCGGCGTCTAACTTTCCAACCGAATACAATCTGGGCGTGTGGATTCAAGGCAGAGTGAATAAGCTTTTGTTATGCTAAGACAGTGCGATTTACCATCTCAGACTGCATCATCACTTAACACCACGTGGGATTGTGCAAATTTATTACAAATGTTAAGCACTGGCTTATAATAAATAAATAAATAATATTTTTCTTTATCTGTAGAAAATTTATAGCTTTGCGAGTCGGACTGATTAGGGTGTGCATTTTTAAATAAATTTAAAATTTATTTACATTTTCATATATAAACTAAAACAGGTTAATCTTATATAATGTGCAGAAGAATATAGTATATGATCCGTCTACTTATGAGTGAAACTGCTGAAGGCGGTATGTAAGGTTGTGGTCCAACGGTTTTTATGATATAACACGATTATTACATATTGTTGCCGTTGATCATGACCTAAAGCGTAAACTAAGTTAATTTTTATTGTTTCTGTAGTTACAGTTTAGTGGCAGTGATTCATGACAATGATAAAATTGGTAATGAATCATCATTTAGCCATACGATGCAGCGGTATTACATTGTTCCTCTTTTATGACGCTTATAGGAAGGGGATTGAAATTGCTCACTCGTTTAAAGTTATTTTATTCGCCTGTCTGCCTGGCCGGACTACCTCGTTAATCCAGTGACGAGACTCCCGATCATGAGGTCCCGTGTTTAAATCCCGAGTCGGACCAAAACCAGTTTTTGGGTTTTTCTTGCCACGGAGTCAAGAAGTGGGCTATGTTTCAGCTGTTGGTCCTACCTTTTACCTTTCTCAGGTGGTGTCGGATTGCCATCTCATCTGAAAATGTGCGCGAGGGAATAAAATGTACCTGTGTTTACCACACACTCATGCTCTACAATCCTGTACTGCGCAGATGGCCAGTCTTCGTTGAGACCCCCCTCCCGACCTAAATTCGGTCTTGGGGACATTATTCTTATAACTTTTTTAGCCATGAAAAAATAAATCAATACAAATTACAAATATTAAGTAAACCACAAATCCTCGCTAAAGAACACCGATTCCTCCCAAGGATGATTCGTGAGGATATTGAAATCAATAAACATTCTAACTTCAATAGAGAAGATAGCTGGGTGGAGGTCTCATTTAATCAACTCAATAAATTTTATGAAATATTTGCACGCAAACAAAAGCTATAATTTATCCGAAAAAAAAAATCAGACATGCAGGTTTTACGTAATTATGCGTGTGTCCTTTTAAGTTACTATAACTCTACCATTATGCGCATTAATAATCCAATATGCTTGGGATCCTATAATTAATAAAATTAAATCTCAACGCTAACATACAACTGCAAGACTTCAAGATACTAAGAGTTCACACTGCGTAAAACAATGATTAATAAATTTTAATCTGGAGGTAGCCGCGGTTGACTCCGATATTGGAACGTCGAACACCTCAGTCTCCTTTTGACCATGGGTGCTGTAAAAAGCTCGAAATGTCGGGAATATAAAATAAGTTAATATATGCACCAAAAAAAATCGTAAAAGTAAGAAGAAGAAGAAGTAAAATAGTTTTATTAAGATACTTAGTAGTATGATCTGAAATCAAAATATATAAATTAAAGCATAAAGAGTGACAAACAACACAAAAACTATCAATTCGTTTCAACAAAAAAGTCGATAATATCAATAAAGTTTCTTTTACTTGTATTTTATATATATGTATAATAGACTCATACATGAAACTTAATAATTTTTAAAGCAACTGTTTAATTTCAACGTAAAAAAGAATGCAAAATCTCGGATACATTTTAATGATTCAAAAATTTAATAGACCGAATGTCATTTTAGAAAAACATTAATAAATTCTATAACCGCACATCAATTCACGTGCAACAAGTTCTACTGCAGGTGGAAACGTGGTTAAATGCCTGAAAGGACATCGACACAACACATCGGATCAACATTACTTACAGTAAAGAAACGGGATTCACTGACTTCTAAAGCGTAAGAAAGGGAAAGTAAGCATACGTACCAAAAGATGACATAACTGCAGGGAGTTAAGTGTGAACTATAAATCTTCACGATACGAGAGCGGGAAACCGAGACGGAGTCGGCAGCTCTTCGTAATGTCAACTCATTATTGATATAAAATTGTGGTTACCTACCAGCCGGCCAGGCGTGGCAATAGAGCCGTATTATATCCCTACTACGTGTCAGTCTATGGAGGAGACGCTTGTGTCAACAGGCTACAGCTAATATAATTTTTAAATCAATGCAATTAAGTCCTTATACTCAAAATGCATCTGTGATTAAAGTGTATAAGGCCAAACCTAATTTTGATGAGCGTTGGTATATTTGTCCTTCTAAAGGAATGTACTTCCTTCCTTAATTGTTAGTACCTGGTTGACCGAGCTTTGCTCGGTATTTTCTGCTCGATTTTTTTAATTCATGTGTTTTGGAAATTATATTTAGATACAAATTACATACTGATGAAATATAAATAATATTTTTTGATCTTAGCGACATAACAGAAAAAACGGAACTGGTTATTTGAATAAAAAATCATGAGTGCAATTATTTTAATTTAAATTTTCGTGTTTTTAAAAAATACTAAAAAAAGGGCTCGAAAAAATAGATTTTCTCAAAAAAGAAAAGAACATGAAAAAAAATTAAAAATGTCGGTCAGTCGGTCTGGGCTCGAACCGGGGTTTTAAGATTCTGAGACCGACCATTATACCAATTAAGCTATTTACAATCACTAACAAGCCGTCAAAATTTACCTTCCTATTCTAACGATATTGTAGCAGTTTTCATTGCCTAAAACACGGACAAAAAGACATTTTCTAAAAATAAATCCTAGCTAGATCGATTTATTATCCCCGAAACTCCCTGGACACCAAATTTTATGAAAATCGTTGGAGCCGTTTCCGAGATTCCGATTATATATATATATATATATATATATATATTTATATACAAGAATTGCTCGTTTAATAGTATAGGATATGCTATCACTACAGTGAAATGTGCATTTGTTATATTATGGTATAGTTATGTTACTGGTAACCACTCTCGGCTTTCTTGAAACGGTATGTAACACCAGTGAGAGTTGCTAAGCTGAATTTACACATTATATATTTAGTTAAATGTTGAGGCAACACCACCCGGAACATGTGAATACGGTTGTAAATATTTATCACGCGTACAATCTGCTCTTGACTTACAAGAATGTTTCGAATAAGATATAAAGACCTTCAGTAGAAACCGTCTTTATTTTCTAGAACATCAATATTTACTACTAGGAAGATATGAAGTTGAAGAAAACAAATCAATAAGAGGGAAAAGGACTCGCGTCCTGAGGGTATCAAATAAACTTAATTTGATGTCGATAGTTCATCCATAACGGGAAACGATTTCTACAAAAATAGTTTCGGCGATTTCGCCTGTATTCGTTACCGATACACGAATGCTGTAAATTAACAAATAATATTCGTTTATAATTTATATTACACAACAAATACGTATAACAGTGTAAGCAGTTAGATAAGTTACCTACTTTCACCAAAATAATTAACTAAGTTCATGACTTATAGGTAAGGTTAGCACACTGTGTGTGGTGGCAGGGTAAGAATTAATAATATCGAATACCCAAATCGCATCGTATCGTATATATAGGTGTCGCCTCTTACGGCACCCTCGATTCAGTCTAAAATAATTAAGCCTTAAAATCAGTAAGTTACCAGATGTACTATGAGCTTAATAGAATTTTAAAATAAAAAGATTATATTATTATGTGTACGAAGTCGTAGGCACAGTTGGTCTACAGAAAACATGATAGCGTTATTGATCAATACGAATGGTGTGACCTGGAGTGATTAGTCGTCAAAAATTAAAGTCTACTTTCTAGTTTAAGAAGGAGTATTTTATTTTTTACTGATTAAAAAGGGTTTGAGTTCATAGTTTATGGCATCTGCAGACAGTCCTTGCCTTTCAACATAACTTTGATCCTAAAAAAATTTCAATAAACAAAAAAACCTTAAAATATGAAAAAAATTACATAACTTCCTTTTACTATTAAAATTCAGGGGCAATATAGTATAACTTATATTAGAGGAATTGTTTTACTAAACGGTAGTGAGCACATTACTTGTTAATGGCGATGAGTGTTTGCTGCACAAACAGGCCGTTAACGCCGCGTATAATTAAATAGCTCTTTGTTTGAGAGGCTCGGCGGAAACGGATTTGTAAGGTTACAGTTTACAGCAATATATTTAAATATAATATTTAAAAAATAAAGTAAAATATTTTATGGTTATATTCAATAAAAGTCTACACCATTAGCCACTAGAACCACTTTTTTATGTAAAAATAGCAATTAACCGATTTCAAAAATTATAAGAAGTTGAACAATCTTTTATCTTTCCGACAGTGTGTTTTTCCTGCCTAGGAGTCCGTCTGGGTGGTTATTATCCTTTAACCTGTTTCTGCCATCATAGCACTGATGTGTCTCGGTCTAAAGGGTTAAGAAAGTGTAATTAAAGTCTGTGAGGCATTCCATCTTGGTTCTAAGAGGTGTCGAGAGATCTGTAGCCTTTTATGTTTGCAGTTGGCTGTGGACGTCACAGACTGCAGTTGATGTACCATCAGGTGGACTGTGAGATCGTTTGTCACTTTAGCTTAAAAAAAAGGTACTCTTGAAATGTGTCTTAAATGCAAATTATAGATTATTTCTGGTTGTATAATGCACTAAAAACCACATTAACACACGATCGTAACAGACGCCACCACGTCACTGTTTAATTTATTCTGCTATCAGGTTTATCATAGCCACTGTTATACCATCACATTTATTACAACTAATACTAATATAGACTGAATATTTATTCACATAATATTCTAAAATGGACCACGACACGAGCGTGCCTTACGCAAACTGATCAAGGAAAAATAACGAGTCGAGCTTAATTACCGAAATAACACCATAAATAACCTATTGCTTTCCTCATGCCATTAATTTTGTATTGTTTTACTCGTATAAGTACATGGTAGTATTGGTACACGTTTTCTTTTTACTTTCTCAATTCAAATTTAATTCCAAATCGCTAATTGGATTCAATAGCTTAGACTTACAGTTAGTCTGTTAATAATAAATATATAATAACTTTGTTCTTGTTGTGTGTAAAATTACTGCCTCGTTGGTCTAGTGGTTGTAGTAGTGCGACTGCTGATCATGAGGTCCTAGATTCGAATCCCGGGTCGGGCCAAAAAATTTATTATTGAGTTTTTCCGTCAAGAAATTCTCAATAGTTGCCCAAAGTCAGGAAGTTGGCGGTGTCTCACCCCCGTGCCTCGGAAAGCACGTAAAGCCGTTGGTCCTGCGCCTGATTTCTCTCCGGTCGTGTCGGTTTACCGTCCCATCGGATTATGAAAGTGAGGGAATAGATAATACACCTGTGCTTGCACATACACTTGGGCACTATAATCCTGTCCTGTGCCGATGGCTAGCCTCCGTTGAGACAGGTCGCCGTGGCCGAAATTCGGTCTGGAGGACTGTTTTATAATAACTTTGAATACTTCTTTACTTTTAACACTGATGTCATTTGTGTTTTTTTTTTAATTTTATGATGTATCTCTTTACCAGAGTAAAAAAGAGTGCAAACAAAAATATGATTTCATATTCTGTATAAGCTCGTATTGGAAAATTATAGAAAATCCTAGCCGTATTAATATATTATATAGAATTGATACATCATATACTTGTTTTACTTATAATTTTTATCTATACACTAAATAAACCGACCTAATTCACGTTACAGCATTATCAGGGTATATAAGTTACAAAAACAAAATAATCTAAAGTACCTAAGTTGCGGCCGAAGTAGAGCAGATTTTCGGTTCCAAAGCATCAAGTACAGTAATAAGTAATAAACTTATACCAAGCGTTGTAAATACCGTTAATTCTCGCAATTTGGTAAAAGTCTACCTATAAGTCCAACACTGAAGTCTCCACATTAAACTGGTTATTTAAGAGCCTAATTTTTAAATTTTAACACGTGCAGAGCAGCTATATTACGGTTGTAGCATGAATGAGTCAGCTTCACCAGGGAAGGATCATGCCCTCATAGAATACAAGCGTAAAAAGCAGCTTAATGCTGCTGTGTTTCGTATGGTGAGTGTTGAGAACCGGAGACTCTAGTTATTGGAAACGAGGCATACCATTTTAAGCCTCAGAAGTGACGACACATTTGCATTTTGATTCCTAATCGAGGACAGATGTAGATGTCTATGAGCCGCAGCATCCAGTTATCATCAGGTTGACTGTGTGCCCGCTTCTCACCCTTATTCTATAAAAAATCTTTATTGTGGCATACCTTTTCCCATCGTCGAAAAATTTTATTATATGTCTCTATAAATCTAATTTATTCTACCTTCTTGCCTTCTTGACGACCATTAGTTGGTACTTAGTTTTTTGTTTCATTATGAACATCCTCATCACGGCTGAATATAAGTGTCTGTCACAGGATGTCATAGAACATGTCTTGCCAGGGTTCTACAGTCTGCTTACCGTTACGTGGTTAGCACCCGAGAACCTTTCTTCGATTGTCGGTTCTACACGCAATTTAGGTGGCGCATATTGGTTGCTATGGTGTACTACAAATACATTCGTAACGGAGTATATTATGTAGACATAGGGAGAAAACACTACGCCTCCGTTTCATAGGTCATCACTGGCAAAAAAAAACTGGTAACTTTATGATATTGAGGAATACTAATGAGATGATGTGTCGCAATCCGTTTACTTTTGATTATACATAATACAACTGTCATTTACTATCAACATTGAATACGATTAACTGTTTATTTTACAAGAGTGTAGTTACTAAAAAAGTAAATAGTTTTAAAAGTCTATAGGTGTTAGAGAGTTAAAAAAAGTAAAGTTACAGCCTATATACGTCCCACCGCTGGGCACAGGCCTACCCTCATTTCTGAGAGGGTTTTAGGACAAGGAAGTGTCCGCCGCGCTGCGCCAATGCGTGTTGGCGAACTTCACATGCCTTCGAAATATTTTATTTCTTATTCCTCAGACATGCAGGTTTCCTCACGATGTTTTCCTTCACCGCCGAGCACGTGGTAAATCAGCACTTAAATTGCAACTAACAATTTCATTGGTGCGGGTGGGGATCGAACCCGAGTTACTCGCGTTCTGTTATATTCACAGCGAGCGTTAACCGTCTGAGCTACCACGGCTCTTGAGCTACCAAAGCTCTTGAAGTTAGAGTGGATTAAAGTAATTAAAATATGGAAACAGAAGTTAAAAGAGAGGTGTTGTAGTGGCGGTGTAAGAGTATCTGCTATTCCATATCATCCCGTGCGTGTCCTAAGATGCGAAAGAGGTAATTAAACGGATAAAACAGCGGCGAAATAATAACTCAATTACAATTTAACAAAAACTTCGGTCGTAAAACCGTATGCTTAGCATGGCAACAATAGCAAATATTAAAAAAAAAGGAATGAATGAAGTTGAAGGATCTCTACTTTCCTACAAATTTAATATCTTTTAAATGTATTGATAAAATGTTAAAACTATTTTTATAATTTCATATATTAATGGTATAAAATTATAATATTTAATATTATTATAATTAAAAATATTACAAACAGTAGTGAGTCAAAGTCCAGCAGCTAACTCAAAAAATATATGTTAAAATAAAAAAGTTATAACCGAGATTCGAGAAAGGAATTAAAAGACGAACGCCGCGTTTAGCCCATCACAGCTACAAATTCGCGTGTTATCCAATGCGATGTGAAAGGCCGACCGACATATGGTAATGTGGCTGTTAGAAATTGGAAAACAACCGTCTTGTACCGTTCAGACGGCTGCAGGTACAACAACGTTGATACAAGTCTGATCCACTCATTTTATCGGATAATCAAATTAGCTAATTGAAACGGGTTTCTTTTATTAACGTTTAGTGACACATTTACGAAACGGAAGGAAACAGTTTCACTATCAATACTTATATCACTTTTATTTTTTGCTTGTGAGACTAACCGGTTATTCCAAAAGTTTGCCAACACATAATATTCTATCGTGTTAAATCTCTCGTGTTATTGATATTGTAAGAAATGACTAAAGAGTACCTGCTTTCATATTCCTAATAAGCGCTTATTTTACAACCCTTACTATGCTTCCACAATAAAACAATAACGTATATTAGAACGGAATAAAGCATAACATATTTATTACAGAAATAAAACACTTCCAAACACCATTAATATAATCCGGGAGAAACAACAATTTTAAGGTTCGCTATTTAGGCAATCGATAGAGGAAATGTTTCCAATCACACATTTATATGTGTGATGTAATTAGACGTGACCTACTTAAATTCTACTACAATAATTATTCGATTAGAAAGATGTATTCCATCTTTCTAATCGAATAATTATTGTAGTAGAATTTAAGTAGGTAATTAATAGACAAACGAAGCAAAATTTTATTGCAGATGTGAACGGCAGAGTCGGGAAGGACGCCCTAGAAGGTTCATCGACCAAATTAGCGATATTTTGAAAATGGGCCACATTAGAAGTACCCTTAACCGATGAGGGTGTATGCGTAGATATATGGATGTAAAGGAGACGAAAGAGGTATATCAGGATCGTGCCAAATGTCCGTAGTCTCTGCCTACCCCTCTGGGTGACAGGTGCGAGTGTTTATTTTTTACGTGGTAGAGCCATGCTGTATGGGTCGACTCGACCGGGAAAGGACCAAGCTCTCACAGAATACCATCGTCAAATAGCATCTCAATGCAGCTCTGTTTTGTATGTTGAATGTAGAGAACCTGAGACCCTTTTTTATTGGAAATGAGACATTCCTTCTTAGTCCTCAAGGCTGACAACGCATCTGCATTTTGATTCGCAAACGAGGATAGATGTAGAAGTTTATGGGCCGCAGCAACCACTTACCATCAGGTGGACTGTGTGCTCGTTTGTCACCCTTTTCATATTACAAAAAATTATAGATATATATATATATATATATATATATATATATATATATATATATATAGATAGTGGTTAATAGAACACAATGAAATTTAATGAACTAATGAACTTGAATAAAATTTAACATAATAAATCTTATGTATTTATACGATTAATATTTTAGATTTACGTAAATATTACGTTTAGAGAAAATTTACGACTTAACTTTGTTTTTTAATTTGTATTTATATATATATATATATATATATATATATATATATATATATATATATATATATATATATATATATATGAGATGTTAAACGATATCTTCGTAAATTGTTAACCTATTTTAGACGTACTTGTTCAGTCGAGACATTGAGGTTGTGGTATTCCTTAGTCCATTCAAAAGGGTAAAAAATTAGGCACATATACCATGTTATATGGTACCATATTATATGGTTAAAGCCTGTATCAAAGAACAAAAAGGAATTATTTCTTTTTGTTTTTAATCATGTTATGTCGCTAAGATCAAAAACTATTATTTATATTTCATCAGTATGTAATTTGTATCTAAATATAATTTCCAAAACACACGAATTAAAAAAAATCGAGCGAAAAATACCGAGCAAAGCTCGGTCAACCAGGTACTATACACTAAGTCTTAGCACCAGATTCTTCAAAACGTAATTTTTTATTAGTTTTATTTTTCGAAGTTGGCTATTTCTTTTTATCAATGTTTATTTATCATTGCCATAAGTTGTGCAGCCAGTACGAATATTTGGAACATTTCTTTATATGGTCATCTTATGCATTCTGTTTTCATAGCATAATTAGGTACTTGTGTAATTTAAATACATAAAACAATGTCATATCTCACCTGCGTAAATTATTCAAAAAGCGTAAAAATATTGAGTTAACGAACGTTTTTTAATCGTTGGTGTCACGTTTTTTAATTAGCTCCACTCGGAAATAGAGTTATCAGGATAGTAATCGTTAGCAACAAAAGTAAAAAAATAATCTTATTTGACTATTTCTGAACAGTTTTGTTAGTTTGTATAGAAAGATTTGATTTTGAATAATTTATATAGAAATAGAAACTATTTTATTCAATGTAGATTATAAAAATACTTATTGAAAGTCACTTTTTTAATTTACCACTGGTTCGCAAAAAAAACCTCTGTCCTGGGAAGAACCAGCAAGAAACCCAGCGGGACTATTTTTTTTAATAATAGCTTACAATCATGTTTACAATCAACAACACAAGACAAATTAGAAATAGCTTGGTAGCGATCACCCTTCCCAGGGGTTATTATCATCTATAAATTCCTTAATATTATAGTAACCCTTTTTATACAAACTTAGTTTAATAACATTTTTGAACTTTGTGTATGACAAATTTTGTATATTTTCTGGGATTTTGTTGTAAAAGCGTATACATCGCCCCAAGAATGAATTACTGACTCGGTGGAGTCGAGTAACTGGTACCACTAGCTTGTGTCTGTTCCTAGTATTTACAGAATGAATATCACTTATTTTCGCAAAACAACTTTTATTTTTGTGTACGTACATTACATTTTCACGAATGTATTGGCCAGAGTTAATATATTAATTTCCTTAAATTTTTGTCTCAGTGACTCTTTTGGTTTTAAATTATATATTTCTCTAATGGCCCTCTTCTGTAATATATATATATATATATATATATATATATATATATATATATATATATATATATATATATATATATATATATATATATATATAATTTCAGTGTCAGTCGCGTGTCTCCATAGCAAAATACCATACGACATAATGCTATGGAAATAACTAAAGTAAACTATTCTAGCTGTTTCAACACTGGTAAGAGTTCTAATCTTTTTTACAGCATATGCTGCAGAACTAAGTCTGCTAGCTAGTTTTGATATATGGGGGAGCCATTGAAGCTTTGCGTCCAGTGTGATTCCAAGAAAAATGGTGGTATCAACAAGACTCAGTTCCTCCTCATTTAAAATTACATTAGTATTGACATGTTTAACATAAGGAGTTACGAATTTCATACATTTATTTTATTTTATTTTTTTTTATAGAAGAGGGGGCAAACGAGCATGCGGCTCACCTGATGTTAAGTGACTACCGCCGCCCATGATCAACCGCAACACCAGGAGAATTGCGGGTGCGTTGCCGGCCCTTTAGAAAGGAGTAAGCTCTTTTCTTGAAGGTCCCCAGGTCGTATCGGTCCGGAAAAATCGCCGGTGGTAAACTATTCCACAGAGAGGTTGTACGTGGAAGAAAACTCCTTGTGAAACGTACAGTGGTGGACCGCCAAGCATCCAGATGGTGTGGATGGTATCGGGACGTTTGCCGTGTAGTGCGTTCACGAAATTTGGCGGCTGGGATTAATCCGAACAATTCCTCAGAGCACTCCCCGTGATAGATGCGATAAAATACGCAAAGAGATGCAACATCTCTCCGCAGCGCCAGTGAATCGAGCCGATCGGAAAGCACTCGGTCGTCGACGATTCGAGCCGCTCCGCGCTGGATGCGGTCAAGTGGAAGGAGCTGGTACTGGGGAGCTCCAGCCCAGAGATGGGAACAGTATTCCATGTGCGGCCGAACCTGCGCCTTGTAAAGTTGCAGGCGGTGTGCCGGCATGAAATACTGTCCCGCTCTGCTGAGCACGCCAAGCTTTTTAGAGGCCAATTTGGCCTTCCCTTCCAAGTGACCACGAAACTGCACGTCGCTCGATATGTCGACGCCGAGGATTCCGATACTGGCTGAGGCAACAAGGGGAGTGCCTTGAAACTGAGGGGATACGACAAAGGGGTTTAGTTTTAGTTTTAGTTCCATTCACATGCAAATTATTAACATTAAACCAATTGACTAACTTAGCTATAGCATTATTTACTTCGTCGTAATTTAATAACTGTCGTTTTGATTTGAAAATTAATGAAGTATCATCAGCAAATAATACTATATCATGGTTATCCCTTACTTTGTAAGGTAAGTCACTAATATATACAAGAAACAGAAAGGGGCCGAGAATTGATATAATCTAACTGATATAAAATATGATATAAAATAACTTAACTCTAGTGTACATAAGGCCAGTGCACTGCATCATGTAATTCAAACTTATTATGCCTGACAAGTTTTGTGTTAAAAATAAACATAAAAAAACAATGTGCAGGTTTATTATATATATATTTTTATAAATTTAAGGTTTATTTTAAATCTAAAAGTTTTAATAAAATATAATTAATTAATTATTTAATATTTAAAAAAACCTCTCAGAAATGAGAAGAGTCCTGTGCTCAGTAGTGGGACGTATATAGACTAAAGGACGTGAGTATATAAATAGTTATATAGGTATAAGTTTTATAGAATAATACACGTTGCTAAAACTATTTCCAAAGTCTGACTACTTCGTAGATTGACTAGTAGACCAATATCTTAGCCATAAAAACCACCCTTTTGTATTAAAGAAGAAAAGGTGTAAATAAAGAAATAAGCAATTAAATGTAAGAGAGGACATGTCTACCACTCTACTGAATACAACATTGAACTGTTCACGGATTTTCTCATAGTTTAACCTTTAGGAGAAAGTTAATAAATACGGGTACCTGTAAGAGATATCAAATTTGGATACGTTTTTTCTATAAGTATTCAATAAAAGAGCACAAACGAATTAAGCAGGTAAGTATCAAACTCGAAATGCTGATCTGGAACGCTCGGAATGGTAAGTGAACAGAACTGGACTTCGTTGAGTTGGCAGGCATTGTAAGGACTGACAAAACGAATCTGCATTTTGATCCTTAATTGAGTAACGAGGATCTACGCGTACATTTATGTAGGTGTCTAAAAAGTTTGAAAAAATACCACAATTTACTAAAATATTATATTATCATTCCCTCGATCACACTTATATTGTCAATGAACATGTTTATATAGTGTGATCTTTAGCTTATTATGGAACAATATGGTAAAAGTTCTTGATACATTATGCGGGTAAAAATGCTCAGTTTTCACACACATAACTCTTCCCAACAAAGGCGAACGAGCTAGGTAAAAAAAGCGTGTAAAGTTTCGCTGTCCTCTTGTATTGTGAAATGAGAGTCATTGTACGCGACACTGCATAAAGCTGAATGAGGAAAGGCGTCTTTCATAGCGCTTTTCTTTCGTGGAAGCCTTATGAAAGAAGCCCTACGGGTTATTTACGTATTACGTGCTGGAACTGAGAACTTTTTCGATTAAAATAAAATATACAGTACACAACACAACACACAACAGTAATAGTAAATACTAATTTAGTATTACTGTTTAATTAAATTCTTTAAAATAACTCAATACACTGACCTCACAGCTGCACATGATTCAAATGGATTTATATCGAAATTCGTGAATTAAGCTAAGTGTAGTATCGATGGAGGCTTTGTTTATAGAATAGAATAAGGGTGACAAATGAACACACAGTCCACCTGATGACATTTATCCTCGGTTAAGAATCAAAACTCGTGAGTTGTCACCCCTGAGGACTAAGATGTAATGCCTCGTAACCAGTTAAAAGGGTCTTTAGATCTCTACACTCACCATACGCAACACAGCAGTATTAAGCTGCTATTTCACGCTGGTATTCTGTGAGAGCGGGGTAATTCCCCGGTCGAGCCGACCCATTCGTGCTACAACTATAATATAGCTGCAGCATGACTCTACCACGTATAAAAAGACTAAGATCAATCGTGGCATTACTCTCCATCTGTCAGTGAAATTTCATCACAATCGGTCCAGCCATTCCGAAGATAAACTCGAACAGACACACAGACAGACAAACAGACCAAAATTTCACAAATGGCTATTCATAAATGTTAATAACGCCATAAAAACCGATAAAAGGCAGTTATTTCGATATAACAGTTAAAAACTTCAATTTTATTTGTATGGATAGATATTTTTTTTTATAGGGGGCAAACGAGCATACGGTTCACCTGATGTTAAGTGACTACCGCCGCTCATGAACAACCGCAACACCAGAGGAATTGCAGGTGCGTTGCCGAAAATATAAAAGATATTCGGATAATGAGAAAAAACTGATGAATTATTCTCGAAGGACGCAATATCCCAAAGCATGCATTAACATTTTTATAAAATACGTACGATACTAAAAGGAGCCGCCATTCATATTTAAATTTATGTTGCAGAAACATCAACAGGAACACATTTTTTAGAATGTTTAAAATGTAAAAAAATAGAAATGTTTATATTTTCCGTTTAACACAAAAATGTCTTCAAATGACGTTTGGAAAATTTCTCTAGCTGCGCATCAAATCATCAGTCATTACAAAAGAAAATCAAGCAAAAACAATTAAATTACCTTATAGCTGTTTAATAGTTTAATCAGTGCCGTCTTTAGGATCAACGAGGCTATGGGCCAAGGTACTGGCTGGGGCCTATGTAAGGGATGGAAAATCCTTAAATTTTATATCTAATTTTGCTGCGAAGAAATCGAGAAAAAAAGTTTTTTAAGCTGTATATAATTACTGTTATTTTAGTGCAAAAATAAATTTTTAAACAAATTTTCTAAATCTTGTTTCTATTTTACCAAGTGTGTGATTTGATATTTTTCTTATTATGTTATAAAATTTGTTGTTGTATATCGAAAATTTTCAGAATTGTGGGGCCCCTGCCTACCTCGGGGCCTCGGGCCCGGGCCCTGCGGGCCCTGCCTTAAAGACGGCACTGAGTTTAATTGAATTTAGTACGTAGTATGGGATTAGTATTCAAAAGTATGGGTATATTGTTAAATCTTATTAAAATGGCCAATATAATAAATTTCGCATCACATATTTACTTTTAAAAAGATGTTAGGAACTAAGTCAAGTATTTCTTCTACGAACGCCAACAATTTTAATGTAATCATAATAGCACTCTTAATTCTCTACTATCAATGTTTTTTTTCATGACGTCACAGATTAGTAATTGTAATTTTTTGGGTCTACATCGAAATCACCAAACTTCATACATTCACTACCTGACCCGGTAGACGTTATCATGCATATGTATTTCGCTAGGTGGCGCGATGAGTTTCACTCATCAGCTTCTTCGCCCATGACTTGTCCCTGTAAAATATAGCTTTTACATTGACTAAAATCTATTCAATTTTGTTTGGAAAATTTCTCGCTATTTTAAAATTTTATCGAAGTCGGTGCTCAAATCTATGCATTCTTCTTTTTTACCTTAGAATATTAATTTTGTGGTAAGTTTTAAAACACGCAAATCACCTAATTTTAAAAATATTGTTAAGTGCACGATTTAAACATCAAATAATTATTAAAGTAACGCGTAGTGATGTCAACGAAATGTCATGGCGGTTGAAAAACTAACTGAAAGTAATTACCGCTGACTTCAATGCTGTAAACTAATACTGTTAATCACGCCACCTACCAGAAAGAACGGAACAACGTCAGCTGACCCAACTAGTATAGTATAAAGGACTAGTTCTTTTGTCCTAACGATCAGCTATATCTCTGAAGATGCATCAGATCTATTTATTATTTCAAAGCCATTTGCCTGAGATTGCGTGTTAAGACAAAATTCTTCATCAGAAAAATGCTTGTCTTCCTCTGTCAGCAACTCTCTTTCAGATTTATCATTATATGAATAAGCAATCTTTGTGTTTCTGCTGTTTTTATAAATGTTAAGGAGATATAGAACCCTGATGTTATGTGAGTGTGCATTATAAGTTTATAAGCACCGCCGAAAACGACTGTAATAAAAAAGACTAAGTTTCATTAAAAAAAAATTGGTCGACCCTGCATTCCATCCCTGGAACTTCCCGCTAATTTCAAATACAAAGCGCTCCAAATTTCACCAAATTATGTTGCGAAATCTCGAAGTTATGTTAAAAATAAACGTTTTTTTCGAATTCTTTCTCCTTCTATATCTCACGAACGAATGGACCAATTTTTATTTTCCAAACGGCATTCGACGTCATTTTTTGTCATACACATACATACATACATCCGTACGGACGTCCACGTGAAATTAGTCAGAATAGCTTCCTGCGATCTCAAAACGTCGAGATCTGATGAAAACTCGATTTTCGAAAATCGGGGCGAAACCAATAACTTTCCTATTTTTGAAAATTTTCTATTTTCTTAGCGGGAAGTTAAAAAAGTATTCCAATAAATATCGTCTTCTCATAAAACGTGTTAAAATCATTTTACGCTACTTGAGAGTGGGTAAATAAAACTTGACTGCTTAAGCAATAAGTAGACAAACTGACATTACAAAATTAATTTGTTTGACATAGGCGTAGGTATGTAAAGTTTGTTCAGCATAATGTAAGCCCTTTTCGACGTTTTGTAACATGCAGCAAAACCTCGTAGTAGAAAAAAAATATCGTCATTGATAATTTAGGAAAAATATAGTGTTTTGTATTTGATAAAATTTCATTATTCTATTAATTTGACATATGGTATTGACGAAAGTGTAATCACTTTGGGACCCGCGGGGGTCGTATCGATACAATATTGCATTTATACTAGTTTTCCTTCTTATACATATCTTTATCTATTGCTTCTCTATTGCAAGTTCATTACCCTTGCGTAGGTGTTGGATTTGTGAGAAAATCATCACTTTAGCACTCATAGTTTCCAAGCCGATCGATTATGACCAGGTTAATAACGAAGGACAAACTGGATTTTTCTATAGTCATTTACAAAATCAAGGATTTGCTATTGGACCAAACAAAATATCTTAACTCGATAATTATCCGTGAGCCGTAAGTTTAACACGACTGGCTTAAAATGTTATCTCTGTCTAAAGTATTAAGATATTCATAATTACTCACATATTTCTGTATCTATGTTAATCTTGATAAGATTAGATGAAAGTTCTGTTCCAGGCCCTAAATGAAAAACCTGTCGTTTGGTATTTAATCCCTTAAGTCATCAGTTGCGACACACAGTACGTTATAGGACGAGTAGGATGACGTGATGGAGATTCTTAATATAATTTCAGCAGATAAAAATCGTACTTTTTCCGGTAACTTAAAACTAAATATAAGCTAAGTGATTTGATTTCGACGTAATGAAATTATAAAAGCAAGAACATACATTTTCTACAAAGAAAAAGCAATTTAAATAATAAATACTATTCTATACAAGCGCGAGAGATTACGTTCATTATGATGGTAGTTAATAGAAAGCAGGTTTGTATGTCGCACGTTATGAAAGGAAAATATCAAAATAAAAACATATATTGTGCATTTGAAACGACATTAACATAGATCTGACTCTGAAAGAATGAAACGTTCTGCGAAAATTTAAAATGGCTACGTGCAATAGTTCATAGACCTTGAATGTAGGAAATGGATAAATATTTGTTTATGCCAAGAGATAATGCGACGAGCTCGCTTATCAGCTGAAGGGAATAAAATTTTAAAGTATAAAATGTACAACGCCATTTAGTTTTTTTTTTTTACAATTTTGTTCTCATAACATCGATATAACTTACTTGTAGTATTTGGACACCTATTGATAATTAAAAATAATAATGACGATCATGATGATGATAGTTGTCACAATTGATTTTAAAGCACGGCGACAACTTCCGCGCGATCAGAAGTTAGAGATATTACAGCGCCTAACCTTTTTTTGTTATATTGCTTACGTCAAACTCGCAACAACTAAAGCCCTATAGTGCTCCAACTTTGTCGCACGTTCGCAGGGCTACTGAAACGCTTTCGCACACATCCGCGGAACCACCAGCGCCAGCCGCCCCAGTTCAGCCCCTCCTCGGGAGAGAACGACTCCTACCCTACGTCGCCTTTCCATGCGGCCCTTTTTTCCACCTGCCCAACGGACCATCCCGAGTACCTACGTTAGGCAGAAGCAATACGGCCAGGAAAATCGTGCACCCATAAATATTAACCTTCCTGGCTCCAACGGCATCTCTGGTCGGATATCCTGACCTAACGCTCCGTGCATTACTTGCAGTAAAAAGACGATGTACAGAACCAATCTCAATGTCCAAACTCAGACTTCAGATTGACAAAATTTGAATTGAATCCATTTACGAGTCGACTAGACTTGGCCTAAATTTTGAGTAGGTTAAAAAAATTGTGTAAAGCTAAAGCTCGATTTGAATACCTGCCTGAAGACGTAGTGTTTTGCAGGAATATTGGCTCCGGATGGGATTCAAAATAGGACCCACAACGTAATAATACACCGACATCTCGCCGTTAAATAAGAGAAAACACCACACATGGCAAAAGATGTCTTCAAATACTTCACAATCAGCACTATTCATCATTACATCCACTGTGGAACATAGAATCTACTCAAGGAACGCCACAAATCACGGTCCTGAGCCACCTGCATCCATTGACTTCCTGCACCTTTTATCAGGTTGTCCCCCCATATAGAAGGTGCAGCCGTATACACTTGCCGATAAGAGGCTGTCACTCGAGTACCTTTTTTCCCATCCGTTATCGGTTCTTCGAGCTATATGGCCGACCATTATTTTACACTAAGTATATTGCCACTTCAGCTTACTGATCCGCTGAGCTATGTCGCTTACTTTGGTTCTACTGCGAATTGCCTCTCACGCAGAGAAAATTTGAGCATAGCTTTCTCCATAACTCGCTGAGTGACCAACGGGAGACGCTTAAGCTTCCTCATACGGCCACCAACGAAGTACCACGTCTCAGACATATATGTCATCACTGGCAACACACACTGGTTGTACAATCGTATTTTCAGGTTTTGAGGTCCTCTACATAACAATAATATGCGTAGTAATCTACTGAATGTTGCCCAGTCAAATTAAATCAGTCCATTGACCTCTTGATAGAAGTTGGACTAACCTCGTCTAACAATTCGTCCAAGGAAAAAACATACTCGACAACAGTTGCGAGCATAGTAGGTACCTACTTCCAATAACTACCGGAAAAGGTGTGACGAAGCACATGATATTTATTTGTCATGTTCCGATGTGAGACACTATTAAGGTGATTCGTTGAGCATAGTTTTGGTGATTGGTGCTGGTCTTAGATGGCTGATGCTGTTCCTCCAGTGATTCTGCCATAATGCCTATATATCACCGACAAATCGAAGGTGAGAGATATATACTCTCTTTTCTAGTCCATTTGCTTGAAAACGTCTTCCGATGCAGCGAGAGATCAGTTTAATAGTTTTCGTACTCTGGTTCTGTACTAAGATAGCCATCGTTCCTAGTGTACAAACAATTCTGCACTTCAATATATCAACAGTAGAATTGGCGTCGCTGAAGGCAAATTTTTGACACAAATTTTGAATCGTCTACATACTTATAGGTACTAATATTTTATATACATAAGGTCAATTAATGTATATTCGCCTTTAGCTATAACTTAATAATAACAGAGAATTCATCATAGAGCACGCAAAAAAATAATTTCCTACCACGAATCTTTATTGTAATAAACCATATTCGGCTTTAGTCCATAGCTTTAAGGGACGGTTTTCATCAAAGTTTTTTTAGATAACAAAAAGAAATTGAACGCGAACAGGCAAGAAACTTAACACGAAATATTAAACGACCAAAACAACACGCCACTTTCCAAACACTAGCAGTTTGGAAAACTGAATGTGAATATAAGGTACTTACATATCTGAAATTACAAATAATGTTATAAATAAAGTTATATTGTTCAGTAGCGTTGTTTCATACCTTATCACTATCACAGACGCAAACGTAGTTAGGGTTGCAATAAGCGCAATCGCACTCAGCGCATTCGTTCCAGAAAATCTCGCCGTTGCAGCCGAGGCGGCCGCCCGTTTCCACGTCCACCCACGTCGCCCGCTTCATGAGGACGACCTTCGACACCGCCGGTATGTCCTTAAATCACTTAAACGGGACCCGAATCCATCACCAATTAAAGCTCATATTAAATGCACTTTTTGTCAAAAGCAAACACTCATAAGTTCACATCAAAAAATCACATAGACCTTTTAATAATAACAACAATAATCCCGCTGTTAAAATGTAGCACTAGGAAAACTTCGGTGAAGAGTACTAGGAGAAAAGGATTGAAAGAGATCGCACAAGCGTGGCGGTAGGACCGCCCCGCTACGGCTCATCGGACAGACTGCTCCGCACACAGTACACAGTCCCGCGACCGCGACGCTCACAGACAGTTCAAGTAGGAAATCCTCAGGCAAGTATCCGTAATCAAAACACAAAAACTTTTAAATTAAAACGAAATGTTGTTGTTGGAATGTGAAGAGGTAAGAACTCGAAATCTTTATGGAAATAAACCCATCACACCGTTACTAAATAAGAAAAAATTAAAACGTAAAAGTTATTTTGGAAGCATTCACTTTAAATAAATTAAATTAAGCTAATTAGCAAAATAATAAACACATTAAACAACGTTTTCATTATTCCATATGAGTTTAGTGTTATAACAGTAGAATGTTAAATTATTTTCAACTGCCCACAATGACATGTTTACAACACCAAAGATAAAAAATTATTAATTGAACTAAATTTCTACCGACATACGTGACAGACTGAATCGTACCGTAACACGAAGAATTACAATCGACGGCTGATGACGTAGTAGACGGCATCCATTCAACACAACAGTACACAATGTTGATATAAATATCCACAACAAACATACTTTCATTGTTACTATGAATATACCGGTGCAAAATTGTGACATCTAACTCATCTCTATTAGCAACACGGATTTATTACTTCGTAATTACTTAGTAATGCTTAAAGATTGTCACTTCACGCAACGTTAAAAAAACAGTTAAATAATTGTTATAAAAACCATTACTACGTTATTGTGTTTCACGCCTTGGTAAATTTAATTAAGTAATAATATTTTCTTCAGGATATAGGTATACAATATTACGATTTAAACGAAGCATTGTAAACGGTGCATCATTTAAATTATCATACTGGTTTGAGCGCAGTTACATTTTAAAGTAATCCTACAAAATTTAGGAAAAAAACATACGTATATACTATGGGGTATAAATGCCGTTCTGTCGTAAAAGGTGACAGAGAGAAATGAATATGATATATGAGCAGGAGCATCTTCTGATCATCAAAATAATAAAAAAAACTGCGGATTTCAGGCCCCTTACCTAGCGCGGCATTTTTTTTAAGGTAAGGGTAACAAACGAGCACATAGTCCACCTAATAGTAAGTGGATGCTATCACCCATAGGCGTCTACATCGGGCGTCTATATCCAAGAATCAAAATGCAGTTGCGTTGTCATCCCTGAGGACTAAGATGGAATGATTCATTATCCAATGAAAACGAGCTTCGCTTTTCTACACTCGCCATACGAAACACAGCAGATTAAGGTGCTATATTACGCTGATAATATGTAAGAGCATGTTTCTTCCTCGGTCGAGCAAACTTATTTGTCCTACAACCATAATATAGCTGCAGGGTGGCTCCACCACGTATATAAAGGTAGCAATCTATGGAGAACGCCCATGTTCAGCAGTGGTCTTTTGATATCATTACATTATGATGATCATGATGACGTTGATCAATGCTAGGCACTCACTTATGTTGTTGATTACAAGTTTAAGCGTCGAATTTCTGACCTGAAAAACATATTTTCGAGAGCACATTAAGTCCTATAATACGGGCACTGTTTTGCTCTACTAACTCTACTTATGTTGATTGGTATTCTGTCGCGTGTGCGCAGTGGGTCTGGCTTATTAAAAAAATTCTTATTTTAAATATCTTTTTGAGATATCATTTTCAGCATTAAACTCATAGAGGTGTACAATAAATAATATTTTTTATTAAAATAAATGTAGTTTACGACTTATAAATTATAATACTACTGCGATAATGTCTAATCGAAAACTGATTTTTTTTATATTTTCGAGCGAATTCAGATAAGAATATTTTCCTATAATAACTTCGATCAATAGTATATTATTGGTCGAAGTACAATAATGTCATAATATTAGATAATATATGTAGGTCTCATTAAATTTTCATTTAGTTTTTGGAATAAGTTAATGCATTATGTACAAATTTTATTTTGTAAATTTTGATTTTATACAATCGTTGTCTTAACGTTAAAATCTTTTAGAAGGACTTCTCCGACGCCGCCGCCATTTCGCAGCGATTATTATTTATGATGATAAATTAATAATTAAACTATTATTAAGTAAACGCACAAGACAATTAACATCTAAATATATTAGGCACATGCATATGCCACCACCAAAATTGATTTATTTTCGGTTATAATAAAACCGGAGAAATTTTGACAGAGTAGGACAATTCCGCGATCCAATGTTATTCGACAAATTTTCTCGCAAAGCGTCGCGAGCACTTTCTGATCATTCTCTTTTTGGGTCGTATCTGCACGTGATAAGAATGCAATCAAAATTGGTACAAGAACATCGTTTCGTAGTGGTGACTATACATTAGAAATGACGGGTATAGCACGCGCGAATTTAAATATTTTTTGTTTCGCCAATTATAAGGGTTTACTTATAAGTCAATAGTGTAAGAATAAACATATTCTACTACTAAAAATAACCGAATAGATAAAATTTAGTTTCTTTATAGAACCAAGCGTGACAAACGGGCAAGAGCGGACACTGTGTGTTGCTCATAGACATTTACATCTATCCTCGAGTAACTCTTGAAGATTAACATGGAATATCTTATTTCCAATAAAAAGGAGACCCTATTCTCGTTGATCGTTCATAAAAAACACAGTAGCAAAATGCTGCTTTGCTGATATGTTACCCTAGTATACAGTAAGAGCATGGTTTTTTCTCCGAAGAGCCAACCCTTTCATGCTGCAGCCATAATAGAGCTGCAGCGTAGCTCTACCATGTGTGAATATTTAATAAGTCATAGTGATAACTTCTGGACCTGTGACGTTGTCCTTCACTTAATGATTTCTCAAACTTACGCGGACACCACACATTGAATAAAACTATATATACGGATTCTATCGCGTTTAATATCATTATTTTAATTCCCGACGTTTCGGGTGCTTTACAGCACCCATGGTCACGGGTGGTCACGGGTGGTCACGGGCACGAGCTTACAGTATCTTGAAGTCTTGCAGTGGTATGCTTGGGTTTGGGTTTGATTTTGTTAATTATAGGATCCCAAGCAGATGGCAGCACCCATCTTCTCTATTGTAATTAGGATGTCCAATATAATTTCAATAGCCTCGCGTATCATCCTTGGTAGAAATCGGTGATCTTTTGCGAGGATTTGTGGTTTATCAAATCTGATGTAATGGTGGGGACGATCTTGAACATGTTCACAGACGCCTGTTCTGCGAAGATAGGCTAACTATGACATTGTGACGTCAAATATCTCAGTCCCCCCCCCCTTGACCATGTCAAACGTCGGGAATTAAATATAAGTTAAAATAAGTAAATTAAACGCGATAGAATCCATATATGTATATAGTTTTATTCAATGTGGTCCTTCAATGTCAGCCGAATGATAAAGCTTAACTAAGCGAGCTATGGAGAGGACTATGCTTGGACTTTCTCTGCCCAATAGACTTCGTAATGAGAATATCCACAGTAGAACCAGAGTAACCGATATAGGGCATCGGAGCAGTAAGCTATGTATGTAAGCAATGGGCCGGTCATATAGATCGAAGAATCGATAACTGGTGGGGACGAAACATTGTCGAGTGATAGACTCGTATTGGTAAGCGAAGTGAACTGCGGCTCTCCACTAGATGGAGTGATGATTAGGTAAGAAATGCAGGAAGCCGATGGATGTATGTAGCTCAGGACCGTGCTTTGACAAATTGATAATGAATGATGATGATGGAGGGAGAATATACAAATTTTCCTACAAACTCCAAACTCTCTTCGATACAATTTACTCTGCTGATAAATGAACTAGGCTTCGGTGATTAACCAGTGCTGGAAAATCTATCGAAAAGAGCTTAGCCCAAATCCCACAAAATGTTGGACGGATAGCAGCGTTACGTATGCTACATTTAGTACAATTATTTCTTATGTACTAGCGCTACATGACAACTCTGCAATCATCAACCCACGTGGTGAGTATGGACAAACTCACCATGTGGTACAAGCTGGTGCATTGCTGCATAACCATATCCAGAAATCAATTTGTAAAGTCTCGTTGTACCAGGCATTAAAACAGCATTTAAATAGATAACATCTGTCAATTTAGTAACGAAATTGCATAAGAGAAAATTTAATCTGAATGTTTTGATTTTATGGGTGTTTCTCTATTTACCGTTACCATTAAATCTTATCAAAGTCCACTGTAAAATATAGGCCATCCCCGTAGATCGCCTCATACAGAAGACACCCGACATAGTTGCCACGCCTAGCAGGATGTTGGCAACTGCAGTATTTTTTTAAATTTTTGTTGCTATCACGAAGATGGTGCTGCCCAACTGCTGGTTTGTTTCTCTCTGTCACCTTGTACTACACCTACGGGACGACATGGGGCAGTATATATTATTGCACCGCCACTACACGGCATTTAAACGCTATTTGAACAAGTATAATTGCCAATTTATATGAACGTGTTACGCTTGCTTTTCCTTATCGTATTGTAATACTTACATTTTTTTTAAATTACATCGAGACTAATTCTCCAGAATGCGGTAATGAAAGTCTACGACTATGTTATGTAGTAGTAGTTTATCTAAATACGGCAATGTGAGATCATAAGCCCTTGTAAGGGACCGTTTGCGTTTGCGTATGCCTACGTAACATTTTGCGACTAATCATGCCGAGCGATCTCCCATTATATTGTTCCATTTAGAGTTCATTCCAACTTTCAAGACCCTCAAATTTCAAGAACTTACTCATATATGTATTTAGTACTACCGAAATACACTTAATTAGAAATGTATGCATATTTATTTTATAAGAAATTACATAAAAATTTAAATTACGTTAATTTTGAAAAAATTGTTCTTGATAAATTTTATGTTAGATTATTTTATTCGTGTGTTGCAACTTAGCTTCAAAACGATATAGCTGCAAAAGACACATCTTTTGCAGCTATATCGTCCTGGAGCTAGGTTGAACCATCACACCGACTGCATCAATGCAAAATAATGGGTGCGTTTGGCAGAAAAAAGCGCTAGCAAGCGCTTGTAAGCAAAATGGCGATCGTAAGCGGTAAGCGCTGTCAAATCGTAAGTAGCTATTTTCCTCTAGGACACGAAGTTAGTTTTAACCGAGGAATCTAACCTAAATTAAATATACGTTTGTAAAGTATTAATATTAAAAACTTACTAATCATGAATTTTTTATAACATGTAATATGTCTATTCATGTCATTATATTACTTAAAACTAATATTGCAAAGAACAACTTATAAACTCTACTTGAAAACAAACAAATTAAATAAGCAAAATGGCGGATTGTGTCAGCGCTACTGAAGTAGCAATCGTGTCCTGGCCGAAAACTATTTTAGCGCTAGTAAGCGCTTGCTAGTGCTTTTTTCTGCCAAACGCACCCATAATTCCATTTTTAAAATCATGGTGAATTAAAATCTAAGTTGAATACACAATGCTTTGTAATTTATAGTTAATATAGTATAGTATAAGCGGCCTAAATTACCAACAACTTCATCAAAACATTTCAGTAATAAACTTTCACCTCTAAAGCTTATAGATAATTTTGATGATACTGTTAATTAATCTGCAGATCCAGTTGTCGAAAAACAGCATATTTTTTGCATATTTTGGGAACTTATCTATAAGAGTGCACCATTAAGGCATATAAAAGGCAATTTCAATTTACAATAAACATCAACATTAAACATTATTCGCGTTGAATGCAATACATTTGTAGGTCAGTGGCACCGGAGGCTCCGATAGATTCACGATCATTTATACGAATATAAAGCGTTACTACAGTGATTTGGCGAAAATTACAATGCTTTCGGCACGATTATGCATAGTCATTGAACATTACTCATTGTAAACACGCGGCATTGAACTTGTCAGAGCAAAAATTAATTTTTAAAAAAAGCTAATCTTGATCTCATCTCGTGAATATCTCAAGACTCGTCTATAGGAAAAGACAATAAAAAGTCTTTGCCTTCAACAAGTTTCAATATAATTGATTTTATTGTATTAAAATTAATTTCTACCACGTGAAATTGCAGTGTAGCTATATTACAGTTGTAGCACGAATAGGAAATACCAGCGTAAATTAGCAACTTTGTGCTGTTGTGTTTCGTATGGTGATTGTAGAGAACCGGAGACCCTTTTTACTAGATACGAGGCATGTTATTTTAGTCCTGAAGGCTGACAACGAATAAAAAAACGAATAAAAAAAATAAAACAATAGCCTATAAAATACAGACAAAATCCTAGTACTTAGTTCCAAATTTCATGAAAAATTTTATCAGACATTTACAACCTTCGGGAGAATATTTCGTTTATATTACAAGACTTACATAAAGTATGTTTTAAAAGTTGGAATAATGTTCTGATCTTGTTAGGTACTTATAAGTTTATTAGTTAGGTATCTTGCGGAACAGGAAATTAATGTAAATCCCTATTTCTCTGGAGTGACTTAAGCACGTAATCGTGTACATTTAGATTTTAAGGAGCACTATAATTAATTTTAAATAGAGGTTAAAAAATAGAATATACGTTCTGCTTCATCAAACCGTAGAAGTCTGCTGCTAGACATGGGCCTCCCGAGAATTTGCCTAATTCTCTACAATCCACGACTTTGTTGCCACCAGGGATGCACCGCTTAGGATGAGGCAAAATGAGGGTAAGAGTTTATGTTGTAAAGGATTAATGTTTGAAAATTATATTAATAATGTTTGACCGGCCTGTTGGTCTAGTGGTTAGTGACCCTGACTGCTATGCCGCAGGTCGTGGGTTCGATTCCCACCCAGGACAAATGTTTGTGTGATGAGCACGATCATTTGTTCTGTGTCTGGGTGTAATTTATCTATAATATTTATGTATTTAGAAATATATAAGTATGTTTATCAGTTGTCTAGTAACCCATAACACAAGCTCTGCTTAGCTTGGGACTAGATGGCGTTGTGTGATAGTTGTGGAATATTATTATTATTATTATTATTATTAGTTATATTTTAATTAAATTAGATTAAAAATGAATAAACCAAAGTACAGATATTCCTAAAAGAAAATTAACGGGCATGGCATCGTTGCCGTCCTTAGACGTCTCCTTTCGTTATCGTTTAAGATTATTTATTCGGAACATAGTATAATTATCTTGATTAGTTTTTCTTTTAAGAATTGAAATCATAAATATTATTGAATCTACGGGTTTATTACTGTATAAAGAAATAAAATACGATTAAATACGACAAAATTAATAAAACAACACGAACAAACGTTTCAAGTAATTTTTTTAAATATTTTCACTTATTAAAGAAAACCGCTACCTAAAGTATGTAAGAATTGACTAAGAATCTGAACTAAAATGGAAATGATATTTACACTACTTGAAAATTGGCATTAATTGACAGCACAACGAAACACGAAGAATTTAAGTGCACATACTTAAACTCGATAGTTTTTATAAATATTAGAATGCTCAATATTCAATTTACAGTTTCTTAACAGTTGTCGCGCGCTAAATCCTTTAATGAATCTACTCTACCGTCGATTATCTATTAAGTGAGCTGTAAAATTTTTAAACGTTTCATTTGGAACTTTTTACGATGGTTCCCATATTTCAAATATCAAATTTAAACATAATTGGGTTCCGTTGAGCACGTGGAAACAGTGCTTAAATCATAGATTACTGTGGCTTAAATCGCTATTAACAATCAATTCGGGTGGCTTTTGTACTGTCAAATTGTCAAATTCCTACCTCAATGTGTCACAAATACCAGTGAAAGTCAAAAATTTTCTTAGATAACATATTGGGCTATTATTGACGCAGTGAATTATTTGAATGAAAAACAGTTGTTTAAAAATCAGTGTTTTACCCTGAGTCCACGACACGGAGTGCTGCGTACCAAGTGACACCGTAAGCACGCAAAAACCAAGCTCAACTTATTGTAAGACGCATTCACGCACACATATGCATCTTAAATCATTTTCAACCAACAACACGGATCTAGGTGCATTCATATATATGTGTCTATCGGTACACTTTTTACGTTAAAGAATGAAAGAAGAATAATGTGTACGTGAGTGCCTGCCAAGAAGTTGCGCATGGTTGCCAGAGTTATTTAAAATGTACGCAGCGCTCAGTCTATCACTCTTTGTTAGTCTGAGGTTCTTCTACCATTAAATTGATTTTTCTAATATAATAATCATCATCATCATCATCATCATTACAGCCCTTCACAAGTCCACTGCTGAACATAGGCCTCCCCCAAGTAATGCCACAAAGCACGGTCCTGAGCCACCTGCATCTATCGACTTCCTGCATGTCTTACCAGGTCGTCACTCCATCTAGTGGGGGGTCGCCCTACACTACGCCTACCGGTACGAGGCTGCCACTCGAGAACCTTTCTTCCCCATCGGTTATCGGTTCTTCGAGCTATATGGCCGGCCCATTGCCACTTCAGCTTAATAATCCGTTGGGCTATGTCAGTCACTCTGGTTTTACTGCGGATATCCTCATTTCTGAGTCTATCACGCAGAGAAACTCCGAGCATAGCCCTCTCCATAGCTCGCTGAGCGACCTTAAGCGTCCTCATACGGCCAGCAGTGAAGGACCACGTCTCAGATCCGTAAGTCATCACTGGCAACACGCACTGGTTGTACAATCTAGTTTTTAGAGATTGAGGTATACCTGACGAAAAGATATGTCGTAATTTCCCGAACGCTGCCCAGCCGAGTTGAATCCGTCGATTGACCTCTCGGTCGAAGTTGGACTTACCTAGTCGGACTATTTGTCCCAGGTAAACGTACTCGTCGACAACTTCGAGCATAGTGCTCCCAACAACTACCGGCACAGGTGTGACATGGACATTAAACATGATCTTTGTTTTGTCCATGTTCATCTTAAGACCTATCCGTTGGGAGGCACTATTGAGGTCATTGAGCATAATGCTTAAGTCCTCCAGCGATTCTGCCATAAGGACTATATCGTCGGCAAATCGAAGGTGAGTGATGTACTCGCCATTGATGTTAATACCGTATCCTTTCCAGTCCAGTAGCTTGAAAACGTCTTCCAACGCAGCGGTGAAGAGTTTCGGGGATATAACATCACCCTGTCTTACACCTCTCTGCAGTTGGATAGGTTTCGAACTCTGGTTCTGTACTCGGATAGCCATCGTAGCCCTACTGTACAAACACTTCAGCACTTCGATGTACCGACAGTCAACTTGGCACCGCTGAAGGGACTGTAGCACCGCCCAAATTTCGACGGAATCAAAGGCTTTCTCATAGTCCACATATGCCAGGCAAAGTGGCAGATTGTACTCTTCGGTCTTCTGTACAATCTGCCGCAGGGTATGTATGTGGTCTATGGTACTGAAGCCTTTTCGGAAACCGGCTTGTTCGGGAGGCTGGAAGTCGTCGAGTCTGCGTGCGAGACGATTCGTAATGACTCTCGAAAATAGCATGTAGACGCGGCTCAGAAGGGAAATCGGTCTGTAGTTCTTCAAGAGAGCGTTGTCGCCTCTCTTAAAGAACAAAACCACCGCGCTTCTGCTCCACGCCTCCGGAGTAGTGCCACCATGGAGGACGGAATTGAAGAGCTTCTGAAGGACTTCAAGTACCGGTGTTCCACCCGCTTTCAGAAGCTCCGCTGTAATTCCATCCTCGCCCGGGGCCCTGCCGTTTTTAAGGTGGTGGAGAGCCATTCTAATCTCGCTCAGACTGACGTCCGGGATATCATCGGAATAGTGTCGGATAAGACTTGCTCTTGGATCGTTACTCACACTTGCGTGTGGCTCCAACGATGATGTGTACAGCTGCCCATAGAACCTCTCAATCTCACTCAGAATCTCAGGTGTCCCGGAAACGATGTTGCCACACTCAGTCTTCAGCTTTGACAGTTGGCTCTTTCTGGCAGGCAGATCTCTGGCAAAGACTTTGGAGCCCTGGTTCCGCTCGATCGCTTCTTTAATACGAGAAGTATTAAAGTTGCGTAAGTCTCGCCGCATGCATTTGGAGATCTGTCTGTTCAGTTGCCTGTATGCTGTCAAATCTGTTGACGATTGCAGCCTCATCTCCCGTCTAACAGCAATGAGATTAAGAGTGTGATCGGAGAGTTTTTGTGTTCTTCTGCGGCGGGTCTTGCAGAACTTAGCTCCGACCGCATGGACAGTTTCCACGAGCTTGTCGTTCATATCGTCCACTGCATTGCAATCTTCTAGGCACTGGAAGCGGTTACGTAACTCGAGCTGAAAGGTTTCGGGATTCTGGATTAGAGCACGAGGGGGACGGAGCGTTGACTTCATTAGACGAGACCTCTCCAACTTAACGTTTAGGTTCAGTGTGCCTCTAACCATTCGGTGATCGCTGCCTCGATCGATGAATATAATAATGAACTATGTTATTTAAGAAACGGATTTACTAGTGCTAGACAATGAGTTGATTTAAAAGAAATTAAAATCAAATGAAGTTTTCAAATTTCGTTTGAAATTTTCAAAAATGATGATAAAATAATTGGTATTATTTAAAATTTAAAAGACTATTTAATAAAAAAATATACACCTTGTAATAAAACTGGATACTGGAAATTGGCTATAGCTGGCCATTCAGGGTCAACGGTTCTTCTGTTTTAGGCAGAATGTGGGCGAACGGCATTCGGGCCCCGCACGTCCGATGCCCTCCTGATATTTACTTGGTGATCATAAAATTATACATACTTGGAAACAATTTTTGACTAGTTCGTAATAAAGTATCTCAGCGGAAAGTATTTGCTCCCACTCATTTGCCATTACTGAAGTCTTTCCATTTTTATTAAACATAAACGATACAAGTTTTACAATAAAATTCGACTCAAAAAAGAAAACGCTCACCTACATTCCGTAGCCAATCCGTAACTGTCTCAATACGAACAGAGAATCTTAAAGAACGTACACGGTCTCTCGTGTAATAATTGATTTCACGGATCTGTCGCTTTTAATAGGTAGAGGGCACTGCAAACATATTTACACACAGCTTAAAATAGGACGTCAAAATATAAGAGCTTAAAAATTACAAAAAATCTCTATCTTAGATATTTTAAAGGTCATTAGACGAACTAAGGAAGTTCAAGTTACAACTGTCTACTTGAAAATCGAAGTGCACTTGAAGACTTAAAGAGTGAAAAGCTTGTATCAGTTCGCATAGCAAAGGCTTCTAGAAAAAAGTATGACGAGACAGGACGTTGTCGCTATTGTAGCCCTTTGTTGTTCTCAGTGTTGTTTTAAACGAAGTACATCGTTAAGTACACAAGCGTAACATTTTTTCGACATTTAGTATGTATCGGAAGTAAAACAAGTTGCGCCAGTCGTAAAAGGAAAAAAAGCGTAGCCGATCCAGATATACCACTTTCGCCACATGTAATCGTTTCCGTAAACATTTATGCTGGGAAAAAATCGTGGTTGTGATTAGCAGAAAATGTGATATGTATCTTTTGATAGCTTGACAGCTATGTATCGACATACTTGCATTTATTGCAAGCAGTCGTAAAGTATATTCAACCGACTTCAAAAAAAGAAGGTTCTCAATTCGGCTTTATTTTATTTTTGTATGTGTGTTTTTTAACTTTTTTTCTATGTGAACCGATTTTGATGATTCTTTTCTTGATAGCTGGTGCTTCTCACGTGGTCTCATATACATTTGATCAAGACCTGGTCAGTTGTTTTTGAGTAATCCTTAATAATGCGTATTTAATTGACTTCGACTGACCACGTTGATGATGTTCTTATTTTATTTATATTGAAATCGGTTGTACAAAATTTTTAATTTTAACGTTTGTATATTTAGATGATCTATCGAAAATGATTTAAGATATAGCAGTTGCACTCGGGCTACACAATTGAGTAAGTGTAAGTAATTTGCTAATAACTTTTTAAATAATATTTGAGTGCCTAGAAGTATGTCTGGATTAGTACGTACTTTTCTGCTACCTAAGTAGTGCATCCAGTGTTTTGTACAGGTGAAGGGAAGAGAAATATGAAATGTAATCATTTTTAACGTCTTTAATAAGTATAATGGATTTCGGCAAAGTAACGCCAGATTCTATTTAGTAACAACATTGAGGTTTAATAATAACAAAATAAATAAGCACGAAGGTAGACCACGAAACCAGTTGCATAAGCTAAAATGTAAAGGTTGCTATCGTATCGCATAAGAAGGTTATACTTATAGACTGTCTATAGTCAAATGCAGGGGAGTTGCACCAAATTCAATTCGAAGTGGAAGTTACTTACACACTTTTTAAAAGTAAGACATTTTGAAAATTATGATCAGGTTATAAAAAATTATGATTATGTCACTATGATGTTAACCATCACCGTCGTAACGCCCGTAAGTGCGACAGAGAGGCAAAGCACAACTGGCTGGCCTGTTTCCCCACGGAATAATGTATGAAATATAAAAGTAATTCCCCATTTTATAGTACCTACCGCGGGCAGGGAATATTCAACATAAGTACAACAAGCGGTTAAAGTTGTTTAAAAATAAGCCACGAAGAATATGTTTTACGCACTATTGATCATAAATTAAACATGCACACAACATAAACAAAACATACTCGGACACTTTCCCTTCTATTGCATACAAATTATGGAAGCGGGAGGCTTATAATACTTGTCAGTTCTTCTATAAGAGCCAAGCAACTGTTCTATTGTTGAGTGTGACATAACTCGTTCTTACAATCGGCAAAGGTAACAGATAACAGGCTAGTTACGGCTCACCTTGAGAGTGGAATGCTGCGGCCGCCGCCTATAAAAGCATGCCCGATTTTACCTCAAACAATTACTCTGTACCACAATCCACAAGTGCGCAATATTTTAAGTAGAAACTAAATTTATGGTGAAAAATAAAAACTGTCCGCATGTTGGGACTCGCCTAAGATAGAGTTCCGTTGTGCAGGTTAACTATAATATTTTCGAAGGTTAAGGGGTTAGATGTTATAAAGTTGATTTTTATTTTTTATTTTAGAATAAGGGTGTCAAATGAGCACACAGTACACCTGATGGTAAGTTGGTAAGTGGATGCTTTGACCCATAGACATCTACATTTATCTTCAATTAGGCATTCCATCTTAGTCCCTTGAGGACTAAGATGGAATGCCTAACACTACACATTGAATAGATGGTTGGGTGCTACCATCTGCAAGACTTCATGACTATAAGCTCGTTTTGCGTAAATCGGACCAAAAATTAATATTAAAAAAACTGAAGGTAGCCGGACTAACTATGACATTGGGACGTCAAACATCTCAGTCCCCCCGTGACCATGGGTACTGTAAAGCACCCGAAACGTCGGGATAATAATAAAAATACATTAAAGTAATTAAACGCGATAATATCCGTAAATAATAGTTTTATTCAATAAAAATATAAATTTCTTCGCAACCTTCCACTAAACAAATACAATGATGTGTCTTACCTGGATTGAAGAGCACCTCCCGCCCTCCCTCAATTGCATGCACTAACTCCGTCACCACTAGTCCCAGCACCACTAAGCCTAAGCGCGCTAACGCTAGCGCTAAGCTTAGCGGTCAGCCGCCGTAGAGTCTACATTACCTGAAGATGGCTCGTGTAGAGGCGAAACACGTGTCGTATTATCTTCGATGGTGTGTCTTGCCTGGAATAGTGGTGTTGGGAGTAGTGGTGCTGGGACTAGTGGTGACGTTGTTAGTGCATGCAATTGAGGGAGGGCGGGAGGTGCTCTTCATTCATTCATTGTATTTGTTTAGCGGAATTTATATTTTTATTTTTTATTGCAATATGTATCTTATAACTCATAATCAAAAACAAGAAATATTTATTTTATTTAAACTTCCAAAAATAGACAGATTCTCACGGAGTACGACTACATCAATATATATTCATGGAGAAATAGTGATCATTAAATACTCATTATCACGAATATAAGTCGTAAATACGAAAATGTTGTAACAGTTAAATTGCTTTAAAGTACCATATTGCTGCAACGTTTGATACATGAAATACAAAATAATTATGAGTACAAAACTCATAATCATAACACACGCATCGCGTTATGTATGAACTGCTGATTAATCAAATCCTTTCACTTAGAATTTTAATAATAAGTTGCAACGTGATACCTCGCGCGGAAGTTTGCGTGAAGTCCGAATGAATAGAACGCACACGAGGCAATAATTTATACATTTAAATAACGTTTTAATTACTTAAATTCCTGATTATAGACACCTGGTACAGTAAAAAAATATGTAACTATAAACTAGCACATATACAACAAAACTCTTATAAAACAATAGTACAAAGAAGTGTTCATTCAACCTAATCTAACAAAAATAATTAAAAATTAACAATTTGGTTCGCTGTACAAATCATTAGTTGCGGCGGGTCAAAATGGCCGAATGAAATTAAATATAAAATAAAAACGTTTTGTAAATTAATTACAAGCATTGTTTTCTATTATTATAAAAACCAAATGTGCAACGTTTTCTTTGCCTATTTAAAATATATATCCAGTAAACAAAATGTTACGTAAGCTCAAATTTATGCGATGACTGCTATTTAAAAGCTCGTCTCACGTATTGCTGTCCAATCCAAACACCAAAATGGATAAAATTAAAAAATCCAAATGTCCATGTCCGCCTACGTTGACTCTAGGCCCGATTATCATGGCACTTACAATTCAACCAAGTGGAAGGCGTCGTCAGCCCGCGCCCGTCACTTACTTGCCTTGATAATGCATAGCATTTCATTGTACAGGAAACTGTACCAAGTACACAATATGTAAATAACCCAACATGTAATATACATGTAAATAATATAATAGCGGCTAGTTTTTTATTAAAGCTATTTCGATCCCTACTTGAACCAATGAAACTGTTAATTGCAATTTAAGTGCTGATTTATCACGTGCTCGGCGGTGAAGAAAAACACATCGTGAGGAAACATATGTCTGAAGAATAAAAATATTTCGGAGACATGTGACATCCGCCAACTTGCACTGAAGCAACGCGGTAGGCTGAAACTTTACGCTTATAATTTTTAACGTTAAGATAATTTGATTTTAATTTATCTGTATTTCATTATAATAATAATGATCATCAAACACGGTCTCCATTAATGTATATGTCCATAAAAGTTTATTTTCGACTAATGTAAATGTTGTGAAAATCATGTAGCTTATGACAGACAGCAGAACTCTCATCCATAAGATGCCAAATCTGAAACACTATAATAAATATATATTATACACTAAGATATAAAATAAGAAGGCCGCAGGTACAAGACATCGGAAATGATGCCCATGACCCATCCACCTAAGCATAATTAACTACAGTTAATCATTGTAATCTGGGAGTGGTCTACACTTACTATTGTCATGTCACAGTTTACCATTGATGATGATTAGGATGATGATGATGGCAATATTTTTTTTACTGTAAATGGGTGACAAACGAGCACGCAATCCACCTGATGATAAGTGGATGCTGTGGCCCATAAACATCTACATTTATCCTTGATTAAGAATCAAAATGCAGATGCGTTGTCACCCCTGAGGACCAAGATGGAATGCCTCGCTTCCAGCAAAAAGGGTCTCCGATTCTCTACACTCTCCATATCCACACACAGCAGTATTAAGCCGCTATTTTACACTTGTATTCTGTGAGAGCGTAGTCGTACCCTGGTCAAGCCGACCCATTCACCCTGCAACCATAGTAAAGCCACAGCGTGGCTCTACCACGTAACTATTTTCAATAATAAAGTAATAAGTTAATTGTGAGAAATTTCAAAAGATATGAAAAAGATATGTTTATCAAATATTTAAAGATTTGCCATAGGTATAATTTCGTTTAGATAACTTAATAAATAAAAAAAATAGAGATTTTCACCAAACAATTTTAAAATGTTTATTTATCCCGGATAGGGCCAAAAATCAGTGGTTTGGTCCGTCCGTCCAGGCTAATGTTCGGAGTGGCTAAACCTTTTGTGATGAAACTGTACGAACAAATGGAAAGCAATGGGAGGGATCTAGCCTATATTTTATTCGAAAACTTAAAGATTTTAAAAACAAAAACAAAAATTAACAAAACAAATAGTATTTGTTTGATTCATCTTTAAAAAAAACGTGACATTTATAAATCCTACGCATCGCGGCGAATAGGTAGTTAAAACTATAGTACTTACCTGGTTGACCGAGCTTTGCTCGGTATTTTTCGCTCGATTTTTTTAATTCATGTGTTTTGGAAATTATATTTAGATACAAATTACATACTGATGAAATATAAATAATATGTTTTGATCTTAGCGACATAACAGAAAAAACGGAACTGGTTATTTGAATAAAAAATCATGAGTGCAATTATTTTAATTTAAATTTTCGTGTTTTTAAAAAATACTAAAAAAAGGGCTCGAAAAAATAGATTTTCTCAAAAAAGAAAAGAACATGAAAAAAAAATTAAAAAAAGTCGGTCGGTCGGTCAGGGCTCGAACCGCGGTTTTAAGATTCTGTGACCACAAAAAGACATTTTCTAAAAATAAATCCTAGCTAGATCGATTTATTATCCCCGAAACTCCCTGGACACTAAATTTTATGAAAATCGTTGGAGCCATTTCCGAGATCCCGATTATATATATATATATATATATATATATATATATATATATATATATATATATATATATATATATATATATATATATATATATATATATATATATATATATATATATATATATATATATATATATATTTATATACAAGAATTGCTCGTTTAATAGTATAGGATATAGGATTCACGGTTTACTATCGCAGAAGTAGGGAAAGTAGAGACGGAAGTAGAAAATGCATATGGAAAATTGATGATAAATAAAATTGAAAAGAAATAAAATCGAAAATTGATGATAAATAGGATGGTCGGAATGATATTTCGGATAGAGTACGGGCCACGCACACGTACAGAAATATTGTTCAATACGTGCGCTTTATACGGGCATACGCTCTCGCGATTTCTGTTGGTCTTCGGAATCTAGTACAGAATATATGGAGGATCGCGTTCCGGCATTGTGACAAGATAAAGAAAAAAAAAGAATAGACAAATTTCTGTTGACACAGTACAAAATATATGCGCTGAGTAGCTTCCGGGGTACGTTGGAATTTTTCTAAGAGAAAATTTCGCATAATGTACGGTCGACTTTATACTCCAAAAAACAATGATCATGAGTACGAGATTACACAGTTTTGCGGCTCCTTATAAGTATTTAAAGTTTATTGGACAAGAATAGGGATAGCGGACAGTACTTTTTAATGTGTGTGAAATAAAGTTTTATTTTCAAGGAAAACCGAAGCCCGCAATTGTTATGATGTTACGCCTCGACATAATTACACGACTCGCGCGGACGTTTATGTGGACGAGTATAGTCACGGATATTGCGCCAAGACCCCATGGTTAGTTTACACAATGCACGATGCTTTCACTCTACACCATAAACATCAGGAGATATCAATAATAGCCCACACAGTGTATTGGCTTGCGATTTAATCATTAGAAATTAGCGTAAAATAGCAGTTAAATGCGGCTGTATTTCGTATGGCGAGTATAACCGACCGAGAACCGAAGGCCCTTTTTACAGGAAAAGAAACATTTCACTTTAGACCTCAGGGGTGACAACGCATCTGCATTCTATTTGTTACTGAATACATATAATGTGTTGCCAGTGATGACCTACGGAACTGAGACGTGGTCCTTCACTGCTGGCCGTATGAAGACGCTCAAAGTCGCTCAGCGAGTTATGGAGAGGGCTAGGCTCGAGGTTTCTCTTCGTGATAAACTTAGAAATGAGGATATCCGCAGTGGAACCAGAGTGACCGACATAGCCCAACGGATTAGTAAGCTGAAGTGGCAATGCGCCAGCCATTTAGCTCGAAAAACCGACAACCGTTGGGGGAAAAAGGTTCTCGAGTGGCAGCCTCGTACCGGTAGGCGAAATGTAGGGCGACCCCCCACTAGATAGAGTGACGACCTGGTAAAATGCAGGAAGTCGATGTATGCAGGTGGCTCGGGACCGTGCTTTGTGGCATACCTTGGGGGAGGCCTATGTTCAGCAGTGGACTTGTGAAGGGCTGTAATGATGACGATGATGATGAATGTCTACGGGCCTCTACATCCACACAACATTCACCATCAGGTGAACTGAACTGTGTGCTTATTAAAAAAAACTATAGAACTGAATTTACTTATTACAAGAAGCCTTATTATACGGGCCGGGCCAAAACCAGTTATTGGGTTTTACTGTCAAGAAATTCTCAGAAGCAGCCCGGAGTCAGGAAGTTGGTGATATTTTACGTATTTCGCAAAACGCGTTAACCTATTGGTCCTGCGCCTGATCTCTCCCCGGTCGTATCACCTGTGCGTGCGCACACACGTGCTCTATAAGACTGTCATGCACAGATATCTAGTCACCTTGTGACTGAATTTTAGTCTGGAGGACATTATAGATTATTACTGTATTTATTGCATTTAATCTTAATTTAATCACGTTAACCCTTTACGTTATTTTTCAGAACAGTTTAATTATTTTTATGAAATAATTTTTCGAAAAAGTTAGCATTCAATTACTACATGTGAACATACTACAAATTAGAAATATTACGATTATAATTAACATAAATGAATTAGGTTCCAGATTACTTTAGTAATGTGATATTGAAGAGCTGCTAAACGCATTTTATGTTGACAAGCAAGCGACACTTGTAAATAATGTTATTATTAACCTCGACCGAGGGGTCAATCGATGGATGAGAGATTACGACACATCTTCTCATCACGTTTTAAAACAAGAGTGTACAGCCATTGCATTTTGCATTAAGGTTAATCAGCGAGCTATAAAAGGGTTTATGCTTTCTCTGCGTGATAGAATTCAAAAATGCGTGATAAATTTCTAGGATATCCTCAGTAGGACAAGAGTAACCGACAGAGCTCAGTGGATCGAAGAACCGACAACTGTTGGGGAGATTCTCGAGTGCTTCGTACCGGTGAGTCAAGTGTAGAACGGCCGCCATATGTAAATAAAGTAAGGATTAAAGAAAAAAACATCAACAATCTAATTAAAATCCTGCTCCTTTTTTGTAGTCACCTAAAACCTCTACAATACCGCATGTTTATCTTTGTTACACTGATATCTCTTATAAATTAATTAAACGACAGTAGCCTAATGGTGGGTTGCGGAGCGCGAACTCAAAGTCGTGGGTTCGAATCCGCCATTCGCCTACAGTCGTGAATTAACCACTCCTAACACGCATTTTAATCTTACTAGGTGTGGTTTAAGGTAATAACATTGATGTTTATAGCATTATAGTATTTTAAAAAATGTAAACCGATCGATTCATTGCAATGATGCGAGTTACTCGTATTAGCGCAAAAATCGCTTTGGGGTTCTATATTAATTCATTTTAACTCACTATTTTATTTTATATAATTCGTCACTTACGCTGCAAGGAGGCCAACCACAATTTTTTTTTAAATTACAGGAGAGCAACAAAACATTTATTTTTCTCCGATTACTAGCTTTTTTCATCAGAAAGTTAAAAATATTAGATTTAATGGAAAACTACAAATACCATTAATTTTCTGTTTGTTTCCTGCTCTCCTGTAATTTAAAAAAATGAAGTGTGCCCCTTCGCAGCGTAAGCGACAAATTATTGCGTCAGCCTTTTCAGAAATAAAGAACATCTACGCTAGCATGTCTAGCGTAGATGTCTGTATCCAGGAGTGTAACGTAGGCTGTAGTTTTACTATATAACTTAAACATAAATATATACTTATTTTATATCAGAAACTACCGCCTTTGATTTTACCGATACTGCTATACTATCTTCGTGTGTCTGAACCTGTAATTAAAATCCGTTCATAGCCACAGGCGAGCCCTTACAATCGTTAGAAAGCATGTTGTGTTTAAAGTGCCGTGCGGTAGTCAAAACACACATCACATGTCATGTTCTGTATGGTATGAAAGCTGTACCGCTTTGACATTATATTTGCTAGGGCTGTATGTTATGCTTACGTCGATATAGAGTATGGAGTGTGTATCTTCATATTAACGAGCCCTTATAAGAAATATTGACTTACTAAGCCTATCAAGAGGTTATCGTTAATAAAATATTTAGGGATTAGTTAATGTTTTTATTATATAAGCTTACCTGAAATTCTAGTAGTGAAAATCTATTAGTTTTAGTTTAAAATATTGTCCTAAAACGTTAAATGGTATGTACAAAAATAAAGTTTATTTAAGTACATACAATAGAATGATATAAAACACTTTTTTAATTTTCGTAAATAATTAATTCTAAAAATGCAAATGGGATCAGCCTAGGATTACACTGATTGCCATGTTAACAATTCCAATGAGAAAGTAAATTTAATTTAATATTTTCTATATTTTTCGGTAACCTGACGAGGTATAGATATTAATTTCGTTGCACATTACATGTACAGATTGGCAGTATATTAACATGTCTGTAGCGCGTCAAGAAGAGTTTAGTTTCGGAAAACCTTTTGACAACAGAATTTTCCTTCACCGCGAAAAAGCCACGCTATGATGATTAAATAAAAAAATGATAACCTCGTGTTGAGTTCATTATTGTTTATTGTTTTCGTTAAATTAATTAAATAACAGTTTAACGTAGCGTTTCTAAAAACGCCACAATACCTAGCTGCAGTAAGTTTCTGTAAGGTGAAATATGTGATTCAAAATATATACTTAAAAACAGGAACTCACTTGAACTTACAAAAAGAAAATATCGATAAAAAAAACTCTTACTGCTTTATCCCTGACATACGCAACACGTGTGTCATCATCTTAATGTGTAGTTAGTGTGTACTTTCTAAGAAGCGGACAGGCTTTTTGCAACCGGCTCTCATGGAGTTCTGCACCGCACGCCTTCGTTAGAGATAACGATAAAATACTTAATCCGACTACATCCCGATAGTGTTTTTACAGCTTTGCTTAATGAGGAGTCTACATGGCGCCTATTTGTACTTTTTGTAATGTCAAGTTACGTTCATAGTTTTATTTATTTATTCCTGTCAAATATTATTTAATATAAATTTCGAAAATATAAATATCTCGAAATCGTCCATAATATAACATCTATAGTAAATCACCTTTTTTCCGATACTAAATCGCAAAAACTATTTACTTAGAAGGAAAGCGGTACAGTCCTGTGGGATGTGCTAGAAAGATCACATAGCTACCAGATAGATGACAGTGTAACCATGTTGTTTACGCCCGACGTAAAATAAGTAAACCAGTGACGGAACTTTTACGGGATAGTGATGAATGCGCAGAATTAACAGAAGTACCAACATATATATATATATATATATATATATATATATATATATATATATATAGGGCTTCAAGCATGAGCGTGGTTTCGCAGTTTCATGCTGCAGCACAGAGTATTTTAAAACAGTTTTTCCTAAAAATTATGTTTTTCAATTACTTTTATTTTATTTTTATCTTTTTGCTAAATGTAACTAAATACTTTTTACTTGTCGTGTAGCGTTTTAAAACTGGAATAAAATTATAAAATGAATTGCTTTCTTTCTTTCTTTTATTATTCCTTCATATTTAGTATTATATACAGTGTTTATCTATATATACTAAATTCCGACTATGTACCTATTCTTAAATAAAAGTAAAAAAATATAATATAATAATAAAAATATAATCATGCAATTGCTTACGTTTTACTGCTGACGCATTCTAAAAAATATCACAATGCGTATGAACTTGAAGTAAGAAAAGAGATTTTTAAATTCTAAAAGCAATGCTTAACTTTCTTTGTGAGCGGCATATCAAATCGGCGAACTTAGTTAAGATGAGTATCACGTAGGGCATACATTCGTAGCGTACAGATGGACCCCCGCAGGAAAGTTGTCTATGGCGATACCGCCAAAGACAGTAAAACATTGACTTTGGATATTGCAGAGACATTACATCCTTTTTATTTTATATGTGGTTAATTAACAACTGTCACACGGAACTTAAACCGTCTTATTACAATACGTGGTTTATTGATAGCCTCAGGTTTAAACTATGGTTTAAGGAGAGTCTTTCTAACTAAAGAAGTCCCATAATGATTTCTTAAATTTACGCGAACACTAAACATTGAATAAAACTAAATTTACGGATTTTATCGCGTTTATTTCACTACTTTTACTTATTTTTGATTCCTTCCTAAAGACGAACTTACAGCGTTGATTAACTTACGGAACAGACCAGAGCTAACGATTCTCCGCGCGGATAAAGGAAATGCTACGGTAATAATGGACACGTCAGAGTATAATTTTAAAATACTACAGCTTTTATCGGACGAAAGTACATACAAAAAGGTCAAAACAGACCCCACAACTAACACGCATAAAGCAACTAGCGATTTAATAAAGAAATACTCCGAAAAATTAAATCTCGACGTAAATTCGCTAATACCATCATGTACCAAACCACCTAGGTTGTATGGGTTACCAAAGATACACAAACCAAACGCTCCACTACGTCCTATAGTGAGCCAGATCGATTCACCAACTTATAAGCTGGCACAACACTTGGCAAAAGTACTGTCACCACTGAGAGGACATACCAGAGCGCACACAAAGGATTCATACCATTTTGTTAGTGAGATAAAAGACCTACATCTCGCTGACAATGAAACTATGGTCAGTTTTGATGTTCAGTCACTATTCACATGCCTACCTATTGAAGCCTGCATATCAATTGTAACTAGGAAGCTAGAATATAATAACATGCCTGCTGAATATGCAGTATTACTCAAACACTGCCTCACATCTGGCTATCTATTGTGGAAGGAAGAGTTCTACAAGCAAGTAGATGGTGTGGCGATGGGCTCACCTGTATCTCCCATAGTCGCTGACATATTCATGGAGGACTTCGAGGAGAAAGCCCTTCTTACTGCTCCTGTAAATCCAAGATTCTACAAGCGGTACGTAGACGACACTTTCACAATTTTACCATCTGACAAAGTAACTGCATTTTTAAACCACCTTAACTCTATAAACTCTAAAATACAATTCACAATGGAGTTAGAGGCAAATAATTCTTTAGCTTTCTTAGATGTTTTAGTCATTCGAAATCCTAATAACACAATTGGTCCACACTGTGTATAGAAAAAAGACCCATACCAACCGATATTTAAATGGTGAATCTCACCATCATCCTTCACAGTTAGCTACCGTGGGTAAATCTTTGTTTCAGAGAGCACGAGGGATCTGTGACAGAAAGCATCTGGCCGCCGAACTTCAGCATGTCAAGCAAGTATTGCAAGACAACAAGCTTCGGGTCCCGCGCCTACGTCACAGTGACCGAGTGAAGCCGGCCACAGTCGAGCGTGTACCTGCTGTACTACCATATGTCAGAGGAGTCACAGACAAGGTTGGCTACATCTTGAAGCGAGCTTCCATTAAAACATACTACAAGCCGCCGAAGAAGATTAGTCAATTTTTACCATACGTCAAGTGTAATATCCCTCTACAAGATGCAGGAGTGTACAAGTTAGATTGTGAATGTGGTCTCTCTTACATAGGTCAAACAGAACGATCCATAAAAACCCGCGTGAAAGAACATATAGCTGACGTGAAGCACCGACGCTCCGGGAAGTCTGCAGTCTGCGAACATGTTCAAGATCGTCCCCACCATTACATTCGATTTGATAAACCACAAATTCTCGCAAAAGAACACCGATTCCTACCAAGGATGATACGCGAGGCTATTGAAATTAAAAAACATCCAAATTTCAATAGAGAAGATGGATGGGTGCTGCCACCTGCTTGGGATCCTATAATTAACAAAATTAAACCCAAACCTAAGCATACCACTGCAAGACTTCATGATACTATAAGCTCGTTTTGCGTAAATCGGACCAAAAATTAATATTCAAAAACTGAAGGTAGCCGGACTAACTATGACATTGGGACGTCAAACATCTCAGTCCCCCCCGTGACCATGGTTGCTATAAAGCACCCGAAACGTCGGGAATTAAAAATAAGTAAAAGTAGTGAAATAAACGCGATAAAATCCGTAAATTTAGTTTTATTCAATAAAGAAGTCCCTTAGCCGCAGCACCACATTCATGCCAAAATTTGACATTTTCTGTCAAGTCCTGTATTCGGAAGACCAAATCGATCACTGTAAAGCTTTGCGTGATCAGTAGAGCGCGACAGCATTTAATGGAAGTACACACTTCGATCGTATATTATTGATCGAAGGGTACACCGCTTGCATCTTTAAAAGGCGCAATTTGGGGCTCACATTGAATTCTATTCTCATCTATAGGACGGGGCATCTTAGAGCCAGCTCATTTCCCTTGGCAGCGAAGAGCGGCCAGAATCGTGCACGGCCGAGTTCGTTCTGATCAGCTTGACTCACTGGCGTTGCAAAGAGATTGTGCATCTCTTTGCATATTCTATCGCATCTACCACGGGTGCTTTGAGGAATTGGTCGGACTAATTCCAGCTACTAAATTTCTTCATCGCATATCGTGAAAAAAGTCGCGATACAATTCATACCATATGGATGATGACCACTGTGCAATTTACAAGAAGTTTTCTTTCTCACATAACTTCTTTGTGGAATTGACCACTAACGAATTTTCCGGACGACTTAGTGACCGTCTAAAGGGTCTGGTCTTTTTAAAATGCCGGTAACGAATCTGCAATTCCCCAGGTGATGCAATTGTTCATGGGCTACGGCAATCACTTACTATCAGATCAACCGCATACTCATTTGCTCCTTCTTATAGAAAAAAAAAAACTACATTCTTTACATTTTACTCCACATAATTCCGCGTGACTTCTTTTGTAAAACAGTTTCTAGCTTAGACTTGAAAGTAAATATAAATTACTTTTAGTAATGCACCTTCACCTTATAAACAAAATTAAACATAAAGCAATAAAAATTCAACAAATATTCTTATAGCAATAATATAATTAATAGAATCAGGCGTTAAGCGAATCACACACTACGCAGATACGATATCTGTATATGAGCGCATATCTTTCAATATCACTCTCTATGAAATTCTATGAACTATAGTTCATCAAAGATAGCTTGATCTCTGCGACAGCTGTCAGTAAAAATCACGCCTATGAAGTCTTGAATTTCTTAGTACAGTACCTGTCAATGTCATACTTTATGGGCATGCACTAATTAGGTTGGCATGCCCATAAAGTATGACATTGACAGGTACTGTCTGTACTACTAAGAAATTCAACACTTCATAGTGATTTATACGTGATTTACATACGTGATTTTACTGACAGCTGTCGCAGAGATCAAGCTATCTTTTATGAACCATAACACACACAGCGCAGATAATTTATATTTTATCGTTAAGTATTTGTAAGCACCAACCAATGTCGAATCATAGTGACGATATTATCTGCTTATATAAATATTTCTTCAAATAACATCTGCAACATACAGATATGGCATACAAATGCATTTTTTCCATACAAATGTATTTCCCCTATTCTCTTCCTGGATAATGCCTCTAGAGTAATCGTTTTCGTTTATAAAATACTAGGTCTATTGAAGGCATGTCCTTGTCATTAATTTTTTCCAAAAAATAATCACAAAAATAAATATGACTTTCCAAAAACCTAAAAATGCCCCGTTTCTACCGCCGTAATGAGACGACTACCAAAGAAATTTGAAAATTTTTTAAGACAAAAATAAGTGATAGGAGCATAGATCTATTCTTCATTTAAATTTTGATAGCATAAATAATTTAATCGGCTTAGTTTTCGAGGAGAAAATAGAGGAATACGAAACGTCGATCGGTCATGGTTTTTGTAGGTAAAATCGTTCTGAGCTGCAGTTGTCCTTAACTGTCCCAACGGGGTGAGATCAGAGATAATGGCGGGTTAGACTAATATGTACACAATTAGGGAAGTGACAATTGTCGGCTAGTGCTGCTACTACTGGCGATGCAACATGCCAACTCTGTAGTCTTCTTTTCTTGACCTGTGGTGAAAGTCTAGCACTAACCTGCTCTACTGTTGCCGGGACGGAGGCACTCTGCGGCGGCACAGATTGCACTGGTCGTGCAGGCTTAGCTGCGGCGCGCTGCAGCGTTGCCCGCTTCAGAGATACCATCAGCCACACATCTTCCACTCTTTGCGCCACCTTAGTGAAGAAATTAGAATATATTTACTTATTATCATATTATATGATGATGACTATATATACATATATATATATATAGTGTAAATTGTTAGTGTAAACACCATTATCCTTGAAACCAATGGTTTGGTTTCACTTATAGAATGTAAATTCAATGAAAAATAACAATTTTTTTTAAATAAAATCTCAATTTTTTCTTAATTCCTCAATTTTTGCCTGTCCTAAGCCAGGATCAAAGTATGAAGGAAAAGTTACATCACAGGTTATATCTACCTATTGTGTTTTTATTGGAATGTTGTGTAGGTAGCTAGCGCGGGCGGTGATCTTTACAGTGATTACGTCACTCGGACGCATAGGGTATCCATGAAATTATGGCTTAAAAGTTTTTAAATTTTATGAATTAATCAAGGATACTGGTGTTTACATTAGCAGCCTGTATATATATATATATATATATATATATATATATATATATATATATATATATATATATATATATACATATATATATATATATGTTTATAACTTATTCACATTATATATTATTCTTCTTCACAAGTCCACTGCTGAACATAGGCCTCCCCCAAGAATTTCCACAAAGCACGACCCTGAGCTACCTGCATCCATCGATTTCCCGCATGTCTCACCAGGTCGTCACTCCATCTAGTGGGGGGTCATCCAACACTTCGCCTACCGTTACGAGGCTGCCACTCGAAAACCTTTTTTTCCCAGCGGTTGTCGGTTCTTCAAGCTATATGACCAGCCCATTTATATATTTAATATAACTTAATAGAACCAATAAATGTTCGTCCACGTCACAACTCATTTTTGAGCAGAATAGGTTTCAATGGTGTTTGATATGTTTTATTTACACTAACATAATTTTCAGAGCTCGCAACCAACGAGACGAAAACTGATTACTAGGAATGCTGTTCTCTATGAATATTCCTGTTAACTACTCCTAATAATCATAAGATACCAGTGTTGTATTTGATGACTTTACATAAATGACAGGCTACTGTCGTTTAAGTCGTCCAGTGAGGAAGCACACCATATAGATATCCTTATTAATTTTTTATACTTTATGAAGAATTTCGTTGAAGTAAAAATTCAGGGACAAATCAGCACGTGCTATATAATAAATATACCAATTTTCACACGATTTTTCACGCCGGGAATGAACTGACTATATAAACAGAAGGGCTATCATAATATGTATTACAAGAATCACAATGCCATTTGGTCTCGTTAAATAAGAAAGTAGAAAGATGAACAAAGCTTTTGAAGGAGCAATGAGAGTTATACAGACTGACCATAGCGGATAGTGTATTACTGCTCCATCGGTTGATACATTACTTCAGAGATATACAAGTGTACGTCAAGTTTTAAATATTATTCAATTTTTTATCTGTAGATACTACAATCTAAAGCTCATATTACTTATCACTTACGTCCACGACACAACATATTACCGTGAGTTTGCACTGACGCAATTTTCACAAAAAAACATGTTTTAAACACTGTTTTCTGTCAAAGTATCAACTAGTCAAAGAACATGTTGTAGTGAAATATGTTTGACAGATTATTACATTTATAAATACAGAAACAAAATGTTCTGTATTTATAAAAATTTGTAGAAATATTGTCATGTTGAAAGATAAGTTTGAATATCTGTTAATAATTTTACACAGTTTTTGTGAGTGCGAACGCCACCATCAACAAAACATGTTATGTGATTAATTTTATGCGATTTGTTTCAAAACATTACGTGTTGGATGTTTTTTAGTGCAAACGTACTGTTACAATAACAGTTTTCCCCCCAAGTGATTAATTTTGGCGGCTTCCTTAAGTCGTCATATAACAAATTGATTTACTTACAATCTTTTACACCCCGAAAAACCCATCAAACTCTAATTTTCGTAATACCTACGTATATACAAACCCAGACAGGCAATAATTACTAAATACTTTTTTGGTATTAATATCATTGACTTCCTTAATTTTTTTATTACACTCAATGTACAGAAATTACCTCGTTCACACAAAGTTGTATAGACTACTTTCAAATAAGACTTTAATTAGTAATACAAACTTTCTGATAATTTACTACACAACAACAACTATTTATTTTATGACACAGCAAGGTAAAACCGGTCATGGCAAGCCGCAAATATCATCATAGATTGCCTTAGGAATCACCTATAAGACAACCAATAGGGAAGACCTAGGTTCAGAAGAAGAATTTTGATCAACTCACCTGAGCGACCAGTGCCCTAGTTTCTTGTGTCGCAGACTGTAGCAGCATGTCCCGAAATTGCTCCGGTGCTGTGAGATCAAAACTCTTCGCATCCTCCAGCAATTTGTCCACAGCTATGAGTCCTCCTTCACCGGCAAGAATTTCGACTCCTGTAGTGCACCATTCGTTTGCCTATAATGGGTTCGAACGAAACAGATATTTCATTTTTAAATTGACGTGTAGACTAGACTTATTTTTTTAAATAGAACCATTTTAAGGATGGCAAAGCGACCGTTTAAAAGCGTGACACCGAGCCATGTTAATACTCACATATAGGCAAAGACTTCTATGTACATATACTACTAGATGAGCTCTGTGGCCTTAATACATTGTCCACTAAGTTACGGTCAATTTTGAGTAACTCTAAGTCGACTGGGAGCAAGTGAGAAGATAGTTCTTTGTTCTGCTAACCCCAAACGTTGTTTTCGACAATCTAAATCCGATTTTGTACGAAAACGCAGTCAGTATTTATGTGCGCACTTTGTCAACGTGATTTGAAGTTTATATCGGATAATTTTGTAACTTTATTTTATATTTGTTTAAATAAATTAAGTGTCATAAATGAAAATACAACTGCCTGGCATATTTACTGTGCCAGCTACCCACCCCCGTGGTTTTAGTTCTTAATTCCCGGTCTACATACAGAATACTGTAGAAGTCTTTGCATCAGTCCAATGGTCCTTAAGATATCAAAAATGGTTTGAACAAATGAAAAAGTGATTAAAATGATATGAGCAATACTTTGAAAAGCAGTAAATTATTACTTTACTTATAAATAGTTTTATTTATGAGTTACGCAATACTTTCAGTGTACCCCACGTATTAACCCATACATATGTATTATGTACAAGCATAGGTTACGTGAGAACCGTGCATTTAGTGGATAAGCACGGACAATGCACGGTTGCCTTACAGTTACTACACCTTTATAAGGCACGTTACTGTGCTGTACAGGGTATATACACGGTTATTTTGCAATAACCGGCCCAAATTTGTGGAGAAGGAAGGAATAAGTATTATATGCAAATGATGAAGAAAAATTAATGAAAAAAAAACATCAAACATTTTGTCTTTTTTATCTTTTAAATTCAAAATGCGTGGTAATGCATTATTTTCAATTATTTTACTGCGCACGCACACATTACACATTCGTAAGGGTCGATCGATAGGCAAAAACGTTGTTGCCCATAATTCTACGTACTAGAGCATTGCTGCAGCTATACTGGTATAATTGTAGCATGAATGGTTTGGCTCGACCGGGTAAGGACCACGCTCTCATAGAATACCAGCGTAAAATAGCAGCTTAACGCTACTGTGCTTCGTATGATAAGTCTAGAGAAAGGGAGACCCATTTTACTGGAAACGAGGCATTCCATCTTAGTCCTCACAGGTGACAATGCATCTGCATTTTGATCCATATTCGAGGATAGATGTAGATGTCTATGGGCCGTAGCAACCACTTAACATCAGGTGGAACGTGTGCTCGTTTGTAACCTTTATATAAAATCCACATTCAATTTGTGATAATTTCAAATAAAAGTACAAGCCCTACTCACTCATACCTACTTTAAAAAACTGCGATAGCGGTATATCATTATTTGTATATTTGAACTTAATTTAAAAATTTGGTTACTCTATGAAAAATAACCCTGTAAAATATACAAATATCTTTTTTTTAAGCTTAAACTCATATTAAATACCTAGGAGCTACAAAATTTTAATTTAGTTTGAAATATTTAGGCGAAAAAAAAATACAATAGTAAGTATATTAGTACTACTAACTTCCGTTTAATTCTTCGCATTAAAAATAGTTCATTAACATTTAATGGTTTTAAATTCTTAATACATTACTTAACGATTCGTATTGTTTATTCAAGAGATATTTTATTAGTCGTTTTCAATATAAAAAAGATAATCTGAAGTGGACTGGGAAATGTACACAAAACAATATTTACTAACCTTAACCTACCCATGGACAAATGATAATAACGAAAATTTTACCTTATCTATCCTGTCCATCAGTTCCCGGGCTTTGGTCAACAGTAAGTTCCGTTTCTGTATCTTATCAATAAGCAAAGCGCTGGTCCGCCTCAGTTCTTCACATTTCGATTCGATATGGTCCACAGAGCTAAGTGGGTCTTTCATAAGAGTTTCTCCTACGAAAAAATAAAATAATGGCATTTTTAATCTTATTCATCAAGGCTACGATGGGTATGTGTATTTACAAAAGGTTATTAAATTTATAAAAAAATAAGCCAAAGTTGATTTCCTTTGTCCGTTTCATACCTATTTTAGGTATTTATTTTGAAAACGCCTTAACGTCATTATTTCCATGCCATACTTTGTATTTCCTATTTATTTCGTTGGGATTTCTTCCGAACCTTCAAAATGGAATCCAAAATAACATCTAGGCCTAGAGAAGTCAACGCTTATCTGAATACTTAATATTAAGTTGATTAAGTAATAAGTGGTAAAATTATAACATTTGTTAAACCGACATGAATATAAAAAAATGAGAACATCATCAATGTAGTCGAAGTCAATTGAATACGCTTTATTATGGATAACTCAAAAACTACATGAGAAACACTAGCTTTAAAATAAAAAAAGAATCATCAAAATCGGTTTACCTAGAAGAAAGTCCTGAACACATATCAAAAATATATTCAAATTGAGTACTTCCCCCTTTTTTAAGTCGGTTGAAAATCTTAGTCATTTTTAATGTATTAAATAGAAATATAAAATTGTGACGTGTCGTTATCGATGAGGATCTATCTACCAACAAGTGGACGTATGTGTAACCGACCTTTAAACGCTTACCAGAATTTGTAGCAATATATAATGGGGATGATGATGATGACGCAAACCTTGTGCACTTTATTTAATAATATATTGAAAGTAAGTTTAGTCTTGTTAATCTAATTCACAGTACGTCTTGCAAATTTCACATGGCATAATGGTCACAAATAAAAAAAGGATCTTTTAAGGCCATTGCTGAAAATCGGTGAGAAATAAAAACACGCAAATATAAAACCTCCTTCCTTTTTGAAGTTATTTAAAATTAAAGAACTACAGACCAATTTCCTATCTGAGCCGCGTATACGTGCTGTTTTCAAGAGTCATTACGAATCAGCACACTCGATGACTTCCAGCCTCCCGAACAAGCCGGTTTCCGACAGGTTTTAGCACCATAGACCACATAAATACTATGCAGTAGATTGTACAGAAGACAGAATAGTACAATCTGCCACTTTTCCTGGCGTATGTGGACTATGAGAAAGCCTTTGATTCCGTCGAAATTTGGGCGGTGCGGCAGTCCCTCCAGCGGTGCCATGTTGACTGTCGGTATACCGAAGTGCTGAAGTGTTTGTACAGTAGGGCTACGATAGCTATCCGAGTACAGAAGCAGAGTACGAAACCTATCCAACTGCAAAGAGGTCTAAGACAGGGTGACGTAATATCCCCGAAACTTTTCACCGCTGCATTGGAAGATATTTTCAAGCTGCTGGACTGGAAAGGATACGGTATTAACGTCAATGGCGAGCGCGTTACTCACCTCCTATTTTCCGACAATATAGTTCTTATGGCAGATTCGCTGGAGGACCTAAACACTTTGCTCAATGACCTCAATAGTGTCTCCCAACAGATAAGTCTTAAGATGAACATGGGCAAAACAAAAGTCATATGTTAAGTCCATGTCACACCTATGCCGGTAGTTTTTGGAAGCACTAAGCTCGAAGTTGTTAACGAGCATGTTTACCGTACTGAGTACCTGGGACAAATAGTTCAACTAAGTAAGTTCAACTTCGACCGAGAGGTCAATAGACGGATTCAACTCGGCTGGGCAAAGTTCGGAAGATTCGGACACATCTCGTCAGGCATACCTCAAAACCTGAAAACGAGATTGTACAACCAGTGCGTTGTTAGTGATGACCTATGGATCTGAGACGTGGTCCTTCACTGCTGGCCGTATGAGCAAACTCTCTCAGCGAGCTATGAAGACGGCTATGCTCGGGCTTTAAAAATGATGATACCCGCAGTAGAACGGATTAGTAAGCTGAAGTGACAATGGGTCGGCCATATAGCTCGAAGAACCGAAAATTGATGGGAAAGAAGGATTTTCGAGCGGCAGCCTCTTACCGGCAGGCGAAGTGTATGGCACCCTCCCCACTTAATGGAGTGACGACCTGGTACGACATGTCAATGGATGCAGGTGGCCCGGGACCGGGTTTTGTGGCGTTCCTTGAGGGAGGTCTATGTTCAGCAGTGGACTTGTGAAGGGCTGTAATGATGATGATGATGACTGAGAAAATATACTCTACCCACAAAATTTCTGAAACCGATTATTGCGTTAGATGTACCTATCAAAAACACAGTCGAAACATATTTGTACTCATTTATACTCTATATTGCACACAACATATTGCAATATCAAACAACAAACTTAACTTAATAAATTTATATTATACAATTAAGTGGATAAGTGGCCTTATCGCGAAAAACATCGACCACTTCCAGGCAAACCTTGGTGAAGGAGATCATTATCATTTAAAGTTTAAACATATATAGAAGTGTGCATAAATTGTAGATATACAAATATATATTGATACATAAAACCTATTTCTTTTGTAAAATCGAAAAAATCCTACTTAATTAGTTATACGACTTCCAAGATGTATTAGTAATAATTATTTATTATTATTATTATTCATTTAATTATTTAAGCAACCAAGGCTCATATTTTGTTAGTATTACTTATAACTAAACTTATAACTATGTTAGTTAGCATAATATTATTATTATATATTTATGAAGTAAAAAAAATACATTTATATTTATATGTGCCATTTCATCACCAATCCACCCGATATGGCACTACAATGGCATATGTATATGCAGTCCATTCTGCTAGCAATCACTTTCAGGATACTATTGTTACTCCCCCGCACCCTGCGCACCAGAGACGCGCACCTCTTGCGCATAGTCGCGTAAAAGCAGTCCACTCGTGCTTCCACGAACATCCCTGATGCACTACAGAAGCAAGGCAGTCCCAGCAACACCTTAAATGCGTTGTTGTATTGTACTCGGAGGGCGTTGTAAGCCTTTTGAGTATATCTAGCCCACAGGCTGCACGTGTAAAATGACGTGCAGTAAGCTCTAAATAGGGCTATTTTAACTTCCCTTGAACAGCGTGCAAACCTGCGAGCTATCATGTTCGCTCTTACTGACAACGCCCTCCGCTCCCTCTCAATGTCATCATCATCCCTGAGATGAAGAGTCAGAACATGGCCAAGATATTTATACCCAAACGCTCTCTTTGTAAAATATTACCAGTAATTGAAATAATTGAAATAGATGGTACTATGTCATGTCGCTTACTCCCGGTCTCAAAGACCATGACATGGCTCTTTTGTACATTATAAGTCAAACCATGTGTGAGAGCGTAAGCTTCACAAATCTTCACCAGTCTTCGTAGGCCGCATACAGATGCACTCAACAACACCATATCATCTGCGTAACTGATGTTGTTGACGCAGACATCGTCTATGTGACAGCCGACTCTGATGCTGTTGAGTTTACCTATCAGCTCATTCACATACAGGTTGAACAGCGTGGGCGAACTCAAACCCCCCTGTCTCACCCCGCACTCCCAACTGTATGATCTAGATAGGGCGCCTTCCCATCTCACATTATTGACCCGGTTCCCGTACCAATACTTGAAAATATTTATGAGTTCCAAAAGTAGTTGGATCTTCTCCAGTTTATCCCACAGTAAGTCGTAGGACACAAGGTCAAAAGCCTTTGAGAGGTCTAAGAAACAAGCGAAGACTGGCGTTTTGCGTGCCGTGTAGTAAGTGACAGTATGCTTAAGACACAACACCGCGCTTTCAGTAGACAATTTCGGTCTGAAACCAAATTGACTGTCGTATGGTTTTACGTATTTATTTAATTGCGAATAAAGCACACTATCAAATACTTTTGAAATGACAGTTGCTAACGATATAGGTCTACAGATGTTTTTATTCGCGAAATCGCCTGTTTTGTTCTTCACTATAGGCACTACAACCGTACTTATCACGTCGGGGGGCATGTATCCACGTCCTAGGCAGAGATTAAATAATAAATATAGTAACCCTAGGTAGGTGCGGCCCAGCAAACTTGAGATGTTCGATACTGAGCCCATCATGGCCAGGGGATTTACCTCTAGACATAGATTTAACTACCTGATCTATTTCAATAATAATGATTTCTTATATTTACGAACACTAGGTATACATTGATTCAAACTACTTTTACGGATTTTATCGTGTTTATTTACGTTATTTTTATTATTAATACCCGACGTTTCGGGTGCTTTCCAGCACCCATGGTCACGGGGGACTGAGGTAACTGACGTCCCGATGTCAAAGTTAACCCGGAGTACCTTCAGCTTTTTAATTATTGTATTTGGTCCGATCTACGTTGTCACTAACTACCTGTGTGTGTGTTGTTACTAACTAACCGTGTTTTGAAGTCTGGCCCCCAGACTTCAAAATACAGTTAGTTCATTCTGCGTAGATCGGATCGGAAGACAATAATTAAAAAGCTGAAGGTACTCTGGGTTAACTTTGACATCGGGACGTCAGTCACCTCATTCCCCCGTGACCATGGGTGATGGAAAGCACCCGAAACGTCGGGTATTAAAAATAAAAATAACGTAAATAAACGCGATAAAATCCGTAAAAGTAGTTTGTTAGTTAATATTTTACGATTACATATAATTCACTTCCATAACCGAAAACCCGTGTTTGCGTAGAAATTACTCTTATTTCATAGAGAGTTATGGAGCGATAAGTCTGCACGCCCAGTACGGCGGACTTCACATATCCTGGAAATATTATATTTCTGAGACATGCAGGTTCTCTCAAGATAATATATTGATATATTCACTTAAAAATTTTATACAATATTCTAATTATAACATTCTGATCCAATGACACATCAATCTTTTTCAAAAATAAAAAGGAATAGACCCGTGATACTGTAGGGGATACCTAAAATTGCAAATAATAGTTTCATTAGTGTCGGCGGGGATGAAACCCAACTCGGGCTTGCGTATTGTGAAATTTACAGCGAGCAGCATTTCCATAGTGAGAATATTTGGAGACATCTGTCTTTGTACGAAACACCACATGTCTATAAAGTCCGCCACTGAATATAGGACACTCACATAGATTGTCTCGTAGGGATGATTTTGCCACAGTTGCCACAATTGTAGTTTTTTTTATTATTTTGAGTTATTACCAGGAATATGTCAAGGAAATTAAAGCGGAATGGGCAGCAGCCCATCTTCCGCTTTAATTTCCTCCTTCGCCTCTTACGACACGATATGAGGAAGTGGATATTCTTGCACTGTCACCACACGGTTTTGTACGAACCATCCCTATTTTTGCGGACAAATAGCAGGTCTGAAGGGAAAGGCATTCCACCTTAGTCCTTAGAGATGACAACGCATCTGTAGTCTTTTGTTTGAAGCTAGATGCAGTGGTCCACGGATTGCAGGAGCCACTTACCATCGGTTGGACTTTGAGTTCCTTTGTCACTTAGGTTTTATATTAAAAAAAATGTAAGTGTTAGCAAATCTTAAAATATACGCGTTGGCTTTCACGTTTTGTCAACGCAAATGGAAGGACCTATGTTCTATGCACGGAGCAAGTACGAAGTTTTGTATTTGTTCCATGGTCCTATGCCAGCAGCGGACTATAAAGGTGGTGGTGTGATGTGTTTCTTTTATAGGATAAGGGTGACAAACGAGCACACAGTCCACCTGATGGTAAGTGGTTGCTGTAGCCCATAGACATCTACCTCTCCCCTTCATTACGAATGAACGCAGAGGCGTCACCCGTGAGGACTAAGATAGAATGCCTCGTTTCCAGTAAAAAGGGTCTCCGATTTTTTACACTCACCATACGAAGCACAGTATCATCAAACTGCAATTTTACGCTGGTATTCTGTGAGAGCGTATTCATTCCCCGGTCGAGCCGACCCATTCGTATTACAACTATAATTACAAATATAGTAAAATACAGTATATTTACAAATTTTATTAGAATAATATTATTTCTATTACAGCCGTATATTAAGGAGTTGTTAAAATATTCTCTTACCGTCACCGATCACTGACGACGCCGTATTGAGATCGCAATTACACAGTTTCTCAAAATCGTTTGCTTCTTGTATAAGGCTTTCTACTCTTATCGCAGTTTCACCAACTTCCGTCATATCGCACGCTGTCTTTAAGTGGTTATCTAAAGTTGCCTGTAATGAATAAAAAATATGAAATCCAAGCACTTGTTATACTTTCATATCGGACAGTATAGTTCAATGGTCAGACCTCCTCTGTAGAAAGAACGTCGTAAGAGGTGGCTATTGTAAATGCCACAAATACCTTTGACGTATAAAATAAATGGCGGTAGAACTATCTTATTAACCTCAGACTGTCTCGTTCGTTTAGCTCTAGTGGTTGTAATAGTGCGGCTATTGATCATGAAATCCCGGATGCGAATCCCGGGTCGGGCCAAAAAATCAGTTATTGAGCTTTTTCATCAACAAATTCTCAGTAGCTTTTCGAATTCAGGCAGTTGGCGGTGTCCCAACCCCCCGTACCTAGGAAAGCACGTAAAGCCGTTGGTCCTGCGTCTAATCTTTCTCCGGTCGTGCCGGTTTAGCGTCCCATCGGACTATGATGAAGAGGGAATAGAGAGTGCACCTGTGCTTGCTAGTCTCGTGGAGACTGGCCGCCGTAAGCGAAATTCGGTCTGGAGGACATAATTATTACTTCAGACGTATAATGTACATACTGCCTACGGGTAGCAGTTGCAAAGGTTCAAGAGTTCTGGCAATGCGACTCTTCAACCTTTATCTACAGATCTATACATATAACCGTGTGCCGTGGTAGCTCGGATGGTTAACGCTCGCTGTAAATATAACAGAACGCGAGTAACCCGGGTTCGATCCCCGCCGGCACCAATGAAATTGTTAATTGCAATTTTAAGTGCTGATTTACCACGTGCTCGGGGGTGAAGGAAAACATCGTGAGGAAACCTGCATGTCTGAGGAATAAGAAAAAATATTTCGAAGACATGTGAAGTTTGCTAACACGCATTGGGGCAGCGCGGCGGACACTTCCTTGCCCTAAAATCCTCTCAGAAATGAGGGAAGGCCTGTGCCCAGCAGTGGGACGTATTTAGGCTGTAACTTTACTTTTACTTTACTATACATATAAATAAAGTTGAAATGTCTGTCTGTGATATTGAAATGACTGACTTGTAGCAACGGGGATATTTTTATGCTATGAGGACAAATAACCATTTTTTTTTAATTTTCGTCTGTCCGGGCTAAACTTCAAAATGGCTGAACTGATTGTTGGGAAACTTTACAAACTGATTGACAGCAATGCTGGAAGGGGCCATATTTTATCCAAAAACTTCTCTTTTTTTGAAGAAATATAATATTGATAACAATGATCTTTGATTATCTTAATTCGTAATTACGCCACATTCATAGTTTCCATCCAGGCGAAAGCCGGGGCGAGTATTCCCCCTGCGACGATATAGGCACAGGCATAAAAATGAAAGCAAAAAAGATATCAAACATATTGACACATTCTTCGTTTTTGATCAAAACTTCATACATATAAGCCGGACTGACAAAGAAAAGAAGGTAGGAAAAAGTTTACTGTTATTGTTCTCATGGAACTCATGGAACACCAGTAAAAAGTGAAGTAAATTTACATCCTATATACGACCTACAGCTGGGTACAGAATTGTCCGCTGCTTATATACCGATATTTTTGGCAACATATACGATATATTGATATAAAATATCAAGTATTGAAAATGTATTAAATAGCGTTGCCGCCATTGATCAAAACCTCTGAAATTCGGATAAACCATTAAAAGATTGAATTTACACCCGCTATTTCAACGTAGTCCTTTCAGAAATAGCACTAATATATTTGGAATCTACTGCATCCTCAGTTTCAGAATGACATCAGCTGTTAATCTGAGCGTACCCAAAAACAGAAAACAACTTTCAGCAGAGCACATCAAACTTGGAGTTTTTTTCTCTTTCGAATAGGTGTTGGTTTTCATAGATGCTTATAATTGTATATTCTATGCCGTTCGATTAAAAATTAATAAATAGACTCGGTTCCTCGCTGTAAAGTTGCGGCGTAAAATCTACCACCTTCTAGTTCACACCATGAGGCATAAAATAAAAGCTATGGCGCCGAGTTACCGGCGCCTCTTTAAAGGGGCAGCGATGCGAAAAATTTCCGGGAATAAAACTGGCGACGAGGTTCACCAGCCGTCACGTTCTGTCTCCCGGAGGGGCGAAGAGTGGATTGCGGAAGCCCATCTGGTTACGCTGAACAGGCTTGTTTTGTTAATTGTTTTCTGCATTTACGAAAATTACATACCATATCTATCACCATTCCTTAGCGTTTCAAAATTTAATTCACAATAATATTGATAACTGAAAACATTTGAGTAACCATAAATTATTGACAATGGCTGCATTTGGCAGAAAAAAGCGCTAGCAAGCGCTTGTAAGCAAAATGGCAAAACTATACAGTTTGCTAGCGCTTTTTTCTGCCAAACGCAGCCATTGGCAATATTTGTTGTTACTTAAATGTTTTCACTTATCAATATTATTGTGAATTAAAATTTGAAACGCTAAGGAATGGTGTTACATAATATGGTAGTCTCAAATAACATTGTTGTTGTTTTTATTATTCACTCGAGATAACAGGCTAAGAAAAGCCTTGTCTTTTTTTTATTTGAATATATAGAATTTTGAAGCGTAAAGGCCGAAGCCAAGTCTTATTTTCTTTAATTCTTCGTATTTTCGAAAACCACAAAGGCTAAAGCCAAGTCTTCTTTATATTGTAATCTTTATAAGTTTCAATCCATATAGATTTATCAGTCCAGTTTCAAGGTTCCCGCGCCTTTTTTTCTTTTTTTTACAATATGCTGATTCGTCACATTGCGAAGCCCTTGGGAGATTTTGACGACAGCTCAACCCAGCGGACAGTTGATGACGACAGCCACTCAAGTTCATAAGGCGCTTAAGCGATCAAAATAACTTGAGGTTTATATCGACATCAAAGCACTTGTTTCGTCGTTTTCTCTAATAGTTCACACACGCAGACAATTAATTCACAAAATCACATCACTTTTACGAATTAAAATCCACTTCAAACCGTTATTCAAGCGATAAAACAGGAGCGACAGTCCGTCGTCGGCCAAGTTTCCGCCAAAACTCCCCTCTCAAATAACACTTGTATCCTGTCAAAAACAATTTTTTTTAATAAAGTGGTTGTTTTTTTTAATTGAAAAGTATGTAGTTTTTATAAGGAGGTTATATATTTCCGCCAAAAAAGAGGCTTTGTACTGACAAAAAAGGCTTATAGTAGTAATTCAAAAATAATTCATAATTATTGTTAAAATATATAACCTCCTTATAAAAACTACATACTTTTCAATTAAAAAAAAAACAACCACTTTATTAAAAAAAATTGTTTTTGACAGGACACAAGTGTTATTTGAGACAGCGTCAATAATTTATTGTTCCTCAAATGTTTTCACTTATCAATATTATTGTGAATTAAATTTTGAAACGCTAAGGAATGATGTTAGATATGGTATGTAATTTTCGTAAATGCAGAAAACCATTAACAAATCAAGCCTGGGTCACAACCTGCTCGCATGCGTTTTGTATAGAACATGGTCAAAGAGAATTCAAGCGAAACGCTGAAAATTCATTAACATGTCCGGCATGTGGCAATGAATTACGCGATAAATTTGATGTAATTCAGGCTGACCTTAAACCTAGTGAAACTTTTAAATCTATAGTGTTAGCCGGAATGAAGCCTGACACTATAATGGATGTAGCTATGAGAGCAATATCTTTTTGGTCATATCAAATAGAACAAGAAACATTGTATCAGGAGAATTTAGCAAAACATTCTAGAGAAAAGCTTCAATGTTTGGAAGAAATAAACTCTCTCAATCTGCAAAAACTAAAAGCGGAATTAGAAACCTGCAAACGTAAAATTGCATCTTTGCAAGATGAATATAATAAAAAGAAAAAGCAGGCTGAGGAACTTACAGCTTCTTTAGAAGATAAAACAAGAAAAATACAAAAACTTACGTTTCAACTTGATGCTCAAAGAAGAAAAAATATTCGCGTCGATAAATTTGAATCAAGTAAAAGCAGTGACAAATTCATGGAAATATCTGACTTGGTAGGTAAAAGAGCGTCGTCAAATGATTTTATATTCAGGCCAATGAAAGATATGGAGGAATCTCAAAGAATTTGCACGCCTAAGACACCTATGTTCGATTTTCGTAACAGAAATAAGCAACCAGATAGAAATCAATCATTCAATTTTAGACCATTGCCATCTTAGCACTGTAAAATAGAGCTGATTAGGAGTTAAGCGTACTTACTTGCATTTGTTTGAAATTTAATAAAAAGGTGCGAAACTTCAACCAGTGGTTTAATTTTGTGGAATGTTTCTGCCAGAAATTATCAAATTGTTTCTCTGTCTCATCGAGTTGTACCAATAACCTGAAAATACAATGTACAGGAAATAAAGGTAATCCTTATAATATTATATTTGTCGGGATTTTCCATGTAGTAGTATATGTTATGAACATATGAAAGCTGCTACTTAATACCAATACTAGTGCCCACTTAACAAAGCTGTTTTTATTAACCTAAATAAATAAGTTATAAATAGGGCCCGGATTAATATGTATATATAATATCAAAATATGTACATTTAATATGGACTTAAAATCCTAAAATATGGAAAAAATATGTGTAATAAAAGATAACGACATTGTACATTAAAACGATTTCCTATTAAGAAAAAACAAAAAAAATACGATTTTACTTAGCTTAGGTTCATTATTATTTAAATTACAGTATATAATTACGTGTTTCCTTAAATTTTCTGTTTGGACGAAATAATGCTTTATTCTAGCTGAATGATTTTTCATCATAGGATGTGATTGGAGCTTATTTAAATTTGCATAATTCTGCAAGTGAGTAGGGCACATCTATGGTGCCTTCTAATGTTCCACACAGCATGCTGTTGATTTTCTTTAGGATCCTTTCCTAAAGAAAATCAACAGCATGCTGTGTGGAAATCCTTTGTTTTTTTTTCAGTACATAGAGTAATTTTTGCCTCGCTACTTCAGCAACGGGACCTTCTGATTCTAAAAATATTTTCGATAGTCATCAAATTATCATTTAGAGAAGTGGAAGAATTTTCGAGTGCCTTTATATGGTATGATAAAAAGCAATAATTAGTGTTTATGTACATAAAGCAAATAGTTACGTAGGGTAATCTTGGAGAAGTTCTTTTGAGATTGAAATATCAGCAGCTTTATTCTCCAATTCAAAGATAATCATTTTGATTTCAGTGTAATACTGGGCATAGTATTCATTTGCTCTCAGCTAAGTTCCCCAGCGGTTCAGCACTGGCTCTAGCGGTAAAGAAATGTCGGGATACCAACTCTTTAAATTTTAAGATCCTGCTTGCTGCTTTCAAAAACTTTTTCTTTACGTTTCATACTAAACTGTCAGCCTTTTTAAACTGAGACCTTATTCATTCAGCAAATCTATTCATACCATGAGCCAAGCACTTCATATGAATAATTTTTGGATACAAAACTTGTAGGGAATCTACAGCTTTTACCATACAAGGAGCAGCATCACTAAGTAGCAAGACAACTTGGTCATGTTTAACTCCATAAGGCCACAAAACTCTCATTGCATCATTAAAAAGCTTTACTGACGTTTGGTGGTTGCATTAAAGAAGTTCTTCACACGCCAATAAAAAGGATTTGCTGGCATTTTCGTCATCTAAAACTAATTTTTAGTCATTTCACATACCTTCTCATCAACCTAACATAAAATAATGAAGATATGGATAAATTTATTTAATTTCTTGTGGAATATGGATTTATACTTGAAATATGGAAAAATATGGAAAATAGAAATTGCATTTTCTTGATCAAAATATCATAATATATGTAGAAAACATATTCAAGAACAAAAACCATTTCAATTAAAAATATGGATTTACATATTAATCCGGGCCCTAGTTATAAATATGCAAGCACTCTTGTTCTTGGTTTAATTAATCAACTCATTCATTTATCACACAACAAGCGTTATATGTACACACAAAAATACACAAAATTATTTATCTTTATAATACTGCTATAATATTATCAATAATGTTCTCCCGAATTCGGTTACTGTCTACTTTCGGTCACGCGGTCTCACGGTGGTCACTTAGTCCTAACGGAGATAAGCCATTTACGCAGGACAGAGTTATAGTGCCGGAGTGTAAGCACAGATGCACTCTTTATTCCCAACTTGCTTTTATATTGCGATAAGACAATAATCCAATACGACCGGAGAGCGATCAGGTGCAGGAACAACGGATTTACGTGCTTTCTGAGTCACGAAATTCAAACACCGTCAACTTCCCGATACCGGGCTCCTATTAACTATAATACAGTTGACCCGCGGTAATCCGACAAACGTTTTGCAAGGCGGTATCGGACTATAAGAGTACTGTCACAGCCCACTGATAGTCCGGAACTTTTTGAAAAAATGTACCTTGTAATCCGACAAATTGTCATAATATATCAAGTATAAGATAATAAAAAATAAAATATCACGTGAAGTACAACGAATATCTAAACAGTTGGCGCAAAGTAGTTACGACCTGCTTGTCCACGTATTCGGGAAGAACATCTCCCCACGCGGCGGGTTCGTAACGCGACTGGACTGTACGTGTCTGTCTGTAATATTGAAATAACTACCGTAAACCCTCATTAATGCGAACACGGTTAACACGAATTTTGGTTTAAGGCGAACAAAAATTTGCTCTAGGCAATAGTTCCATAAGCTTCATGTAATTATGTTCGGTTAAGACAAACCCTCGTTAGTACGAACTTCGAACAACTCTTTCGTCCCTTCACGGTTAATTATCGGATAATACGAACTATAAAAATTCCCAAATCATGTATTTTGTATATTTTTGTTCTTTTTCGATCAATACAAATACCGGTAAACAATGGCTAAAGAGATTAGAAAAGTCATTAACTCGAGTTTCTAAATTTTTTTTTTTTATAGGATAGGGTGACAAACGAGCACACAGTCCACCTGATGGTAAGTGGTTGCTGTGGCCCATAGACATCTACATCTATCCTCGATTACGAATCAAAATGCAGATGCGTTGTCACCCGTGAGGACTAAGATGGAATGCCTCGTTTCCAGTAAAAAGGGTCTCCGGTTCTCTACACTCACCATACGAAATACAGCAGCATTAAGCTACTATTTCACGCTGGTATTCTGTGAGAGCGTGGTCCTTCCCCGGTCGAGCCGACCCATTCGTGCTACAACTATACTACTAATATAACTGCAGCATGGCTCTACCACGTATAATAGACAAAGGATTATGATATCAAACATTCACTCGAGTACCTAAAAATAGAAACAATACCTCAAATTTTCTTTCCGTCCTACAAAAGCTATTGAAAAGGTTGTAAACTTTTGAAAACTAATTAACAAAAGCAAAGGCTTTGTTAAGAAGTGTACATATAAACTGATATCTGATGAACACCCTTCAGTTCTTCAAGATGTCTAAGCGAAAGCAGACCTCTCTTGACGTGCAAACTAAGTACGAAATTTTGACTGAAGTTGATCGCGATGTTTTGTCGAAAACTGCCGTAGCCGAGAAGTTCCAAATTCCAAAATCTACTTTGTCTACCATTCTGGAAAATAGAGAAAAGAGGAAGCTATCGCTTCTGGAAGTACCAACGACACGAAGACATAGAATCGCGATTATTGGCATGGTTCAATCATATGCGGTCAGAAAACATACCATGAGCGACCTCTTGTGAAAGAAAAGACACTCAAAATTGCTGAAGATTTGGGAATCAGAGATTTTAAATGTTGACGAATGGATGGTTATGGAGATTTCAAGCACCGCGGCACCGAATTTCTTCACAAAAAATTTGTGGCGAGGGAAACAAAGTGAATGAAGAAATGGGCCTGAATGACAAGACCCGGGATCCAGAAGTAGCCCTGGTCCCACATCAACACGAGTCCAGTGATGAGAGCGATATCGAAGAAGTCATCCCACCAACGTCGAAGGAGGTCAGAGATGCACTCGATATTTTTCTTCGCTTTGCAGCGACGAACAACGTTTCAGACGTGTTTTCAGATGGGCTGGAAACGATCAACTTCGAATGTGCACGCAAACTCCGACCAACTTATCGCCAAAACAATAGAAATGTATTTTATGAACAAATAAAAACAAACAGTCAAAATCGGATAATATAATATAATAATATTAAGTTAAAAAAATTATAATAAAAAATATTGTAAATATAAAATAATAATATCAAAGTTATTAATAAAAATGTTTCTATGATGAATCATAATAAGTTTAATTATTGAGTTTAGAAACACGAATTCATTTTTTGCATTGTTCGCATTACACGAACTATTACTCCCCTGTAACACGAACTATTTGATTTTTTCGTGTTCGTGTTAACGAGAGTTTACTGTAGTTTCCATTAAACTCGGGGGGGGGGGGTCTTATTTGAATGTTATTAAAACATACCGTTACAGTTTATTAAAGTCCACTGCTGAGCATAGGGGCCCCTTAAATTGCTTCAAGGGTGAATATTTGCCATAGTTGCCAAGCTTGACTAGCGGGTTGGCAACCGCAGTTCTTTTTTAAAATTGTCGTTATAAGGAAGACGCTGCTGCCCATCTCCTGATTCACATCCCTTTGTCGCTTCTTAAGACCCCACGGCATACTGTGTAGTGTACTCTACTTCATATCATCCCGGAAGTGTCGCAAGAGGGCAATCTTTAGAATGGTTGAACCATAGGCAGTGCTCTGAGGAATTGTTCCGATTAATCCCAGCTGACAAATTTCGTGAACGCACTACGCGGCAAACGTCCCGATACCATCCACACCATCTCGATGCTTGGCGGTCCACCACTGTACGTTTCACAAGGAGTTTTCTTCCGCGTACGACCTCTCTGTGGAATAGTTTACTACCGGCGATTTTTCCGGACCGATACGACCTGGGGACCTTCAAGAAAAGAGCTTACTCATTTCTAAAGGGCCGCCAAGGCACCTGCGATTCCCCTGGTGTTGCGGTCGATCACGGGCGGCGGTAGTCACTTAACATCAGGTGAGCGGCATGCTCGTTTACCCAATCTTCTATAAAAAAAAACCGATTGCGATGAATCTTTACGAATAGATAGAGAGCCATGGTAGAAAGGATCTATATTTTAACCAAAAAAAACTTGGAAATATTTTTTCGGAAAACGAAAAATTGATAAAATAAATAGTATTTAATTATCATTTAACAAAATACCGTTACATTAATATCCAAGCGAAGCCGGGGCGGGTCTCTCGTCTTACATTATATTATAAAATGTGACAGCATTTTAAATAAATAAATTAATTAAATTTTCCAGTATATTTATTTGCCTAAATGTTTTTAGTTCAATCACGCTTGAACAGCTGGACGGATTGTAGTGAAAAAAGAAGTCGACTATGTCGTGGAATGGAATATAGTACTTATACATTTTATAAACTCCTGGATAGGATTATTTAGACCACAAACCATAGAATTTATCAATATTTCGTTTAAAAAAAACAATATGTTTGTAAAGTCCCATCGCAATCGGTTCAGCCATGCCTAAGATTAACGTGGACAGACAGATAAACTTTTAAAAATTGTTGTTTAATGTCTGAATAGCACCAAAATAACCCTTTGAGCTTAATAGAAGCTAGTTATTTCAATATCACAAATATATATTTTTTAGTAGTATAGTAGATAGAGTTTTATTTATATGTATAGATAATTATGACCTAATAAGTATAAAATACACATTTTCAAACGCAAAAATTACTTTTGGTTGATTTAAATCATTTTGTATTGGATTTATCACTGATTCAACTATATGAGGTCGTCGGTTAGTATAATAGGGCTTATTATGACTTTATTTCGTAAGTCATTTAAATAGTAGGGAATTAGGGACGTAATTTGAACCAAAAGGGGTTATTCCGTTTATCCACCCTAAAAATTCCACCCTCGAGTACTACTCGGGAACGCGTGTTTATTTCACTTCACTTTTATTCATTGTTCTTCCAAATTTTTACCCTAAGTACAGTTCAACACATACACTTCAATTATTAATCGATAGAATCAGGCGTTACTTTGCGGAAATCCATTATAATGAAGATATAAATAGTTACTTTGCAACCATCCGCTAAATAAAATAAAATGATGTGTCTTCCCTAGTATTATTATTAGTATTATCCTAGTATTATCGTCGATGGTGTGTCTTCAAACTAGGGAAGACACATCATTTTATTTAATTTAGCGGATGGTTGCAAAGTAACTTAATATCTTCACTTTAATTATTAATAAATTTTTAATAACCACAAACGTTATGAAAAACCTTATTACGTATTGCCGTTACCAATACCGTAACAACCTGTTGAAATACACGCATCACGTATTGCATTTAAATCGAATTAAACTTCCTCGTTTTAAATAATAGTATTGCGTAATTTACAAATTCTGCAATATATTCAGGCAATTACCAACACTAATTTCATTGCTAAGTAGACGTGATTTGATATCCTGCATAAATTCGTCACGTTTAATGTACATTTGCAATCTTTCTTTTTTGATTTCTTTGCTTCGCTGCGAACTGGGTATTTTTTCGCATACCAAAAACCTTACGATTGGAAGTTTATCTTCAACTTAATTTTAAATTATTTTATACCAAGATTCCAATAAATCTGTAATCCTGTGAGGTACTCCTTTTATTTCAGCGTTGAGTTTTCAAATAAGAAGTATGTATATATTATTATAGGTAACGTCTACTAAGTATCTTGAGCCAGTTTTTATCATGTTTCTTTAAATGACTATACACAGCTGAGGTAAAAATCGGAAGGAAAAAAATATATACGAATTCCAATTAACCACCCCGTCCGGGTTGGATAGATGAACACGTGCTTCCGTATCCACCCTAAGGTGTATTCTTTAGGGTGGATTAACAGAATTACCTACAAAAGGTATCTACCATTTTAAAACTTAAAATTACCTAAACGATTCCTATCTATTTAATTATACCATAAATATTTTACCGCCACGCCCTGGCTTTGAAGCCCGATTCAGGCCAAAATAAAAACCAAATAACTGATTTTTCTGTCTAGAAATTAATCTCAGTAGCAGAGCGGAGTCAGGAAGTTGGCTGCGTCTCACCCCCGTACCTCGGATAGCACGCAAAACCGTTGGCACTGCATCTAATCTCGATTGCCGTCCCATAGAATAGAATAGTACTATGAGAGTAATGGAATAGAAAGTGCACTCGTGTGTGTGTGTGTGCAAACACACTTGTGCACTATAATCCTGTTCTGAGCAGATGGCTAATCTCCGTTGAAATTCGGTCTGGAGGACATTAATACATACTAATTTAGTGTCATGTCTACGATTTTTTATAAAGCTAATTATTATGATTCGTTTTTCTGCCTTCACAGAACCCTTATCCTTAAGTGACGTTTTTATAAAATGTTTTTGTTTTTGTGCAATAACATTAAATTTAAGTAGATACCTAGAACCTTTGTAGCTCTAGGTTGAAAAGTACTTAAACGTCGCCTTAATATCAAAGAATCGTTTTGACAATACTTCAGCAAAATGTTTAGTTTCGTTTGCAACAATTTCTTCTTTAATTTAATATAATACGTAGAAGTTAAAAAGAAATATAATCTTAATTACCTCTCGACGGCCGCAACGTGACTTATAATATTATACGTAAGATTGGGCTTCCTCACTTGCGTTAGCAACTCTTCGCCTTGCGCAGTCGCTGACGCTAATTCGGTTTTTAAAGCTTTATACCTGAAATATAAATAGCACTATAGTTAGGAAAGAAAAAAAATTAAACGTAAATTGCAATGAGGAGGAGGTTCGAACAAATCACTGATGCACTTCAATAGCTAACTTACAACATCAAGTGATTTTTCTTAAGACAGTAATTTGATTTGAAGTAACAAACGAAATTAAAGTCCACCTGATTGTAAATGGACACCTGCGACCTTTAAATAAAGAACGCTACAGAAGCAGAAGGCTCAATCACAGACAGGTGTTGAGTGGCATTACCAGTACGAGGATAAGAAAGGCTTATGTTATAATGATGATAATGACGATGATACTTGGCACTTTAACACTTTCCGTGATACTTACCGCCCTTTTTATAGGATAGTGTGACAAACTAGCACACAGTCTACCTGATGGTAAGTGGTTGCTGCGGCCCATAGACATCTACATCTATCCTCGATTACAAATCAAAATGCGTTGTAACCTGTGAGGACTAAAATGGAATGCCTCGTTTCCAGTAAAAAGGGTCTCCGGTTCTATACACTCACCATACGAAACACAGCAGCATTAAAGTACTATTTGACGCTGGTATTCTGTGAGAGCGTGGTGCTTCCCCGGTCGAGCCGACCCATTTGTGCTACAACTATACTACTAATATAACTGCAGCATGACTCTACAACGTTTATAATTATACTTAACCGTCATCATTTTGTGTTTTTTTTTTTGTTTTTAATATAATAGTATAGTAATATGCACCTCCCTCTTCCTGGTTCTTCCAGAGAAATAAGACCGCCTATGAAACTTTTATATGTTTCATTTTTTTTTGTTGTGGTGCACAATAAACAATAGTATATTGATTGATAAAGCAAGAGTAATTTTTTAACTACTTACCTAGTTTCTTGACAGTCTAATAATTCTTTGGTTTGTGTAGGATCATTCCCCATATCGCAGTCTACTATCTCATGCATAAAGTTGTCCAACTTGCTCGATATCTCCTTCATTAGTGTCGAAAATTTCTCCAAGGCCTAAGGATATATTATTTTGTTAAAAGCAAATAAACAGTAGTACACATCTGAAGTGTATCGACAAAAGAAATCTCAGAATTTCATTACGGCGATCAGCACGTTATGAAATGTCCCAAAATATCCACATAAGGATTTCAGTGCGCAAGAATAAACATCATTGAGTTATTATATATATTTTTATGTACTTTTTTTTCTATATTTGTAGAGACGACTATATAAAAATAATCTTACACTGTATTTAAAAGCCTCCCATACGAAATTTTAATACTGTTTAAAACCTAAAATATAAGTAAATATTTTTTTTATATTAGAAAATAAATATTTTTGTAATGTTACTTTACGTTATTATCATACAGTTCAAAAATCCACACATATAAATCTTACATTACATTTAGGTTCTAGATCCCCTCAATCATTGCAAATACTGGCCATAGACGCGAGACATCGTATCGAAACAGGTTTGTTATCTGTGAATAACCGCTTTGTTCACCCTACCCCGTACCATAAGACACGCTTACGCATAATGAAACGTAGTTGATAATAAAATGTATGGAAGCAATACCGGTCGTTTTGTTTCGATGCTTCTTGCTTGTCTTAGTAGGTCATCACTCCATCTAGTGAGGAATCGCCCTACACTACGCCTACCGGTACGAGGCTGCCACTCGAGAACCTTTATCCCCGTCGGTTGTCGGTTCTTCGAGCTATGTGGCCGGCCCATTGTCACTTCAGCTTCCTAATCCGTTGGGCTATGTCGGTCGCTCCGGTTCTACTGCGGATATCCTTATTTCTAAGTTTACCACGCAGAGAAACTCCGAGCATAGCTCTTTCCATAGCTCACTGAGCAGCAGTAAAGGATCACATCTCAGTTCCTGTAGTTTTTCAAGAGAGTGTCCACACCTTCGGAGTAGTGCCACCATGGAGGACGGAATTAAAGAGCTTCTGAAGGACTTCAAGTACCGGTTTTCCACCCGCTTTCCGCTCCGCTGTAATTCCGTTCTCACCAGGGGACTTGCCACTTTTTACGGTGCTGGAGAGCCATTCTAACCTTGCTCAGACTGACGCCCGACTATCATCGGAAAAGTGTCAGATAAGACTTGCTCTTGGATCGTTAGCCACACTTGCGTGTGGCTCCAACGATGACGTGTAAAGCTGCCTCTCAATCTCAATCTCAAAATCTCAGGTTTTCCGGAAACGATCCCGCCACACTCTGTCTTCAGCTTCGACAGTTGACTCTTTCTGGCAGACAGATCTCAAGCAAAGACTTTGGAGTTCTGATTCTGCTCAATCGCTTCTTCAATACGAGCTGTATTGAAGTTGCGTAAGTTCCACCGCATGTATTTGGAGATCTGTCTGTTCAGTTGCCTGTATGCTGTCAAATCCGTTGAAGACTGTAGTTTATTTTCCCGTCTAAGAGCCATGAGAATAAGAGTGTGATCGAAGAGTTTTTGTGTTCTTTTGCAGCGGGTCTTGCAGAACTTAGCCCCGACAGTTTCCAAGAGCTTGTCATTCATGTTGTCCACTGTATTGCAGTCTTCTAGGCACTGGAAAGGGTTTTGTAAATCGAGCTGAAAATTTTCGAGACACTGGATAAGCGCACGAGGGGGACGAAGCGTTGACTTCATTAGACGAGACCTCTCCAACTTAACGTTTAGGTTCAGTGTGTCCCTAACCATTCGGTGGTCGCTGCCAGTTTTCACCCTCGCGATCATTTAGACATGACTGAACAGTTGGCATCTGGTCGTCATAATGAAGTCAAACTCATTTTTTGTCGAACCGTCAGGGCTCAACCACGTCCACTTCCTGTGGGGCCGCTTCTGGAAGAAAAAGTTCGGCGAGACGTCCCTCTTTCTCCACGAAGTCGACCAGCTGCTGGCCCTTTGAGTTACATTGCCCTATTCCAAATTTCCTCACCTTTAGCTCACCGCTTTGTCTTGTACCTAGTTTTGCGTTGAATCTCCCATTAACTTTGTATAGTGGGTTTTAATGGCTCTAGAGATATTCTCATACATTTCCTCCACCTCCTCATCAGGATCAGGACAGTGCGTTAACCTGTATGACCTTCAGCGAATACCGTTTGATGATTTTGAGTATCAGGTAGGCAACCGTCGTCGACACACTAATCATTTTTATAACGTTGTTGACGAGAGACTTGTGGGCGATAAATCCGACACATTGGGACAGATGGTCGCCCTTCCGGTGATAGAACAAGTTGCCTGATTCGATGATTATTATGTCCTTCCCACTCTTCGGACCTCGGATAATCCTGTAATATTTCAGGGCAACTTATCTACCTTCCTCTTCCAGCTCCAGGATATTGTAGGAGTATTATAATAAATTTTAATTTTCATCATCATCGTCAGCACTCAGCACTATTAGCCTACGAAAGCTCATTGCTGATTTTATTTTACATCAATCTAATTTTCTACGGAAAAAAATTCTAAATTCATCGGAACTGTTCTGTTTGAAGCATTGATTTAAATTTTAAATTATCGTTTAATTAATTTTATTCGTTTCGTTTAATTACTGAGAACTTACTATTCGTTGTTGAATCCACTCAGAGTGTGAATATTGCAACTCTCCTCCAAGGTCCGGTGTAAGCTGTGACCTGTCGAAGTGCTCATACAACTCTTCAATACAGGAGCAAACAAGAACGCGGAAACGAAATTCTTCTTTGAATAGTTTGCTACTAACTTCAGACAGGGCCTTTTGAAGGAAGCTCGCAGGTCTTAAGACGTACACAGAGTGGATGACACCAGGAAAAAACTCCTGGAAAAGTAAATATAGTGAGAGTGAGTGAATTTGGTTAAAACCTTACTAAATTCTAAGCTAAAGTGTTACAACTCTTGCAGTGATGTGTTGTGCTACTTAATGAAAAGAAACTTCTTGATGTTTTCTCAAATTGTTTTACTATTTTATAGATTTTTTTAACGTTGTCAAGCACTAGCTGCGAAGCGGAGCGCTCTTCTCCAGGATGTCGAAAACAAATATTTATAGATCAACAATGTTGAACAATCGACTAACTAATTTATCAGTTCTTTCAATAAATTGTGATTTAACAAAGGACTGACATTGTGGAAAAGTAAATACAGTCCACATTTAATCGGACTGTTTTAAAAGGTGTCAAACCATAATTATGTAAAATATCTTTTTCTTCCTTCATTACAGGTCATCAAAAGTCAGCCGTGAACATGGGTCTCCCTCATGGACTACCTCATAGGGGATTTGCATAGTTCCTACGCTTAACAGGGACGTTGACAACCGCTGATTTTTATTATTTTGATTTGGTATCAGAAATGTGCTACTGCTCATTTTCCATCACAGTTTCCCTCTGTCACCTCTTACGACACCCACGGGATGATACGAGGTAGTGGATTCTCCTACGCCGCAGTACACGTCAATCAATATAACTTCATTCAACTATATTAATATTATTGTATAAATTTCCAACGGCATACATTATATAAAGTTAATACGCTTTATAAATATATCAATACTCACAGATATTCTTATCAATACAGTTTTAACGGAGTTCCATCTATCTGTTCGGCGATCTATTATTATATGAAAACCCATTTCAGCTTCTAATAACCTGAAAAGACAAAATGACAGTTTAAAAATGGAAAGAAATAAGAAAATTTATCAGTAATTCAAAACGGCAACGGTAAATTTAATAGCTGAAGGTACTCCGGGTTAACTTTGACATAGGGACGTCAATCACCTCAGTCCTCCGTGACTATGGGTGCTGCAAACGCCCGAAACGTCGGGATTTAAAAAGAACTGGTAATAAATGCGATAAAATCCGTAAAAGTAGTTTTATTCAACGGAAATTCAAACTTATTTTTACCCACGGGTAAAAATTAATTTTTCAAACACATTACAAGGGACGTAATATGTTCTCGAGAGTACGTATAGTTTGTCTATTTCTTTGGCACGCTCTGTAGCTATACCGGCTCATTGGATTTTTACATATAATACGTCGTTAGATTCGTCCTAATTTTGGGAGGGAGGCTATATAATATTTATATATTGCATCTGCAAATACAAAATAAAAGGTATGGAAGGTTTTTTTAACGCAAACGAGTTTTTTTTTAAATTATCATTTTACTTGTTTGTTTTCTGAAATTCTCTAGAAAATTGCGAAGTAACGTTTTCATAGCTACTCCAGGGGCAAATCTATACATAGGCTTTTTGTGCTGCAGCCCAGGGGTCCGTAGATATAAATGGCCCCCAGCCCCCAGTGCAGTTAATAGCTGTCAAAGCTTCAAAATAATTATGATGATATTGTGAAAACTTCATGAGTTTTGTTGGAAATGAGGATGAGAGAGTTAATTTTCAAAAAGAGGGACAAAATTTATTAAATTAATTGGCTAAACTCGATACAAATTTTTTTGGAAGAAATTTTAGTGAGGATATTTTGTGAAGTTAATAAGTAACGTCATTAAAAATAGTTCGCGAGTAACGTACGACACCAATCGAAACAAAAATTAAATATATATGAGGGGAAAGATCTAAATACTAGAGTGGGAGCAGAATAAAGTTCTTTGAATACAGTGACAAACAAGAGACGAATTACTTTAAAATTTTCAGTTAACGTCATGAGTCATCATTTTTAAAGAAAGTACGCTAAACGTTGCGTTGGATAAGCTGTTTTTGATTTGGGATTTAAAAAGAAGATGCCAAGTCTATGAGGCACATAGTAAGAAATTCAAATTTTTTATGGATTTGCAAGACAACAAAAATAAAAACATATCTGGAAAGTGTACCAACGTAATATTATTGATTATTATCCAGATAACGTTGACGAATATTTAGGGAATGAGTGAATTCTGTTAAAATCTTACTAAAGTCTAAGCTAAAGGTTTACACCTCTTGCAGTGAAATGTTTAATTAATGAAATGGAGCTTGTTGATTAGTTTTCCCAGATTGTTTTACTATTTAATAGATTTTTAACGTTGTCAAGCTGTGAAGCGGAGCGCTCTTTCACCAGGATGTCGTATAAAGAAAACAAATATACTTAGATCAAAAATGTTGAACAATCGACTAAGTAATTCATCAGTTCTTTCCATAAATTGTGATTTAACAAAGGACTGACAATGTGATGAGCGAATAGGAAGGAATTTGCAGCTCAAAAATCTAGAAGTCTTTATAATTTATTTAACATACCTACACATAACCTGTTAATTTCTTGTATAATAATGTCTTACAGTTGCTGTTTGTGTATCTAAGTGATTTTTTTTTGTTCAGACCGTATAAATCATTATAGAAAGTTTTTGACATGATTAGTTTTATTAATTTAGCGGGCCCCCTAGTAACAATGCCCCACAAATTCATGGTCCACCTCTGACCTACACAGTTTCGCAGCGTACTGTAAGAAGGCCAGAATTTGGGTGCGGCGGCGCGGCGCTGCGGGCCGTTGGTCTCGAACAAAACATTATACACAAAAAAAAATATACCGAGTCTGGGTTTCATCCATGTGCAATGTATTTGTTTAAATCGCCTTCACAATACAAAAGAAATTCCTAATTTAGAAGATTAGTTTATTTTTAATTAATTTTTTTTTAATAAAAAAGTATTGAGATTAATTGTTTTCGTCCATCGTCTACTATAAACCTATTAATTAATTATAGACACAATCAATCTACTAATGTAAACAATTCCGTTGTTGATTGATCTTAATGTGGCACCGCTCTACATTTTGCACGCCACACGCCGCACATCACTATGTTTAACGACCACTAAATCCTGGTTTACGCTGGCATAATGTTTAAAGTTTAAACAAAAATTATTTACTTATGAACAGAATTAAATCGTCTTTTGGTTCTTAAACCTTTACTCTTGTTGATATATTCCAGAATTTTTCATTTGTTATTTATCCTGTTAATATTAGTCCAGACAAAACGTGGCGAAAGACGGTGTGAGCTAATAAATACTTAATAAAACTTACAGTTTTCAAGATTTTTTGATTTTCATGATTTTATCGAAAATTTATCACCTTAATACGTATAATTTACGCCATTCTATTGAATTAATATTCATTCATTGAACTATTTTGCAAGCCAATGGGCATCAAGGATGTAGTACTCCTTTTTAAACACCACAATAAGAATCTCGTGTCGTAGAAATTTGCAACTTAATTTTTTTTTAAAGAAACTGTTCATGTTGTTAGAAAATTGCAATAAACATGCAGTTACACATCCAGTCATAAATAATATTCAATAAAAAAATATGTTTTCGCTATTTCAATGGAATGACATCAATTATACGTATTAAGGTGCTACATTTTGGACAAAATCATGAAAATCAGAAAAGCTTAAAAACTGGAACAGTTTTTCTAAAAAGATTTTGGGCTGTTCTCATAGTGCACGATCTGTCTCGTCATATTTCATTTGGACCACTATTAACAGGACACCAGTATATTATGGTTTTATTTTGTCGGATTTTTCCATTCTGTATCACTAAGTACCAATGTGGTATTTTTGTTATATCCGTATACTTGTATCTCGGGTGCATCAACTGTTAAACTTTTGTTATTGATTTGTATAGGCTAGAAATTTAATTATTGGCCAACGTCGATAGTTCGAAACAAATACGATGCTAGAATCTTCCAAACCAAAGTTACCAAAACCAAACCATAGTTGAATTGCACATTACTAGCACAACTAAATATTTTCTAAATCTAAAACCGCAGATTCGAACACGGTCTATTCAAAAAAATGTAATTTAAGGAGATTTTCAATTGGCGCGGGTAGATTTTGGCAACCCGTTGCGAACAATTTGTTTTGGTGACATCTATCAATTTTTTTACTATTTAGTTACTTATGCCAAATCGCTATGGCAAGTTACACGTTTGAACAGGTCGTCTAAGTGATAAAACTTTATTGTCAAAATGAGTGTTCTTTAGTGCAAACATTGCGCGCATTGCGCCAATTTTACGGTAGACGTGGTGGCCCTTCACAGTCGACGCTTGGTGGCCAGATTTGAAACGAACGGTTCGGTAACCAGTCAGCCAACGTTCAAGGAACGCAAGATTGGCCGAGAACATCGTCGTGGTTCGTGAAAGTGTACAGCAGAACCCGAGGCAGTAGATTCCTCGCCGTGCACAAGAACTCGACCTTTGCAGACTTCAACTTGGTGAATTTTGCGTCGGGACTTAGGCCTACACCAAGGGATATCATACAAAGGGATCTTTGAATAGAATATAGTATAATGACGGACAATACAGGTAATAAAAGATAAATTTCAATACCAGCATTACTTACGAGGGCACCGAGGTTAGGTAAAGGAGAAGGCGCCGGTATTCCGCAGCACTAAGGAGATGAAAGTTGTTATTGTCGGGGAAGGTGATGAGCGGGCGGTGGTCCTTCGCCAGCCCCCCAGTGGCCAGGGCGTACTGTGGTAGCAGTAGCTCCCCCACACTGCGACCGTCGTCACCCTCGCTGCCGCATCCATCGCACTCGGCTTCTGTAACACGTTAATGATGCGTTATTTCTTACACTCTTCAGTAAAATCAATTGATTTTTTAAGTAAACTGAAAAGTGACATAAACAAGGCACGATTTCATAGATTTTTTTAAATTGTAATTGTTTGCTTGCAAGCATATACATTTGAATTCTAATTATTGCCAATAAATATATACCTATATTTTAAAATACGATCACGTACTTTATGATAATTAACACAACAATCAATACAATAAACCAAACTTTTCCTTGTCCTTAAGAATAACATTTTTTATTCTTAACTACCTAAGTGCTTTATGAAAATCGAAGATTTTATATTATTTTCAATTGTGAAAATTAAAAATTAATTTGATTGTAATGTAATTATTGTAATTTATTTAATGCGGTCTTTGAGGAATATGCTAGGGCTGAATCTGAATGACAGGGTGAGAAATGGCGTGATAAGAGAAAAATGTTGTGTGCAAGATCTGATGTTGTGACACGGATTAAGAAAAGAATGCTTCGGTGGTTTGGTCATGTAGAAAGAATGAATGAGGAAAGAGTGACAAAGCAAATTTATATTGCAGATGTAACGGCGGAGTCGGGAAGTGACGCCTTAGAAGAAGTTTCATCGACCAAATTGGCGATATTTTGAAAATGGGCCACATTAGGAGTACCCTTAACCGACGAGCGTGTTTGCGTAGATATGTGGATGTAAACGAGGTGAGAGAGGTATGTCAAGATCGTGCCAAATGTCCGTAGTCTCTGCCTACCCCTCTGGGTGACAGGCGTGAGTGCATACCTCTCTCGCCTCGTTTACATCCATATATCTACGCATACACGCTTGTTATATCGTATATAGAGTGCTCTAAGGAATTGTTCGGACTAACTAGCCGCACAGTTTCACCATCGCACATTGCGACAAAACTCGCGATACCATCCATACCATCTGGATGACTGGCGGTCCACCACTAAGCGATTTAAAAGAAGTTTTCTTCCTCGCACAACTTCTTTGTGGAATCAATAACAACCAGAGATTTTTCCTTCCAGAAAAGAGCCTATTCCTTTTTAAAAGACCGGCGATGCATCTGCGATCCCCCTGGTGTTGCAGCTGTTCATGGGCGGTGGTAATCACTTACCATCAGGTAAGCCGTATGCTCATTTGCCCCTCTCCTATAAAAATTATAATAATTTGATTATTATAGAGTAAATAATATTAATAGTGAATGTGTGAAACTCTACCTGTAAGTAAGTTAGTGCTGTTTAGAAACTAGCTCACTCAATATTTAAAAGCAGGTGTTGACCGAATCTGTAAGCAAACCATTTTGCCTACCGTATTTGTTTTACCAGCACATTGTTTATTTTGTATCCACTATTTTCTTTTATAAATTAAACACTAAGACATGGTTTCGTTAGTTTTTCTTATTTATGGCAATGGTAACATTCGTTGATTATTGTAATTTGATGCACGAATTTATCAAAGTTTGAGAAAACTAATACACGGACGTAAATGCCGTCCGTGTATTAGTTTCGTGTCGTCGGTAAATGCGCTAACGGCGTAATTTCTCATGTAAAACTATGGACGAGGTAAAAAGAAAATTATGAAATATGAAGAATAAAAAGGTAGGTTTACAGAATAAATAATGATAGTAGACTATAATAAATACAGGAGATTAAGGCTTAACCATGGGGTAAATTAGTAGAAATGGTCAGCATAAAAAGTAAAAGAAAGTCCTTTAGACCGAAGTTAGATCACGGCGGCCGGTCTCAACGAAGACTAGACATCTACGCAGGACGGAACTATAATGCCCGCGTGTTTGCGCACCACAGGTGCACTCTCTAATCCCTCACTGGCATAGTCCGATAGGACGGTAATCCCACACGACCGGACCGGAAAGAGATTAAGCACAGAACCTACGGCTACGGCTTTACGTGCTTTCCGAGGATTAGGGGTGAAAAATCGCCATTCCAACTCCGCGGGCTACTAGACTAAGGCAGTCGATATTGGCTTATATTCCTAGAGGATGATGAGAGGTATCAAAGATTTACGGTCAAAAACTGAAAGATAATCACTTCTACTAAACTCAGTAATGTCCGTCGTAATGTTACGTAGTACTGTTATTAATTATGTGGTAATTTCTACTGCGAATAAATAGCCTCTACCCCAGGGATGGCGAACTTTTATATATCAACGTGCCATTTTTCTAAAGAAATTTTTAATTAGGTAATAGACGTGCCGTAAAAAATTTTTGACTTCGTGATTATTGGGAAAATATTAGTACTAAATACTATCGACTCAAAACTCTTTATTTACTACGAATAAAAAATAGAGTATTAAATTGGGACATTTATTATTATACATTGCAAAATACGGTTTGCAAAATACATTTTGCAATGTATAATAATAAATGTTTCAGCTATACGCGTAATTCAAGTTAAAGTAACATTAGTGGGACTTCTGTTGTTGCAGATTAGATGACAAATAACTTATATTGGGCTTGTAAAATCCCAAATATAACAAAAATTAACTTTTAAACACAGTTGTGTCAAAAGAAATTGACTATTATGGTATGTATAAACGAACTATGAATTCATTAAGGGAGGCGTGGACTTGTGAAGGAGTGTCATGATGATGATGATGAAACGAACTATGCATCATGAGCAGTAGTAGTCCATTAACTAGGATCACTCGCGTTTGTTCATACTTCATAGTGAACTTTGTGATTGGTGGCGTGCCCAAAATGATGTGTCGCGTGCCGTTGGTTCGCCAGCCCTGCTCTACCCTATTACACATGTTCCATCATGTATTAATATTGTTGAAAAGTAGTGCATAATTTTATGAGTAGTGTTTTACTTAAAAGGTTAAATAAAGTCTTTTGGTTTACTCCATACAGAAGGCAAATTATTTTGAATCTCTGATAGGAATTACTTGCATTTCATTCCCAACCACATTAATTAAATCTGCAGAAAATTTGTGTCTGCAGTTTAGTACTGGAAAAGGTTTAGTATTTCCTGGAAAAAACATTTTAAAATAATCCTTTCCTGGAAAAAAACGCGCTGCGCAGCCAGACCCAGATGTAATTACAGTTAACACTTTGTGAGGACGAAACCATATCGCTGACTGAAAGCCTTTGCAAAATAATGATACATATATCTACCTAATTTGGCCGATAAGTAGTTACACAACAATGAAAATTAGCGAAAAACTAAATGTGCCTCTCAAAAATGAACCTGTGTTCTTCTGGTCGACTCTGACCACCAACTAAGCACTCATCGAGCGCGGTCTTATAGGGACAGAGTAGGCTTGCCAGATGTTTGATTTGTAACCGAAGTGTTTCATTTGTGTCCCGTGTTCAATACGACAAAATATTCAAGTACTTATATGTGCGGTATCATGTACACATAGGTATCCTCAAAGATATCTCGCAGCAAGCTACGCTTGAGTAAAAAATATCGAAATATCGATATTTCTATAAGAAAAAATGTATACACACATACACACACACACACACACACATATATATATATATATATATATATATATATATATATATATATATATATATATATATATATATACACTGTCGATATTTTAAAATCGCGAAATAACGATGTTCGATATTTATTTTGGAGTATCCAATTCGTATCAATTTCGATATATGTATTTGAAAATGTATTAATCGACAAAACATTAAGAAAAAAAAAGTAGCTGGGTCAATCAACTATTCTTTGTACGCAAACAATTCGATTCAAAAAAAAATAAAAAATGAAAGTGTAAATTAATTGTAAATTCTACCTGAGCAATCAAAAGTAAGGATATTGAAAATTAAAACTTAGCTATCAGCAGTGCAAGTTTTTAATAATAAAGCATATTTTTCAGAATTTAAAATGTTGTTGTTCACGTTTTTCGTCCCCTGTGTTACTTACTGATATATGGTTTTCATTCGAATAAAACAGTTACATATTGTTAGAAAATCGGTTTATTAAGTAATGCTAAGAAATATATACCCAACAAATTAAATATCAGAAGAAGACTTATGATAATAACAAACTTATACAATGTTATTGTGTCTCTTAAGTTACTTTTCAATGTTTTGAAAAATAATTTTTAATATTTAAGTTCAAAGTCACTAATGTACAAACTAGCTTTTCAAGGTGTGTGTGAAGTCATTACTTTGCCAATTCTCGTAAATATAATTTTGATGTAAGAAAATACTTTTTCATATGATTCAGTTGCAATGAATCTTTTCAAATTTTATGGACAAATCAGTAACTCCAGAGACATTTCGGTAACTTAATAGACATATTATTATATCGTCAAAATTGGTTTATTTATCACGAACATTATTATGGATACGTAACACAATAAGAAAGTATAAAAAATAAACTTAACAAGATTTTTTTTTAAATTAAAAAAAAACCGAAATGCCCTCTAATAATATAAATATAATTAATTTGAACTAGTAACAATATCAATTTACGTGGTAGAGCCATGCTGCAGTTATATTAGTAGTATAGTTGTAGCACGAATGGGTCGGCTCGACCGGGGAAGGACCACGCTCTCACAGAATACCAGCGTGAAATAGTAGCTTAATGCTGCTGTATTTCGTATGGTGAGTGTAGAGAACCGGAGACCCTTTTTACTGGAAATGAGGCATTCCATCTCAGTCCTCACGGGTGACAACGCATCTGCATTTTGATTTGTAATGGAAGATAGATGTAGATGTCTATGGGCCGCAGCAACCACTTACCATCAGGTGGACTGTGTGCTCGTTTGTCAGCCTATTCTATAAAAAAAAAAAAAAAAAACTTAATCTTTGTACTATTTAATATCACTTATTTTCTTTAGTAACATGATCAATATAAAGGTTTACTATTAACGTAACATAGGTAGGCTCAGTAAAATCTTAGTCGATAGTTTCTTTAATATCAGTCTTCTAATCAGTATATTATGTACTATTAGTCAAAACAAGTAATTTTATATTATCATTGTAATAATGAGTAATAAAATATTATATTTCATATATGTCTAATTGTTCTTGAAAATTATAATAGACTTTTCCGTTCTTAATTATTTGTTTTGGTTTAGGGAGAATTTTTATAATATCATTAAATTCAACAAACGCTATATCGTTTTCGTCTAATTTAAATTTAGTTGCACCCTTGTATGCCCGGAGAAATATCACTTTAATCTCGCCATCGTCTTCGAGATCACTTTGTGCAAGGCTTGCGTAAGTATAAGTTTTATTCTTACCGGCGTGGACGTTTACTAAAAGGAAATCTCCGTTACTTGGCAGCATTTTATTATTCCCAGAAGTCGTAGGCTGATTTTCTTCATTAGATGCGTCTATGGAACCGTAAACCATATCGTAAACAGCTCCTCGTTTACCCGCGTCCTTGGCTAAGTCTGTGTAGTTTATTTCTGCTAGTGCTTTGCTAGCAGTAGTTACTGTAGCTCCGGAACACCTTGATTTGATTCTGTTAAGAGGTATATCATCGTCAGAAGACATAGAAGATGAAAAAGTGTTACCGATATTATTATCACCACATGCACCACTAGCATCTGCTGAATCCGTAGGAGATGAAGGAATCGTCATCGCAGTATCATTGTCGACTGATGCATCAGCAGTTATTGTTGATACCAGAGGAACCGGATGGTAAATTTTAGGTTCTAAACACTTGCAAAATCACCGTTCGCTAAAACAACTCAACGTACGATGCATTAATTCACCGTATTTGGAAGTGAACACTTGGTGCACATGCAAAGTACCTTGTAATCTTGTAATGTTTCTTGGAAGCTCTTTTGAAATATTTTCGATATCTTCTTTAGTTATTACATACAGTATAATCTTGCTCGTTCCCTGCAAAGCACTAACGAATTGTTCAATGTTTGAAATGTCCTTCCCTCTGGCAACAATACCGTCTGCTATTCGTTTTAAAAAACCACCAATGCCGTCAGCGGGTCCTTTGCCGTGGCCGGCTTCAAAAAATGACCAGGTCACCGCTTCAAATTCATACTCAAAGGGTTTTGTACAAGCTAAATAAAAAAAGACGTGTGGCACTCGGGGACTGCCGCGGTAAAGCTATTGCATAGCATTTTGTATCAACTTATGTAATTATAATTGTTTATTTATTTTATTTACGCAGTATTTCTTTTTCTTTGATATTAATTCAAGTTACTTAGGTTAATCCAATCAAATTCAACCAGATTTAACCGAACCCGCGTTATAACGAACTCACTATTTGTGAAAAATACTGTATCACCGGACCGCGTCGCAAAAAACTCAGGTTCGCGCAGTACATACGTCAGGGCGGCCGTACGGCAATTATATCAACAAGACGCGCAACTACTCAGTTCCACGCTCCACGGCAAGATTTGTCACTTATTATTTATTGTCCAATTAATTGTCTTTAAATTCAAATGGCACGCTCTATTATAATCAATAAACGATAATCGCGTATAGTGAATTTCGAGGTAAATTATTATATGTAAACGTTTTTGAATCGTAATGAAACATATTTCCTAAAGAAAATATCTTTACAATTAATTTGATGTAAAATAACATTAGAAATAACGTATAAAAACAGAAAAATTATCAAATTTTTGATCGAGTTCCTAACCAGTACACAAGCAAAAATGGCGAAATATCATTTTCAGATTTTTTTCTATATAGTTATTTGTTACAGAGTACACAGATTAAAATTCACTCTCACAGATGACAAATTTCAAACACCACAATCTCTAATTTTTTACTCAGCTATCTTCAGCGCTGTACACGAACGGAACGATGTCACATGTATCACAGTACGGGAGCAACCCGGGTTCGATCCCCACTGGCACCAATGAAATTGATGCGTGCTGATTTAGCTATCAGTTGGAAAGTCTGTTTTTCTGGGCCGTTTTGTTTTGTTACACTGACATCTCGCAAGTCACCTAGGGACCCAGGAGGTTGTCGGTTGCTTATTTTTTATTTTTCTTTAAAATTTTCGTCGGTAAAATAACATATTTATAAAAGTAAAAAAAAGTAAAGTTACAGCCTATATACGTCTCACTGCTGGGCACAGGCCTCCTCTAATTTCTGAGAGGGTTTTAAGGCAAGGAAATGTCCGCCACGCTGCCTCAATGCGTGTTGACGAACTTCACATTTCTTCGAAATATATATTTTTTAATTTCTCAGACATGCGCTACCAGCATGCGACGACGCGGCCCGCGCCTTGTCGCCACTTGCGTTTGCCGCGCTTTGTCTCGTCACAGAGTGGCGAAATAACAGTAATATAGGTATTTTATAAACAGCACCTGTCTAATATTATGAAATATGTAGATAAAACTTAAAACTTACCTTGATAAATCTATACCCTTTTGTTTGTAATATTTTTTTAGACCTCTCTTCAATCGTTTCTGCTTATTCCCCATGTTTTACAAACTAAACTTAAACATTAATAAAACTGTACAATTAATATAACTATAAAAGACTACTATTAAACAAGAATCAGAAAAAACCTACTCCACTATTAACAAAATTAAATTTTTGCAGTAATATTTTACGATTTTATTTCGTAGTGCTGAGCTCTCGCAACGCGGCGTACGTCCACCTAGCAACACGATGCGCCCGCACTGAATTCGTGAACGAATGCGGGGGTGATATAGACGCAGTATTTAATCGGGACGCATTTTTAATTTATTATCATAAAAATAATACATATTTCTAAAAAGTAACCAAACCAAATTATTTTATTTTGTATTGCAAAGCAGTAGATATTTTTTTTATATTCCTTTGATAAACAATGAAGGAGTAAAGTGGTTTCATCTCAACGATTTGGAGGTGATTTGGGTATTTTTTTATTTATTATGTGACACCGATAGAAAAATTATGGCTAAACCAAATTACGTATCAGATCATGTATATTACTAGCTATTTTTTTCATATGTAATTTCTCTGTAAGTGTCGACGAAAAGTTGTTTTATCTGCACGCTTTTTTCAAGCTTTTTGCGAGAGAGCAGCCTTAATAAATGCACTTTGTTCATTCATATTCAAAATTTCAAAACTCTTCGACAAAGACAACAAAGACTGAGGAAAAGAAACGACGTTAGACCATCGTTAGACAATGCACGGCCTTCAAGCCACACCTCCGTGCCCGTCGGAGAGCGTGAGGTTTTTTTCGTTACGAAATTTCTGGATTTTCTCGCACTCAAGGCCCGCGATAGAAGCTATGCAATAGCTTAAAAATTCTGTTTTTGCCTATATTGCGTGAAAGGACCATCGCTAAAAAAATGAAGAATTTTTACTTCAGGGAACCTCAATTTGATATTTCGCAAGATAGGATGCAAATGCGCCCAAATTGCAGCAGGCTGATGCAGAGTATGAGATGATACGGTACAAAAAGATTCGGCAATAATTTTTTTGTCCAAATTGACCATGTAAACCATAACCGTGTGTAGCGAAAGTTGCTGCCTGGATCCACCAAAGTGATGTGCCTGTACTTCCTCATTATATTTGCAGTTGTAGTTTTCGCTAAAATCTACAAGAATGGTGGCTTCGTGTAGTTGCATTTCGTCGATGCAGCGTCTAAAGTTTTTGTATTGAGTTTTTATATTATATACATGCTTTTTCAGTAGAATCAGCTCTATTTCGAAATTTTTTATTAAATATTCTATTTCTACTTCTAAAAAACTATTAAAAATGTGAAAGAAACTAAATTCTTTCACATTTTTAATAGTTTTAATGTGTTTTCCGTTTTTAATATATCTGTCCTCTTTTCTAGTCCATTCGCTAAAATACACTTTACCTTTAATTCATGACAAGATCCATACATGCAGTCCTTATTCGTAGAATCACAAACAGTGTGCATTATTATTTCACTCAAATCTTTTGTTTCCAGTATCCGTTTACCATGTGATGCTGTTGCCTTGTACATTATGTTGAAATGAATTTTGCACAGGCACATCTCACGCCCATCAACTGATGGTACTTTTATATACCAGGGCCGATTTTTGGTAAAATAAAAATAAGAACATCTCATATCTGGATTTTCTTGCTTAAAGGTTTTATAGAGATTCTTCATAGTATCCAAACAATATTTCTTTTGGACTTTATGTTTATCTTTCGTGACTGTTTCTTTCTTACCTGCTGTGGTTCTCGATACATCATCTCGCGTAAAGAAATTCTTAATTTTGTTTTGCAAATCTGTCTTACCTTTATTTCGTTAAACTCGATCTCATTGTTCCTACCAAATTCAAACTATCCTTCAACAACTGTTTTTTTACTCTCGATTCACGTACTGTAGAGCCAATGAATATTCGTTTAAATAATCGTTTTTCAGCAATTTTTTCAATATTCTTATATCTTTGACTAATAGCGCCTGTTAAAATTTTATATTTCTTTGAGTCTGTATTCTTAATTCTTCTTAATTCTTAATTCTTAATTCTTCCTGCTTTTTATTTTTAAATCGATAAAACCTCTTCTTGTATTTTTCATACTTGACTTTTAGTTTTTCGTTTTCCTTTTGGAGCTTTTGGTTTTCTATAAATAATTTAGTTCTATCTCTTCTTACATCTTTCCTTCCTCTCTTTACTTTACTTGTACTTGAACTCACAGCAGGGGAAACTATTCCTTGGCTTCGAAGCAATATTTGCTCATTGTCAAATTGTTGTGGTGCAGGAGATCCGGGAGGTGTAACATTAATTACATTTTCAAGCGCTCTTTTGCGTTGACGTTGTTGGCGTTTACGGAGCTTCCAAATTGTCCGTGCATTACTTTTCTCCTTAGTGGATAAATTTTTAATAAGTCTTTTAGTTTTGTGATAGTGTGTTCTTTGCTTTTTTTAGTTTCTTTATATTTTAGCGGATCTTTTTTTAATTTCTCCCGATATCGTTTTTGCTTTTCAGCCGCCGTAAGAGCCATGTTTATGATATGTCTGTAACAAAAACGATTGTGTTTACTACTAAAGACCGACCCGGCTTCACAAAGGCGGTTAGAAATAGAACAACTTTAAATGATGCAACGATAAATGTCCACCGAGTAACCATTAGGTCCCCTAAGTTACCATTTACAGTAACTCAAGGGACCGGTAACGGAGGAGACTTTTATAGGTTATAACTTAATCATAATACTTTTTCTCAAGAATAATACAGAATTGATTGTTACAAATGAAAAACAGACGTATTTAATGTAATCCATGACAATTATTGCACTGTATTAAAGAGTACTTACCAATTTTTACGTTGAAACTCTGGGGACACCGAATAAACACATACACGTTATCATGCGCCACGCGGGCAACTAGCGGTGATTGGTTAAAAATCTAAATGGCGGAATCATGTGACACGAGTACCAGTAAGTCAATGCTTCGATTAATCACAACTAGAGCCGTCTATGACTTCATGTACGTAATACAAGAATAGTCACTGAAGGGACATTGATTTTGGTATCAAATTGGTGACAAGATTTGGAAAATTAATAAAAATATATTATTCTGCTTAATTCTACTATGATTTATTGAATATTAAAGGGAAAACTATTATATAATTGCAATATTAGCCGTTAATGGCATGCTCCTATATAAAATTTCTAAAAGAATGCGATAACGATTTACAACATAGCCAGTGGGGACAATGAGATTTTATATGGAGATAGTGATGAGATCCCCTAAGTTACCAATAAAATAAAAATAATTTGCCATCGATTAGATCGAATTTATATTAGATAATACAGCTATCTATTCTAGCTTTATCTGTACAGTAATAAAATATTAAAACGTTTTGCATATTTTGCAGATATCTATTTTTTTGTAATGAGGACATGGATGGGAACAAGGAATAATTGATTGACCCAGCTACAAAAGCAGTCATATGCTGTTGTCGTTTTCGTCCGTCCGTCCTGTAACCTGTAATACCAGGCCTTACCTTATTCCTACTACATGATGCTAAACATGACGATATATCGATATTTTAATACGCGATATATATCGATACTGTTTAAAAATATCGATGCGATATATATCGTAATTTTTGTTTCATTTGAACATTCTTACAGCAAGCAGAGCAGGCACTCGCACACTTCTAGAATTAGTTGCAACCACAGAAATTTAAGTTTCTGTGGTTACAACACTATAATAAACATGGGTCAATAAAAACATCCATGGATGCTCTATAACCCGTTTTACCTCTAATATACGTGTATTCTTGAAGCAACACATATTAATTACTTATTAAAACTTTAAAACCTTTACATATTTGTAAATTAAAATAAATGAAAAAATACATAATATTATATAGAAATAAATTTCGTAACAAAACGAATAATGAAAATGGAACGTAAGCTTATTTTACCTAGATAAAATTACACGAACTTTTATCCACCCGCGTTCGAGGTAATTACACCAATTTAACTTTATAAATTCAAATATGATTACGATACCTGAAGAATTTAAAAGAATGATCACGCGTTCAGTTATTATTAATCAGTGACGTCCTAAGAGTATTGTATTATAATTCACAATTACAATACATTTTAGTGACATCTAACTCGACAGGAATCTAGCTTACAAACATTGTTACGAACTGCATTATAAATATTAATTATACATGGCCAGTTTTCAACACACAATATCCCATTGAACAATCGAAGTTTACAATCTGGCTTTGTCAAATACGAAGGGGAAATATAGTGATAGCTTGATAGTATCGGAGCACAATTGTATGGTGGTGTGTACTTTGAGTATTAAAGGTGTGTATAACTGTGAACCACATTCCTTACGTTGTAAAAACATAACTTTCATATGTTTTGTTTTTGTAACGTAAATGTCGTACTCAATTTCAAGGAATCGCAATACAACCTTTTTGATTTATTAATTTTTAATATTTATAAAATAATAAAAAGTAGCCAAGTGCGTGTCAGACCACGCAGAACGTAGAGGTTTTCTTAGGGGGCTTTCTTAATAATGTGAGTTCGCGATTTCACCGCTATAACGACTAAAAATGTGCCCAAATAGGACGACGGTGATTGAAGAACTTATTTTCCAATCAGACTTTTCAAAAAAGATTATATAATACAATCTACATTCACATGTCGATATATTACCGGCACGGCAGTGCAAACTGTAAGATATAATATATGACCGTAACGAACCTTCCCGTAAACAACCACTGTCCAAAGCTATCCTGAGGGTCGCTCAGCTATCCGGAGTAAGGCCTAGAAAGCCATTAGAGCAATATACAACATGTAACAAAAACCCTGTGGTTCCCGTTAACTACGTTATCAGAGTCGGTATCCAAGCATGTGGAAACAATTTTTTTCAAAAAAAAACACATTTAAAAAATTAATTTTAATTTAAAAAAAATTATTTGCAAATTGTATGTGGTTTTATTATCTCTGCATTTGCCGAGGAGTGAGAGGATTGTCTAAGACCCCGCATTACCGATACTTGTGCGAGTTAGAGGAAATAAAACCACATACAATTTGAAAATTAATTTATTTTCGTTAAAAAAATTTTTTAATGTGTTTTTTTGAAGAATAAATATTTCTATATGCTTGGATACTGATTCTGACAACACACTTAACGGGAACCACAGGGTTTTTGTTACATGTTGTATAATTTAAAACCAAACGAGTCACTAAGACAAAAATTTAAGGAAATGAATATATTAACTCTGGCCTCTCAATACATTTATGAAAATGTAATTAATGTACGTACACAAGAATAAATGTAGTTTTGCAAAAATAAGTGATATCCATTCTGTAAATACTAGGAACAGACACAAGCCAGTACGAGTAATTCATTCTTGGGGCGATGTATACGCTTTTACAACAAAATCCCAGAAAATATACAAAATTTGTCATACGCAAAGTTCAAAAATTTTATTAAACTAAGTTTGTATAAAAAGGGTTATTATAATATTAAGGAATTTATAGATGATAATAACCCCTGGGAAGGGTGATCGCTACGAAGCTATTTCTAATTTGTGTTGTGTTGTTAATTGTAAACATGATTGTAAGCTATTATTTGAAAAAAGATAGTCCCGCTGGGTTTCTTGCTGGTTCTTCCCAGGACAGAGGTTGTTTTTGCGAATCATTGGTAAATGAAAAAATTGACTTTCAGTTCTGTTTCTGTTTCAAATAACTACCAACTTAAAAATAAGCAAAAGTAGTAAGTAAGTAAGAAAGTTCTAACCTGTCAATTCATCAAATGAAAAAGTAAAGCTATTGTTGTAATGCATATAAGTTGTTTTCTTCTTAAAATGTTTATTTCTTGCAGTTTACAAGAACATCAATGACGTATTAAGAACATTACCAAGTTATAATGCAGGTAGTTTTAGGTCATTTTTCATTCAAGGCAAATATAATTGTGGGGAAAAACTATAAATTAGTATCTACTTATGTTGAAAATTAAGTCACATTGGTACTATTGATTAAAACGAAACACATGTTATTTATATCAATGAATGATCATGTAACAACACACAATTGTACAAACAATCACACATATAATTGATTGAGACAATACGTTCTAAGTAAATCGCTCAGAAAGTGCGAAATGTTTTCACAAAATGAGGTTGTTAATTAAGACTTTAAAGTACATATCTCGAGTTCTCAACTGTTCGAGTTCCTAACTGCCTGAATGATAGCCAATGACCAGATTAAAATGAAGACTATTGTCGAGGTCAAGATGGATCTTGGGAAACTTATCTTTAAATTATAACTAAATACGAGTATAGTTTTAAAACAATTACTTGTTTTAGGAACTAAATAAAACGCTTTAGGACCACGCTCTCATAGAATACCAGCGTAAATTAGTAGCTTTATTGTGCTGTGTTTCGTACGATGAGTGTAGAGTTACGGAGACCCTTTTTAGGTGACAATGCATTCTGATTTTGATTCTTAATTGAAGATAGGTGTAAATGTTTGTATGTAGTATCCACTTACTACCAGGTCTCCATCAAGTGGCAAACAAGCTTACTGTCACTCGTGATGTTTTAAAACAACCTCCATTTTAGATAATCACTAAGATCCTTGTGTAGTATATGAATAATAACTTATGAACCTATGATCCTTGGAAACAAGAAGTGAGAGAAGCACACTAGGCAGATTAAAATAATTTATTGAGAATGCATATTACATTTTTTTTAAATTTAACTCAGTACATTCACATACTCTCTCTTTATAACATTAGCACAGATATGTAATGTTAATCGTCAGCACTTTCAATGCGGATACTATAATATAATGACATCGCTGAAGAATTTATTCGATAAACCGTTTGTCATTTGCAAATGAATTTCCAGAGAGATTCCATTCCATTACCATTTCCAGAGAATTGAAGGTACCTTACATCAGGACTTAAAACAACGCAGTAATCCTCATGACTAAATTAAAATTAAACGCGATATAAATACAATCACGATTATATATATATATATATATATATATATATATATATATATATATATATATATATATATATATATATATATTATTTTATACGTGGTAGAGCCATGCTACAGTTAGTAGTAGTTGTAGCACGAATGGGTCGGCTCGACCGGGGAGGGACCACGCTCTCACAGAATACCAGCGTGAAATAGTAGCTTGCTAATGCTGCTGTATTTCGTATGGTGAGTGTAGAGAACCGGAGACCCTTTTTACTGGAAACGAGGCATTCCATCTTAGTCCTCACGGGTGACAACGCATCTGCATTTTGATTCGTAATCGAGGATAGATGTAGATGTCTATGGGCCACAATAACCACTTACCATCAGGTGGACTGTGTGCTCGTTTATCACCCTATCCTATTAAAATATATATATATATATATATATATATATATACATATGATATGACCACGTATTATAATTGGTCCAAGCAATGACTTCTTTATTTTCATTAACAACTCGTAACGTTAAATGTGGAAAACCAAATAATATTCTTTTGGTTGCAGTCGATGTTGTCTTCCCGCTTTTTTTGACTTACTTGTCTGCCTGTGTGTCTGTGTTAGGTAAGTACAAATTTTGCAGCGATTTTATACTAACTTCTCAATAATTTAACAAAATAATTTAACTTTCTCAATAATTCTTATAAAATTTTCAAAAGCTTTTAAGATCAAGAAAGGCTGTAACAGTAATTACTCCAGAGGTTCATGGACAGATAATTCAATGTTTTATTAGATATTACGTCGGAGACATAGGCAATAGGGCATAAAATGAAGAAGAGACAGAAGTGGGGGTAGATCAAAAAATCCACTCTCGAATCCTTATCAGTATCGTTAGTCTTCAGTTGTAAATTCTGATTATTCTTTTAGCACAAACAAAGAAGATCATGTTGCGGAGAGGCTTCCGTGTGTCACATCGAGGTCGATTGCTGTTGGTTAGCACACGTAATATATTTCGTCGTTATCATGTAATTACGTCAATAACGTTGCAATGGTGCTTGATTGGGACCGGGGCGTATTACGGTATGTTCGAACTGTAACTTTTCTATACTGATTTTATAGTGCGTTATGCTGTTTTATTACTGACTGCTCTCACATGATTATTATTTTTCAAAATAACCTCAACATGCAGTTTCTTAAATATGTATTATTACAACACATTATTATTATCAGGCTTTTACCTATGATAAATTATATAAATTGCCATTTTCTTGAACTGGCCACTTTGAACTATAATACCTATGTTTGACTTTGATTTATTACAATACTAATTCAATTTTTTTTTATCATTATCATAATTACAACTCTTCACAAGTCTACTGCTGAACGTAACATAGGCCTCCCCCAAAGAATGCCACAAAGCACGGTCCTCAGCCAACTGCATCCATCAGCTTCCTGCATGTCTTACCAGGTCATCACTCCATCTATGGGAGGTCGCCCTACACTTCGCCTACCGGCACGAGGCTGCCACTCGAGAACCTTTTATCTCCATCGGTTGTCGGTTCTTCGAGCTATAAGGCCGGCCTATTGCCACTTTCACTTGCTGTACTGTTTGGCTATATCGCTCATTCTGGTACTGCTGCGGATATCCTAAAAATGAGGATTACACTGAGAGTTTATCACGCTGTAAAACTCCGAGCATAGCCCTCCCCATAGCTTGGTGTGCGATCTTGAGCTTCCTCAAACGGCCAGCAGTGAAAGACCACGTCTCAGATCCATCGGTTAGTACTGGCAATACGCACTGGTTGTACAATCTCGTCTACAAGTTTTGAAGAATACCCGACAAGATGTGTCGTAAATTCCCGAACGCTGCCCAGTCGAATTGAATCCGTCGATTGACCTGTCCGGTCGAAGTTGAAATTACCTAGTCGGAATATTTGTCCCAGTTAAATGCACTCGTCAACAACTTCGAGCTTATTACTTTCGACAACTACCGACATAGGTGTGACATGGAAGTTAAACATGATCTTAGTTTTGTCCATGTTCATCTTAAGACCTCTATCCGTCGGAAAGACACTATTGAGGTCATTGAGCATATTGCTTAGGTCCTCCAACGATTCTGCCATAAGGACTATATCGTCGGCAAATCAAAAGTGAGTGATGTACTCGCCATTGATGTTAATACCGTATCCTTTTCAGTCCAGTAGCTTTAAAACGTCTTCCAATGCAGCGGTAGAGTTTCGGGATATAATGTTATCCTTCACCTTTGTCTGTCTTACACCTTTTTGTAGTTGGATAGGTTTCGTACTCTGGTACTGCATTCGGATAGCCATCGTAGCCCTACTGTACAAAAACTATTTATATAAATGGTATGAAATTCCTGATTCATAATTTATTAATTTGTTTCTTTGGGGTTTGTTTTTCCTCTATCCATCAATCAACTCTAAGAAAAATCGTATTATTTTTGATCATTAGTACCGACGTGATTTACAATATCCATGACGTGGAACGGAACTAGAACGACTAACAATCGGATCAATCGCTTTTATTAGGAAAATATTGACCTCGCAAATGAACCTCGTAGTGGCCCGGAAAAGAAAGTTGATAACGACGAACCGAAGACGAGAGTGGAAGCGGCTCCATCTCGAACTGCGGCTGACCTGCCGACTTAGGGTCGGCTTTTAATGTAAGATTCAAAACAATATTACATAATTTGTGGCAAATCGTTAAAATAAAGAAACTAAGTAAACGGGTATCTTATGAACTGAGTGACGCACAGCGAGATACCCACGTACAAGCATATTGCTGAATCGGTATCGGAAGGAAATTCTGTATGCATTAGGTAATTGTTACTAGCGATGAGAAGTAGATCCTATGCGACTAATCGCAAGCGTTCATCATAGTGGTACGATACAAGTGCCTAAGCCAAATAGTGCCCGTAACGAAATATTAGCCAAAATAAGCTTATATCCATGGTTATAAATATAACGATGTTGCAGAAAAACAAATAACAGATTTTGAAAAAAGAATAACATGCCCTAAATAAATAAAATATTTGAATTTAGAACCTCAAGAAAAACGATAGCTGTTATAGTTGTGTATACCTAATGCATACAGAAATTACAGACACATGTTTTAAGGTAGTGGAGGACATGATTAAAACTACTTTTACGGATTTTTTCGCAATAATTAAAAAAAAAAGCTGAAGGTACTCCGGGTTTAACAATGACATTGGGACGTCAGTCATCTCAGTCCCCCGTGACCATGGGTGCTGGAAAGCGCCCGAAACGTCGGGAATTAAAAATAAAAAGTAAAAATAAACGCGATAAAATCCGTAAAAGTAGTTTTAATCATGTGCAATGTTCGCGTAAATATAAGAAATCATTATAGTGGAGGACAGATAAAAAAATCTGGATTGATCAGATTAAACTATATCATGTTCTCGTTATGGTCTTTTAAAGGAGTTCTTAATAAAGTTAGTAGTAGTAGTTCTTATTAAAAGTAAGAGCGTTGTAGTGCAGTAATGAAAGCTTAGTTAAAAAATTGATAAATTAAAAAAGAGAAACCGGTAAACTCGTTCACAAGTAGAATAAAAATATTGAAAGTTATATGCGTATTTCAAAATTTCATCTCTAGAACTTTTATGCTTTATGCTCAGTTCGCTAGAACGAAGAGGATGACATTTATATGTCTTTGTATGACAGCGGAACCCTAAAAGATTACTTCTACAATTATATATAGAAACTGCAAAGCCTTTGTCCGCGTGTCGCCATATCGCAACAAAAGATGAAAAATGAAAAAGGATCAACTCAAAGACCCCTACCACTATTTAAACAAGCGAACCTAGCTGCGGGGTTGCAGAATGTAACTTGCAACAGGGGCTTTGTTTAAAACGATACGTCGCAAATCACCTTTGTCACCCGCACCGGACTTGGCGTTATCTGGCTTCATTATGCTATGTTATACGAAAACCAGTCACGAATGCGATTTATTTAGTAGACTTGCCAGGTTGCAGGGAGTCATTCCGTATTGTAAATGTATTATTCCCTCACTAGGTTTTATTGTTTGGCTTTTGGATCTAAGTACCCAGTTGATCTTGCTGCTTAAACTAACTACAATTATTCCTAAGTAATTTATGTTAAAGGCATAATAAGTACCCATCATTTAACTCTTTTTGCATTATTTATTTATTGAATAATTTTATGGATTTTATCGCATTTAAATCCTATATTACTTCAAGTGAGTCGTGGAGAATCGTGGAGTATGAAGAATCCCTTATATAACTTATAATACCAGAGATAATCTGACTGGATCGATTACTCCTGTGATCTCATACAAGAGGTAAAAATAAGTTTGCCTCCGTATTCCGTTTTTTCTACTGACAACGGTGAGAAATTACAAAGATAATCGTCGAAGCAATTACGCTTGAAACGCGCCGACAATCTAAGATGTGTTTCCACATAAGCTGTACATAGGGTTACCAACTCTCGAAAGGACCAACCCGGGAAAATTTTATGAAATCAAGTGAGGGAAAAAAAACTCAATCATTTATAAATTTTGAAATTTCTATTTACTTTGCTTTCGAGCAACATCTAATATTTTCGATTTTTCACCACTAAATCATAAGTTTTTCCATGAAAAATCGAAGTTTGTTAGTACTTGTAAGTCTGCTTTTACTAAAGAAATACTCATTCGGTTTCTTTCCTAGCTTCATGCTTGTTCCATCATGCATGAATGGAAACAACAAACGTGACCATTTTTCTTCAATTCAGGACAGGGATTTCTGTCTTTCGATGTCGTAAAGAAGTCAGCCAGCGCCAGCGACGTTGTTTGCCGACGGCGAAACGAACAGATTTACACCGGCAGCGGCCCGCGGTGTCGAGTGTGACCGCAAAGTGAGTGCGAGCGATAGATGCGTATAATTTTTAGAAAAACCGGAGAAATTATTGCACTCCGGGAGGTCGGGAGTTTAACCATTATTACCGGTCTCCCGGGCAATCCGGGAGGGTTGGGAACCCTAGCTGTGCCCCCAATTTTTCAAGCTAAGTACAGTAAATTCAATATGACATTTAATTGTCTGCAAAATTAAAATTAATTTGAAAACAAGGGACATAATTTAGGTCGAGTAAAAAAAAATTACGTAAAAAATCAAGTAAGTACTTAATAAGCAAAATCTGTAAAGCATCTTGATAAACTTGAAAAATTGTATCTCAGATTCATATTTAATTTGCGCAAAAATCATCATGTGTCGTATTTTTGTAAACAATAGCGGCCAATCGGCCTTTGCCGGATGCTCATATTTCTTCGTTCTCCATTACAATGTTCTTTTTATTCTATCCTACCCTTGTTATATGATAGATCGCTTTAAATCCCTCCATAACCTACATTTGTGCCTTTCGTGATCGTTAAATACATAGTATTAAAAATGCCAGCTCACACTACCAATTTTTTTGGTCAGACCAGTCACTACCAGTTTACTGTTCCAGCTGCCCGTTATAGAATAACTTGTTCTGTCAGTGAGACGCGCTCAATGTTTACCGGTTTTTAATTATTTATGTTTATATACATCGCACATTTATATGTATGATGGCTATGAATTAATTAATAAATCCGCTGTATTTAATCAGTTTATATTATTATAGGGATCATAATATTAAAAAAATTTACTGTTGTTGTTTAGTCACGCTTGTTAGTACACATGTTTTCGGTCTCTTGTAATCCTGTCCTGTAAAACTTGAAGCTACTGGCAAGTCAAACTTCGGGGATTTAAAACAGTTAAAAGCGACAGTAGCCTAATGGCAGGACGCGGATCGCGAACTCAAGAGGTCGTGGGTTCGAATCCGCCATTTGATTACTGTCGTGTACCACTCCTAACACAAGTGTTTCAAGCTTACCAGGAGTGGTTAAAAGGAATATTAGTAATGTTAATTAATAAAATTACTAACATTAAAAAAAGTTACGTTTATTAAATGAAAAATACTAGCCAATTCCATTTTTTTCATTACAAAACAAATTGAGCCTCATGAGAGCAACAGGCACACTACATTTACAACACATCGATGAACGCGAGCGCCTGCCAGTCGGCGCGAATTCACACATGCAACTGCTTTTAAACCACATAAACGGTTATTTAACCAAACCGCTGTATTCCACGACAAATACAAAAGCTGCGTGGTTGTTACGAATAATCTGATATGGCTAAAACAGGTGGTGTTAAAAATCTTTAGTCAAAGGAAATGACATGTGCAACATGCTACGGTAGCATATTATGTTTTGTGTTTCAGGTCAGTACGATGGATTTTTCGCTTATAAAAGTATAATCTTAAATCTCCGACAAAAAATAAAAAAGACGAGTCACTCCTTAGCTTATTATTATTTTATATTTATATTATACTTATATAAGTTTTTAGATAAAATATTTTATATTCTATTTAGGAATACCAAAATTAGAATGAAAGAACCTACGACCGATGGAGAAGAAAGATTTTAGAGTGACAGACTCGTGCTATTAAACTCAAAGTTAGGGAATCTCTTACTAGGTAAATGCAGTGATGATTTGATGAATCATGCATTCATTCATTTTTTGAAATTCCAAATCCAACTGCCTATCATTTCCAGGTCTATACTCTATACTATACCGTTAAAATCCAAAACATTTAAAAAGTTTTCATCATTACGTCCTTTAATTACCGAAACTGTTTAATTTATTATTTATAATAATTGTGTTTGTGTCCATTTCGAAAGGCATCTTTCGTGTCCACCAATCTGCTACAACATGCAACTTTAAACTACGACATATAACTGGAAGTGGCGGCATTAAAAACAAAATAGTGTTGGAATGCGATGAAACGAGCACACATCTCGCGTTCTAATGCGATAATGATTGGAAGAATTACCACGGAATCCGAAGCACTGGATACTCCGCCGCACCCGGCAACACGCGTTGCCTCCCACATGTATAACACTACTGTCGCGGTCTGACATGTCTCACCTTTAGCACCATCTAAATACCACTGACACTAATGTTTTATTTATTATGCCCCACATCACACAGTCTTTATCACTGACAATTAAAATTGAAAACGTGATTATTGTATTCTCAGAACATGCTTAAGTTATTGTTCCTACACTGTATTACACAATTCGTCCCTACAGCCGCGGCCGCCGATCTGACATTAAGATCAGAAAACTTTATCGCCAGGTTACCTTCAATCGATAGATATAATACAACGGACAAAATGATTGAGATACCAACTGATATTACCAAGACTACTCTTATTTTCCGTAAAACAACTGAATTTATAGATTAATATAATATCCGTTCAGCCTAATGATTTAATGTTTTGTAAATTTAAAATAATTTTGTGTTATTTATATTTATATTTAACGGCAACAAATTTTTAATATCAGACTAATTAAAAATGATAATCGTCAAATTTCTTTTTAAATTATATTTATTTTATACTATTAAGGTGTTTTAAATATCTGAATGTATAAATAAACAACACACGAAATTAGGATAACGTTATAGCACTGTAATACCCGGATTTATTCGAATTTGATACCGAGATTAAACGAGGCCAACCGGTGGAACGCCGCAACCAGACTGTAACAAAGAGCCACTGGCATTTTCTAAACGAGATAAACATCCTTAACATTTCTAGTACTAAGGAAGATGCAAAACACGCTGGCACGATCACTATTGTTGACAGAAAAGCGGTACGCATTTCAAATCAATTAATAATAAACAATCATGATAAAGAAATAAATATATTTTAGTGCACAGAAGCATTCCTTTTATGACCACTCACCGTAAATAATACATCCATTCTGAACCGAACAATAAGCATTGTATAAAATTAGCTATCAATTATTCACCGTATTCAGGAGTTTACAAAGGTATAAAATAGGTTTATTTTCGCTTTATTACGGCAATAATTACATTACTACAGCCAGGTAAACTCTTTTTGTACCTAGCAGTTCATTTGGGTACGCACCCACCTCTCAAATAATTATTGTCACCAAAGAACGGTATCTGCACTGCAGTTTTGGTCTGAAGGGCAAAGAGACACAGTACAACAATAGGTTGTAAGGCATTCCAGCTTAGTCCTCAGAGGTGACAACGCATGTTTAACCTTCTTTGTTTAAAGTTGGCTGCAAGTGTTCATACGCTGCCACAGGAGCCACTTTCCGTCAGGAAGACTAAGTTCATTGGTCGCTTCACTTTAAAAAAAAAGAAGATTGACTTGTTTGTTTTACCCACCGTCCCATGTGTTATCTATAACTTTGAAATCACTATAGCATTCAATTGGTAATCAAAGAAATCATAATCATACTGTAGACGTTATAGACTTATAGAGCCACGCTGCAACTATATTATGGTTGTAGCACAAATGGGTCGGCTCAAACGGGGAAGGACCACGCTCTCACAGAATACCAGCGTTAAATAGCAGCTGGAGACCCTTTTTCTTGGATTGAAGTCATCTTAGTCCTCAAGTATGACAACGCATCTGCATTTTGATTCTTAATCGAAGATAGATAATGTCTATGGGCCACAGTATTCACTTACCATCAGGTGGACTGTGTGCTCGTTTGTTCGTTTTTAATCAATTATTTAAAAAAAACAACGCCTGTAGCATTAGGAAGACCTAAGGTCTCATACGGCCCAATTGCATAATATGATTAGATCTAACATATTTGATACCTATTTTATTTTGAACATAATTTCTAAGACATCTGCACATAGCGCCCATGTTATCGTCACCTAACGAATAAGAATGATATAATTAAATTCAATATTTCACTATGTATCCTCTTTATCTATTTATTTATTATGGCTGACAAACGACCATAATCTTATAACAATCTAAAAAATGAAAGTGTTTCGTATTCCCAAAAATATTAATAATCATGAATATAAGTAGCTAATACCACAGAATTAATCAATTAATTATTATAAATAATAGTATAAGAACTAATACGTAAATTATGAGCTATTTAAAGCTATTCTTTAAAATCGAGCAATGTTGTTATGATAAAGTAAAAGTAAACAACAACGATACGCCAGACGGATTACGTGCAGGCGGTTCACTGAAATTTCGTAAACTAAAAAGTTAAATAAAAATGAATAAAAGTGCGTATAACCAATAAGTTGTTTATTATAAGGATGAATTAATTAATAATTCAACGCAATTTAGTGGTCAGTAAATTTTATGTACTTATTTACGAGTACTTATATTAAACTTTTTAGTTTTATTTTCTTATATTAATCTCGACGTGTTTTGGCCCAAAAGTCGTAGTTTTCTGAATTACAGATATTTAATTTATTATCTTAATATATATAAATTACGTGTCACGTTGTTTGTCCGCGATGGACTCCTAAACTACTTAACCCATTTTAATCAAATTTGCGCATCGTGTGCAGTTTGGTCCAACTTGAGAGATAGGACACTTTTTATCCATGAGTGACGCACAATTTTTTTTTGCTTATTTAAGGATTTTTAATAGGACATGACAAAGGGTCGTCGAAAAGGGCAGAACAACGTCTGCCTGGCAAGCTAGTATGTTGTATATACAAACTTAGACATAATCGCTAAACAAAAATGCATATAGCACCTTATCATGTACGCAAGAGTGTGAATGATAAATGTTGATAAAATAAGTGGCTTTTGTTACGCTGAGACAGTGCGATTTACCACCAACACTAGATGGTAATTACTGTACTCTACATACTCTAGATTCTAGAGAGTCACCGCTTACTACCAGGTGGGAAGGTAGGCAAACACTGGCTAATAATAAGTTGAAAAATGTCATTACAAAAAATATGTGTGTAGTTCAGACGTGATAGAAAGGAAACTTTGAAATAAAATGAAATCTAATATATAACAAGCAAATGATTTATTTAATATGATCATTTTTAACCGAAAATTCGGTATAAAATATAAGATAAAAGTTTAATTTTGTAGCAAATAAATGTTACAATATTTATATTTTGGACATGTAGAGTCTAAAATTTAGTGTAATTAAAATAATATTTTCTTTCGAGTAAAATTGCTTTGTAATAGCGCTATCTATTACATTCTCTATGTAAAGCTATTTAATCGAATAAAAGTTGATTAGCTCTCAAGATGGTACGTAAAATGGCTGCTAGATGACCTAAACAAGACTAATTTTATATCTTTCACACTCCCTCAAATGCTATTAAGATTACGATAAAAAATAATTTTGAAAATAATATCGCCTTAAATGTGCAATCTCTTTTATATAAAATTTCAAATAAAAACTATTTTAAATAATATTTTAATAATAAACATTTAATACGGGTGGCCTTGCTAGACTCGAGTAGAGTTGTTTTCAGAAGCCGGCGCCTCCTGCGCTCCTATTGTTTCGGCGACCTTGTCACCTACACGGGCAAAGCCGGTCATTATATCGACATGCATAAATATTATTAAGTGATGTCGCAAAACTATACATGACGGTAAACGTTTATGTGCTATTGGTACTCTCTGTTTTGACATCTGACAGACTTCCAATACAAATATTATCTACAAAAATTGGATAAACATACCGATAAAATGTATATTATATTGCATGTGATGATGATGACCGATTTTCGACCATAGCGACAACGTCCAAATGATCAAAAGGTTGGATTGAGCGCTTCGTGGAACGCAAACAACCGAGTTTACATTAGCGGTCTGAAATTCAGTTTACCGAAACCTTTTCGGAAAGAATAGACGTCTAAAGACTTAACGTCGAACTTATACTGTACTACTAAGAAAACAATAATTTGCGGAGACAGCGAAAACACCCACAGCGCGGCGCTTCCAGGTTAGTGACGTCACAATTTGTTGTTATTGTTCATGTCACATGTCAATATACCTACTTCTCAGAATTTATCCATAAAATTTATTGGCTTTAGCAATGATTTTTTTTTATTATTAGAAAGACTATACAACAAGAAGTTCATATTGTTTTAATTTTGTATTAAACTAGCTGTTCCCCACGACTTCATCCGCGTAAAATTTATTACGATTTGATTTCACGGGTTTCCATTTTTTTTTGCGCGGAAACCTAATTCATTTTCTACAATAAAAGTACCCAGGTACTCCTATAGCATCAGCTATCTGCCAGTGAAAGTTCCGTCAAAATCGGCCCAACCGTTTCAGAGACTACACGAAGCAGACACACAAAAATTTTAATAATTGATTTTTTGTTATAAATAACGTATATACTTTCATAAGCATTTAGTAAAAAGCTGTTATTTTAACATTACAAATAGACACTTCAATTTTAATATTACAAATAGGTATTTCAATTTTATTTGTATATGATTGATTTATTTGTATAGATACATAGATAATTTGGTTCGACTAAGTCAAGTCACATTACGCGCTCGTCTCAAAAATGAGAGGGTGGCCTGTGCCTAGCAGTGGGACGCATTTAGGCTGTAACACGTAGGATTTTGAATGAAAAAAAAAAATACGTTCGAAAAAAAATTTAAATTTAAAAAAAATAGAATTTGTCTTACACTATCGTGGAGTGTAGCTCTGCACTGCACTGCAGCTGTATTGTGAATTACAGATATATAATACAAGCGTAATGTAGCATACTAGCACGACGTAGCAGCATAATGCTCCCGTTATGTTTCGTCGTTAATGAGAACTGGAATTTTTACTAGTAACAAGTCTAGTAGAATTAATTATTCTGTTGTGGTCAAGCGCTTCAGCATTTTCACTAATAACTAAGGATGTAGGTTTATATGCGACGCAGTATATTTGTCAACCCTACATGTGTTAGACAACTGCATTATCAATGAAGTGGTCGCCCATCGACGCCTCTTACGGAAGACAACTTGTTAACCGTGAAAAATGTTGTTAAAAAGAATAGCCAAAATACTTATGAAGAGATTCAGCACATGTGTGTTGCTGATTGGATCGGATGAAGAAAGCGTTCACAAGATTTTACCCGAACACCTGAGGATTGTTTCACGTTGGGTGCCACACAACCACACAAATGCTCAGAAGCGGGCCTGCGTTATGGGCAACGTGACATAATTACTAAATGTCACGACATGAAGCCGTACCATTACCGGTGTAAGAATATCCACTTCTCCATATCCTTGCTGTCGCTTCTTACAACGTGGGTGTCGTAAGCGGCGACAGAGAGAAACAAATCATGAGATTGGCAACATCGCCTTCTTAGGAATATCCACTTCATCAAGTTTGCCGTCGTCGACCGTTATGATATCGCAGCTGACGGTACCGTAGACAAATAAGTTATCATATTTATCTATAATATCACATAAACATGAGGACTATTTTTTGTTGAATTGATAAGTAAGCAGTTTGTTATCCTGTATACAGATATTGAGAGAAAGCAAGTAAATAAAATGCATATTATAAAATAATTTATTGAGTAAAGTGAAATAATAACAGTGAATAGGAACGTGTCCAATACAAATATAAAATATTATAATTATTTTTTTTATAGAATATCCACTTCTCCATATCCTTGCTGTCGCTTCTTACAACGTGGGTGTCGTAAGCGGCGACAGAGAGAAACAAATCATTAGATTGGCAACATCGCCTTCTTAGGAAGGCGATGTTGCCAATCTTAACGACATAATATTACGCTTACAAAGCGTGGCAACTATGGCAAACATCCCCTTATGAGGTAATCTATGGGGGAGGCAGCAGTGAACTTGCATAGGCTGTAACGGTGATGTGAAGCAGTCTCATCTCGGCGAGTTGACGACATTGGCTTTTTGAGTCATTAGGCAGGCCTAGAAGAGGTGTCGGAAGCGGACTGTAAAAATTTTTCGAAAATTGGTTCAGACGGTGGTGGAGAGCACTTTGAGATTTGATAATCAAAAACGTTTAGCATATAACTTTTTTCAATTACGCAAAACTTTCTGAGTGACCCACGTATCTTGTGATGTTTATCTGTTTGAACAAAGGAAATTGTTATCAATTAAATGGACAAAGAGAACATGGTTATTTTCGTTACGCGTAACGAACAAAGAGTTTATTTTTAATTATTTCAAATCATTGTTTAAGAAAGTTCTTTGAAACAGCGATTTGTCTGGGAATATTATTATTGGTTTCTTATTATTCGCTATTTTTTCGTACATACCTATTCCTTGCCATGGTTATAATCTAACATTGTGTTCCTTTTTCCGCACCGTTTCTACCTCTTAGTTGATGGAAAAACACTCGAATATTTTCGAATACTCGAATATTCATTGAGCCCTCATCTCAAGAACTTTCATAGCAAAATCATCTATGAACTTTTACTGAAATAGCAAGTTCATAGACAATAATGACTGATATGTCGATTTTCGACACAAAAAACTTCAAGTTTCTAATAGTAGGGGAGCCCAAGAGGGGATTTTGGGATTTACTAAAGCGCAGCAGATTGACATACAGGGATGTACCTAGTACCCCATTAAATACCTTCACCAAGTATTAGCCCCGTATATGTGGCCGCGCGTCAAGGATAAAGGATCAGATTAGTAAAAAAATTGATCACCTGAAATTCTCGAGCGCGTCAGATTAAGGTAAGGTATATTCCACTAATCTTACAATTTTCGATTGACGATAAGAAGTAGGTGGGTTACAAACTTGTAAAAAAAACGTCATCTCGATTTTCTCGAGCGTGGCTAATTTTTTATTTATTTTGAAGGCAATAATTCAACGTTCACGGATAAATAAAAGTTTTGTACTTCAAAGAATATATACTGTTTTATTTGCATGCTATTTTTTCAGCTCTTTAATTGGTTAAGTTGAAAGATTTGAAAAAATACAAAAAAAATTCTTTCCGTTGTCAGATTAGGCGAATCCCTCCAGATAATCGTCAGATTATGAGACAGCACGTTTAGGGTATATAAATGAACCATATATCTTAATCTGACGCGCTAGAGTATTTCAAAATGGCGATTTTTTTTCACATTCTAATATTGGCCGCGAGTTTGGGTCACATCCAAATCGTCAGATTATTACATAAGAGCCTAGCGCTCGATTAAATTTCTTTTTTCCGTTTTCAACCCTTACGTACGATCACCCCCATAATGGAAACAATCAGATTAACGTACGTATGCTTTCTAAAATACGTAGGACATGGATGCTATTAATATCTGACGCGCTCGAGTATGTCCATGGAATTGTTTTTTTTACATTTTTGAAAATTTATAGCCGCTCCGCCCACCAATGAAAGTATATATATTATATGACTTTTTTTTCTTCTTATCATCTAAGCTTCGCAATCCAATAGGTCTCTTTGACGCTCGACTAAATCCCGATTTAGCACCCTCGGCTTCCCACTAACAATAACATATTTGTCAAAACCTCACTGTAATCATAACCTTAATCGCTCAAGTAGGTATTTCAAAAGTTTTCACGAACAGACACACCGACGATTAGCTATATAATATATAAAAATAATATTTAATTTTTTTTTATATTAAACGTTACAAACCGGAACGAAATATGAAATAAGAAATAAATTACTCGATTAAACCAAATTCAATCAAGTTGCTTTAGTGTCAGTCGGATAAAAAGCATGCGAAATTAAAAACTGGTTTTGAATAGTTATATAACCGCAAACAAAGACAGCACTGTTTAATAAATCTGGCTGTTCACTTGAAACGTTCGTAAAATATTAACTAACCGTGTAATGAAACTACAATCATATTTTTTTATATAAGAAGGGGTAAACTAACACGCGGCTTACCCGATATGAAGAGATTCTACTGCGGCCCATGAACAACTGCAACATCAGGGAATTGCAGATGCGTTGCCGCCCTCATAAAAGAATAGGCTCTTTTCTTGAAGGTTCCTAAGTCATATTAGCCCGCAAAAATCGCTGATAGTAGTCGATTGTACAAGGATCTCTTCGCAGTTTTGAGTCAAGCCGATCAGAAATAACTCAGTCACCGACGATGGATGCGATCAAATGGAAGGTGGAAGGTGGCACTGGGGTTCCCCAGCTCAGAGATGAGGACAATATTCCATGTGTGGCCGAACTTGCGTATTGTAAAGTTGCAAGCGGTATGCTGGCGTGAAATACTGTCCCGCTCTACAAAAGCACACCAACTTTGACTTAGTGTTATTCATTGATGGTTTCATGAACTTACGATATAAATAATGCAGATATTCAAACAGTTATAGTCGATGTCCCCCTTACTCATGTGATTTAATTGTGGTCAAAAATTTAATATGAGCTCTATATCATCATCGTCATCGTCATTACAGCCCTTCACAAGTTTACTGCTATAGGCCCATTCCCCAAAGAAGGCCACAAAGCACGGTCCTGAGCCACCCGAATCCATCGACTAGGTACTAATTCGTTGGGCTATGTCGGTCACTGGTTGTACTGCGGACAACTTCATTTCTAAATTTATCACGCAGAGAAACTCCGAGCATAGCCTTCTCCATAGCACGCTGAGTGACCTTGAGCTTCCTCATACGGCCAGCAGTGAAGGACCACGTCTCAAATCCGAAAGTCATCACTGGCAACACGCACTGGTTGTACCTATAATCTCGTTTTCCAGTTTTGAGGTATACCTGAAGAGAAGATGCTCTATATATAAGTATTTAATTCCAGTTGACGAAAATTGGTTGAAAAACAAATGACAAAAATGGAATGATGTGACCATTATTGTATTGTATATTAATATTACTCATACTTTTTTTGATTTCTTGAAATCTTTAAATCAATTCTTGGAGTGTATTAAATTAGCAACTGCAGCATTATAAACAGAAAACCAGTCACATTAAAAGTGTTTAGAATGAACCTCCACACTTAAGAAAATTCAAATTTAGAATATTTCAAAAATTTTCGTAATTTAAATAACGACTTCGTTGGGTGTCACCAACATAGTTATAATAGTTAGGTAGACTGCGTTTAGCTTAAGAGCTCCATCCCACCCTTGTTTTCATAGACAGACTGACGGAAACTGGTTCAGCGAGGTCTTGTCATACACGTCCTTCAATGGTAACAACTGGAGATAACAGTTACGTAAGCTCTATGCAACACATGATAGAAGCTGATAAGAGAATAACCAATGAACATACTGGCAATTTTAATCAGTGGTATGAGTTGAATAAAAAACAAAAACATTTAGACGTCAAGAATCTTTGAAGTACTGGTTTTAAATGTTTGAATTTTTAACTATCGTATTATTTACATGACCAGAAATTGCGCTAGGATAGGCTTAGGATCACAAAACCAACGAGACATTCGCTATGATATATTATGTATGACCACGTCTTATAATTTAGGTAGTTAAAAAATTCCATGACAAATTATTTCCATAATTGAATTCATTACTATAATATCATTAATAAATTATCGTCAAAAGGTGCAAGAACATGGCGATTGCGGCAAATCCATCCTACAATGAGAGACATTGACAGCTTTGGCTGGTTACGGGTTTACTCGTACCCGCAAATAACAATTTCTTATTTTGCACAATTGTAGGTTCTATCTGTGATTCGAACCCAGGATTATCAACTGTCTAAGCACTCGTCGATCAATAAATCAATATATTATTCTTTATTGTATAAGGAACTCTTTCAGATAACGGGGAGTGGAAGAATTGACCCAGTATGCGGGATTAAGCAGAGAGCATATTTGTGAAGGAGAATCGGTAGTTACTTGAGATTATATTAACTGAACCCGAATTAAGCGAATGTGATTTTTTTTGCATTCGCTCAAGTTTATTTTTCTGTGCTTATTGATCATGTCAAGGTAGCAAATATAAGAAAAGTCTAGAACAGACAGAAGTAGGGGCTGAGCAAACGCAACTTTAGTGGCAGAAGGAAGAAATTTCTGTTTCCGAAAGCTTAGCGCTGCAAATATTATCCTACAGGAAGTAGGAAAATGTTTGCAGTAATCCACAGATTAATGAAGGATCATTAAACCTGGATGTGGTGGATTCCATGTCAAACAGGAGTCTAATAGATTGTTAACTTTATCATAAAAAGGGATGCTAAACCATTGAGTAAAATACAGTAAAATATAGCAACTAATCAAGCATTACTAATAAATTGTTGCTAAATTTTTTGTGGGATTAGTGGGTAACCCATTAAATTTGCACCAGTCCAAAATATCAATCATATCTGTTAGTTATTTTTTTTATAGAATAAGGGTGACAAGGGAGCCTGTGTGCTCCAAAAACCAACAAACGAGCACACAGTCCACCTGATGGTAAGTGGATGCTGTGGCCGAGAGACATCTACATTTATCCTCGATTAAAAATCAAAACGCATATGCGCTATGACCCTGAGGACTTAGATGGGATGTCTCGTTTCCAGTAAAAAAGGTTCTCCGGATCTCTACACTCATCATACGCAACACAGCAGCATTAATCTACTATTTTACGCTGGTATTCTGTGAGAGCGTGGTCCTTCCCCGATCTAGCCGACCCATTCGTGCTATAACTACAATATTATAGCCGCAGCGTGGCTCTACCATGCGTGGCGTGGTGTAAGTATCAATAGCTTTCGGTACATCTTCCAAAGATTGAGTGATTGAGTTGGATGTCGCAAGCGTACAAGTGGTAAGAAGAAGACATTTAATTACTGACAGAATCGAGCCGACCCATTCGTGCTGCAACCATAATATAGCCGCAGCGTGGCTCTACCACGTTTAAAGCCATAAGACCTTTCTGGCGTTTCTCAAAGTCGCTTCTAACAACACCTATAGGACTAAAAGGGTGTATGTGGATTCTATTACGCAGTAAATACACGTTTTATTACATTACGCACTTCGTAACACACACTTGATAATTTTTATAACATATTTACTGTTTCAACACCACTGCAATTACGTGATGTACTTTATCAAAGTACACATCATAATCTTTATATTATTTATAGTCAATGTTAACTTCTATCCCTCCCGCATAGCTAATACCAATGAAAGACATTTAAGTATGCAGTTAGTATATATTTAAATCTCTTTGGTACTAAATACAACACATCATATTTATAATAGTATATATATATACTATTTCTCTGCGTGATAAACCTAGAAATGAGAATAGAACTAGGGTAACCGACAGCCGAACGGATTAGTAAGCTGAAGTGGCAATATACCGGCCATAAAGCTCAAAGAACCGACAACCGACGAGGAAGAAAGGTTCTCAAGTGGCAACCTCGTACCGGTAGGCGAAGTGTAGGGCGACCCCCTCACTAGATGGAGTACTCTCCAATATCCTCAGGACCTGTTAAGAGATGCAGGAAGTCGATAGATGCTGGTGGTGGGCCAGGACCATGCTTTGTGGCATAAATTCAGTAGTGGACCTGTGAAGGGCTGTAATGATGATATATACTAGCACTATCAACAGCTACAAGCTAATTGATACCTACTTTATTTTATAAGAAATTTAATGCAGTTTAGTTTATTATTTAATAACATTATTTTATTTAAGAAAGTAAAAACAATAAAAAAGGGAATTTTATTTAGTAAGAAGTTATTGAGCCCTACCTTTCTACTTAAAATTTAAAATTATGAGCTAAAATGAAGTGTCCAATGATATTTTTAAGTAATATAACACTTTATAGTTTCAATTAACTAAAATGAAGTCACATATTACCTCGTCCGAAAAATATTTCCAACCTGTTGGGCACTTCAAAACGTATTTTCATTTCATAAATCTGGTTAGCATGGACAGAACACTATTTTAATTTTTGAACTATCAACCGAAATTCCGAAAATTCAGGCGCGCCTCCGTTGCAACTCAATGGCGCGGATATTCTTCGGTGACAGAGCGCGAACTGAGCGCCCTTCCGCAATGGGAAGGATGGCTCCCGCCGCGCCGGCCTACATCTACTCATTTAATGTAAACTAAATGCGACGTGAGATGAGATGTGATGTAATCTGCATGCAGTGACGAAATGAACAAAGCGATTAAAACTGTTTTGATGAGACGTCACAGCTCACAGTATCTTATGATCCGAACTCCGCGTGTCGCTGGCTACGTAGTACGTAATTGTTAGTTGCTTAAAAATATACTTACCTAGGTGTATCCTGAGATTCGGAATATTCAATTGATTCCCTTGTCGAAATTTATTTTAACAGATTTTTTATAAGTGACATAAAATTTAAATTAATTATAAACACATTTAACGAATAGGCATCACTTTTGGCCGGATGGTTCCCAAAATATAGCATTTTAAATTTTTTTGGCCAGGGGAATCAATAAAAGACAAGAGAATCAAAATTGAAAGAAGATTTATAAGAAAATTAAGGTTCCTAAGTCGTATCCTATTCGTAACCTTTGGTTATATACAGGTATATAATCAAAGTTCGTAACATTCTGTATTTTATATATTTTGAGTCGATGATCCAAATGTCAGTGTTTAGGAAAATTTCAGTGATACGACAAACTTTATATTTTAATTCTTAATAAAACTGTCATAATTACACACATATTTTTTTTATATATCAGCAACTAACCTGGTAGCGATTAGACTGCATTGTTTATTTTATTTCCGTTCGTAAGAAAGTATTTGATAAGTTGTTCGCAAAATGTGTAGCGGACGCGCCAGGGGTATTAATATTTAGGCCTTTCGGAATTTTTTTCGACTAATTTGTACCAAATAAGACGAAAAAACTATAAAAAAAATTTGGTTTCTAATTTGAATACTACGGGTACTTTTCTCTCCGGACAACGAAAATTGAGCCTCTCAAGATTCACCCACCTGCCTTTATCGATTCCAAAAAATTATACAAAGATAAAATACACAATAAAATTTCATAATATTTATTTCCCTATTGTTTGCTTTTAACCAAGTCTTTGGAGGTACTCGTATAATTTAAAACGCTTGAAATAATTACCCACAACACATAGCCAAAAATATATTTAAAGGTTTCCAAGCTAGTCGCAGCATTCCAAGCTATTGACCAAACAAACAAGCAATATTTCAAAATCAATAAATAGCTCTTTTAAATTTAAATGAAATTTGAAGTGAATAAAAATATAATTATTTTATCTAGGAACATGGCTGTGTGTGGCGACGCAAAGGCAGTATGGGCGAGGGGAGGTCAAAAAAGTCGCGTAATGACAGGGAAGAACAATGAAATGAAACATTGAACTATTTTTCCTTTTCAATGTATTCTCCCTTAACCCTAATACATTTATTAGATCTGTTAAATAACATTACCATAAAGAAAAGATGTCTTGGGCGTTAAAATAGGCCGACATTGCCGACTTCACTTCGTCACCGTCGCCAAATTTTTTCCCATACAGTTCTTTCTTCATTTTTGTAAAAAAATAATAGTCGCTTGGGGCCAGGTCTGGGCTATCACAGTTGCACAGGGTGGGTAGCACAGTTGTTCAAAACCGCATCGGTGAATGGCAGCCGTCGTAACATGGTTTGTGAGCACGGTCGCATTTTAGTGCAGAAGTAGCACGCCTTTTGTAAGCTTTCCTCGCCTTTTTTCTTTAATAGCTTCTTTTTATTGATCTAGTAAAAAGCTTAGTATTCTCCCGTTATGGAAACACCACGTTCTTAATAATCAATCAAAAGGACACCTTCTGTATCCCAAAAGATCGTCGCCATGATCTTTCTGGCCAATTAAGACATCTTAGGGCCGATCCTCATTTGCCGTTTACAGTTCGTTCTCGGTCCGATCTTGGTCTGATTTATTATAATGGAATGGGATTCGACCGAAACTTGACTGTTACCGGATAGTATGAATGCACACACATATATTTTACTTCATAGTATTTTATTAGACCGAGATCGGACCGAGAACGAACTGTGAACGGCATTATAATGAGTATCGGCCCTTATACTTCTTAGGAGTGTGCCTTTTTATGTCACTGCATCGAATTTTGCTTTGACTCAGGTTCATAATGGTGAAGCCAGTTACAATTCGGGCCATAATTTCCTCCCATTGCTCTCCACAGTGGTCTAAAAACTTGCTACAACTTTCAACGCACTCGTGTTTTTGATGCGCAGAAAGCATTCTAGGAACCCATCTTGCAGCACAAACATAGGTACTTTAGTCAGGCCAAAGTTCCTGATACTCCAACTAATGCTGTAAACTGTTTTTTCTTTAGCCGGGCATCTTCCTATACAAGTTTTTAAACTTTTTCGATTATTTCTGGCGTGAAAGCCTCAATCGGCCGTCCAGGTCGGGGGTCGCCTTCAATGTAGTCCCTCCCTTGTTTGACTAGGGCGTGCCATTTATAAATCATTGTTTTCCCAGAAGCGGAGTCTCCCCATAAACAGCTGACATCTCTTCCTTGTTTGTTAAGAAACTTAAAGGCGCGATATTCAACTTTCTTCATAGTGGCTAGTTTCTTCCCGATTTACTTGTTGACTCGTTGATAACTCAAAAGCTAATGACCCGATTAGACTGTAACTTCGTATATATACTAACAATGAGTCACTCAACTAGCGTCTACCTGGATGAGTAAACTCACCCCGCCATTCCGCGAACTTTTTGACTTTACTGTTATTAATCTGAAAAGTGCTATTTTTTTCTCTCCCTAACTTATCAAAAACTTCAGTGACTTATTAGGTTACTTACTTGTGTATGCAAAGAAAAATTTCTGAAACTACTAATAAATTATCTTTTATTATCGATATTCAGTGCCTACAGGTCGTTGGCTTGAAACAAACCGCACCAATTACTTTGTCGTATGTTATTTATAAAGTTTATGTTAAAAACGAAGCAAATTTATATTACAGATGTGAACAGCAGAGTCGGTAAGGGACGCCCTAGAAGAAGGTTCATTGACCAAATTGGCGATATTTTGAAAATGGGCTACATTAGGAGGCCCCTAACCTACAAGCGTGTATGCGTAGATATATGGATATAAAGGAGGCGAGAGAGGTACGTCTGGATCGTGCCAAATAGAAGTCCGTAGTCTCTGCCTACCCCTCTGGGTGATAGGCGTGAGTGTTTATGTATTATGTTTAAATAAAAATAGAAAACCGTGAAGCGTAAACGCAAAAGAAATTGTTGAAGGTCATGTATTTATTTAAATTAATAAAAGTATATTTCAAAAATAATATCCCAACATAAATATAAGCAACTTAGCCAATAAAAATTAAGATGTACTTATACGGGCACCAAGCTCCATAGCAATTTCTGATTTATACGATTAAACAAGGTTCTTTGCATCCCCAAACGTTTTTTGTACAGAACTAAAAAAAATTAAACCTTTGGATTAAAGGCCTTGCCATATTTTCTGGGACTTAGTCGTAAAAAGATTATACGAGGGCCACCGGAAAGTTTTACAAAATTGAAGAAAATTCTATGGTTAGTTTGAATATCAAATCTTTTTAAGAACTGTCCTCTATTTCATATGCATGTTCATGCGTCTGAACAAATTTTCGAAACACTTTTTCCAGTCCACCTCAGACAGACACTATCTACTGCCTGCTCGTACGCACATCTTCCAGCGATGAAAACTGTATTCTTTCATTGTAATGTCATGGTGAACCAAGAATCCTATGTTTGGCCACCGGTTTTTGTCAAGAGTGAACACTTCTGGCAAGCATTTGTTAACTGTTGTAATATACCATTTGGCATTGATGCTTCTTCAATTTCGTAATTCGAAATTGACACCAGACATTTCGACAAAGTGAAAAAACTAGCGATCAAAATCTTCCTGGCGCTTCTTGATTCCTTCACTTTGGTAGGTGTTGGTTTCATTTTGAAATAGTCAAGCCGTCAACTGGCGTTTCGTTTCTGCTTCTAAGCATTGGTGAGGTTGTGCGGCGCCCAACGCTAAACTATCGTCCTCACGCATTCATTCGTATCAAAATCCCATGAACGTTCATTCTGAATATGTGCTGAATGAATCTCTTCTACGAAATCCGCCTACTTTCGTAAATTAAATTTTTCGCTGCTAGCACGTTTCCTTTCTTAACACAATAATTATCTCTCAAAATTACGACCGTGCTGAAATTTATTTATATTTATATTTATTATATATATTTTATATATTATATTTTATTTATACCAGCAGTACACGGTTGCCTTAGAAGACATTTCAAATCGTAAAAATCATCGCGCGAAAGTGTACCCGACGCAGATCCATTTCTCAATGAAACACAATATTTCAATTTTGCTTGTATAAATGTGGAAGAAAATTTAAAACTTGAAGGATTTTTTTATAGAAGAGGGGGCAAACGAGCATGCGGCTCACCTGATGTTAAGTGATTACCGCCGCCCATGATCAACCACAACACCAGGGGAATTGCAGGTGCGTTGCCGGCCCTTTAGAAAGGAGTAAGCTCTTTTCTTGAAGGTCCCCAGGTCGTATCGGTCCGGAAAAATCGCCGGTGGTAAACTATTCCACAGAGAGGTTCTACGCGGAAGAAAACTCCTTTTGAAACGTACAGTGGTGGACCGCCAAGCATCCAGATGGTGTGGATGGTATCGGGACGTTTGCCGCGTAGTGCGTTCACGAAATTTAGCGGCTGGGATTAATTCCGAACAATTCCTCAGAGCACTCTCCATGGTATATGCGAAAGAAAATGCAAAGGGATGCAACATCTCTTCGCAATGCCAGTGAATCGAGCCGATCGGAAAGCACTCGGTCGTCTACGATTCGAGCCGCTCTGCGCTCGATGCGGTCAAGTGGAAGGAGCTGGTAATGGGGAGCCCCAGCCCAGAGATGGGAACAGTATTCCATGTGCGACCGAACCTGCGCCTTGTAAAGTTGCAGGCGGTGTGCCGGCATGAAATACTGTCCCGCTCTGCTGAGCACGCCAAGCTTTTTAGAGGCCAATTTGGCCTTCCCTTCCAAGTGACCACGAAACTGCACGTCACTCGATATGTCTACGCCGAGGATTCCAATACTGGCTGAGGCAACAAGGGGAGTGCCTTGAAACTGAGGGGATACGACAAAGGGGTTCTTTTTAGCGGTTAACGCGCAAACTTGTGTCTTCTGGGGGACTTCTGGACTAGATTTAGTCGCCCCCAATCCGAGACTCTGTTCAGCAAAGACTCGACTTCAGACACAAGTTTATTCCGGCACTCGGAGACGTTTTCCCGAGAAATATTGGCTCGACCGGTGTAAAGAGCATCACCAGTGCTGTCATCTGCATAGCAATGAATGTTACGGGTTTGCAACATATCATTGATATGCAGAAGAAACAGCGTTGGCGATAGCACGCAGCCCTGTGGAACACCAGCATTAATAGGCTTGCAATCGGAGCTTGCACCGTCAACAACGACCTTGATGCTCCGATCTGCTAGAAAGCTGGTGATCCAATCGCACAATTTCTCGGGAAGCCCATAGGAAGGGAGCTTCGAAAGAAGCGCTTTGTGCCAAACCCGATCGAAGGCCTTCGCAATGTCCAAACTAACGGCCAATGCCTCCCCCTTGGACTCTACTGCCTCCGCCCATCTGTGAGTTAGGTAGACCAGAAGATCACCAGCTGACCGACCACGGCGAAAACCGTATTGGCGGTCACTAATCAGCTGGTGATCCTCAAGGTACCTCATGAGCTGGCAGTTTACAATGGACTCCATTGTTTTGGAGAACAAGGTGATGGCGATAGGCCGGTAGTTGGACGGGTCTGAGCGGTCGCCTTTTTTAGGGATCGGGTGGACGAAAGCCGTCTTCCATGATTTTGGGACTACGCCTAGGGATTAGGAGTACCGGAAAAGACGCGTTAAAACCGGTGCCAACTCTGGAGCACACGTCCTCAGCACAATTGGGGGGATTCCGTCAGGCCCACTCGACTTGTGGATGTCCAGGGAGAGGAGTGCTTTGCGAACCGAGCGCTGTGTGAACTGCACTTCCGGCATGGAGCACTCACACCACGGGATGGTCATCGGCGTACTCCCCCCGTCATCGAGAGTCGAGTTAGACGCAAAGAAAGAGCCTAGAAGATCGGCTTTCTCCTTTGCGGTGTGGGCCAGTGAGTCGTCCTCCCTGTGCAGAGATGGAAGAGATGGCTGACAGAAATTCCCCTGGACAGCCTTGGCGAGAGACCAGAATGCACGGGTTCCAGAAGGAAGGCGAACTAGTTTCTCGCCAATTCTGCCTATGTGCTCTGACTTTGCCTTGGCAATGACTCTTTTGAAGGACCTAGACGCGGAATTATACTTCTTTTTTAGAGCGCTGGTATTTACATCCCGGGACGCTGATGCGTCAGCCCAGGTCTGGTAGCACTCCTTCTTATAGCATGATGCTATTTTACAGGAGCGGCCAAACCATGGCTGAGATTTGCCTCCAATGGGCACCACAGAGGAAGGAATAAAAAGTTCCATACCCTGAAGTACCACATCAGCGACAGAATCCGCAACAACGTTGGGATCTTCCGGCGAGAAGCAAACCCGCCACCAAGGGTAGGATGCAAAGAAAGACCGCAACCCATCCCAATCGGCTGACCTATAGTGCCAAACACGGCGGCAGCCTGCATAATGCAACCGCGATTTCAGCGTGAGTGGCACCACACTCCGGACAAGACAATGGTCCGAGGAGCCTAAAGGGGCGTCGACGGAAATCTGATATCCGTCCGGGTGACAGGTCAGCAGAAGGTCCAACAGGGAAGGTGCATGATCCTCCATATCTGGAATCCGCAAAGGCGAAGTAACCAGTTGTGTCAGACCATATGCCAAGGCAAAATCATGAACAGATCTCCCCGCATGATCGGTTAAACGTGAACCAAGCCATTCGGGGTGATGGGCGTTAAAGTCGCCGAGGATCACGATCTCTGCGGAGGAGATCTGCTGTAGCAACGAATCTGCAGCCATTTGGACGTGGCCGAAGAGTCGGTCTGTTTCGGCATTACCGCTATGGGACCTATAAAGGCACCCGTAGACGCGCGGATGGTCGTCGCTGTCTACGCGTAGCCAAAGGATGGACAGGTCCGAACCTTCAAGTCTGCCGAGGTGTCGAGAACAGATGTCCTCTCTGACGTAAACGCAAACTCCAGCCCGAGGCACAAAGGAGTGTTCCAGTTTGTACCCCGGGTAGGATAGATACGAAACATCAGCCGGAGAGGACACCTGCGTCTCGGTCAGAAAGAGCAGAGCCGGCCTCGCCGTCTCGAGATGGTAGTGGACGGCGTTTAGGTTAGAGTGAAGTCCCCTGATATTACAGAAATTCACGGACAACGTGGCAGGGGTCGCCTTGGTCTTGTTGCTCCGTTTGCCCCGAGCAGTTGTAGTCTTGAGCGGAATTTTGCCCCCCCCCCCCCAGAATACGCGGGGCAGCCTGAGCACCCACGCTCTGAAGTGGAGAAACATGGTCGTGGATGCTCAGCGAGGGATTCTCCAGGGATGCTAATACCCTCCTGGGGTAGTCTATCATTTAATTCCGCTACCATTGTTGATGGGGGGGGGGAGGGGATTTGGGCCTCCGGCCACCTGCACTCACCAGACGAGACGCGAAAGCTTCCACTTCACGCCGCTATTCTGTGAGGTCGTGGTACCACCCCGGTTTGAGCCGGCCCATACGTGCAACAGCAAAGCTGCCGCGTGGCTCTACCACTGTAAAAATTTTGGCACATACGTATTTTTACTTATACATTATCGTATAATAAATTATTAATGGGTCCATTTCTGTATGATATGAACTGAAGGGTATGTATGATATGTCCTATAGCACTAATTTTTTTCGGAAACCAGCTTATTCGAGCCGCTGGAAGTTGTAGTGTCCTTGCGAGACGTAAAGACAGCACGTGAACGCGGCTCAGAAGGGATATTATTGTTGGCCTTCAATAGTATACAATATGTTATATGCAAAAAGGATCACATGTAATTCTTATTGAAATTCATTTTTACTTTACCACTGGTTCGGAAAAAACCTCCTGTCTGGTAAAAACCAGCAAGAAACCCAGCAGAACTTCTTTAAATAAATTTTACAATACTGATAAAATGGTTACTGTTTACAAAAATTATTTTAGAAACAGCTTCGAAGCGACCACATCATTCCCAGGGATTATTATCAACCATGTATCCATTTTTATTTTACATTTTACATATCTTTTCGTCAGGTATACCTCAATCTCTAAAAACTAGATTGTACAACCAGTGCGTGTTGCCAGTGATGACTTACGGATCTGAGACGTGGTCCTTCACTGCTGGCCGTATGAGGACGCTTAAGGTCGCTCAGCGAGCTATGGAGAGGGCTATGCTCGGAGTTTCTCTGCGTGATAGACTCAGAAATGAGGATATCCGCAGTAAAACCAGAGTGACCGACATAGCCCAACGGATTAGTAAGCTGAAGTGGCAATGGGCCGGCCATATAGCTCGAAGAACCGATAACCGATGGGGAAGAAAGGTTCTCGAGTGGCAGCCTCGTACCGGTAGGCGTAGTGTAGGGCGACCCCCCACTAGATGGAGTGACGACCTGGTAAGACATGCAGGAAGTCGATGGATGCAGGTGGCTCAGGACCGTGCTTTGTGGCATTACTTGGGGGAGGCCTATGTTCAGCAGTGGACTTGTGAAGGGCTGTAATGATGATGATGATGTATCCATTTATATTATAATAAACCTTTTTATAGTTTTAGTTTAATTAGATGTTTTTTAAAATTAAGCTTGGTAAGACCTGATACTTGGAAAGACCTTGTAAGTATATTTTCTGGGACTGTTGTAACAGCGTATACACTGCCCCAAGAATGAATTACTGACTCTGTGGAGTTGAGAAACTGGTCTGACTAGCTTGTGTTTGTTCCTAGTGTTTAGAGAATGTATATATCATTTTTTACTAAAACTACCTTTATTTTTGTGAACATATATTAAATTTTTGTAAATATACTGAGACGCCAAAGTTAATATATTGTTATTAAATGTTTCTCTAAGAGACTCTCGGTTCCAGGTTTTAAGTTGTTATTAGGACCCTCTTAATATGCAAAACAGAAACAGTTTCTGAATCAGCTGCATTTCCGCATAGCAAAATTTCATAAGATTTTACGCTATGGAAACAACTAAAATAAACTAATCTAGCTGTCTCGACACTAGTAAGATCTCTAATCTTTTTTACAGCATAAGCTGCAGATCTTAGTATGCTTGCTAGTTGGATATATGGAGGCTCCACTGAAGCTTTGCGTCGAGTAATGCCAAGAAAAACAAAGGATTTAACAGGGCTTAGTTCTTCGCCATTTAAAAACACATTGGTATTTAGATTTTTAACATTCAGTTGTAATAAATATAATACATTTAATTTTATTATCTTTGGAATGTAGATTATTAACGTTAAACCAATGCACTAATTTTGATATAGCATTATTTACTTCGTGAGATGTTAAATGTCCACTCCATTATTTTTGACGTTTAAGTTTAAAAATCAAGGAAGTATCATCAGCTATCATGATAATCCCCTACAACGGAAGGTAAATCATTTATATACACTAAAAATAGGAATGGGCCAAGAATTGAACCTTGAGGAACACCCATTTGTACTAGCCAATCGGACGAATTTTAACCATTGATAATAACTTTCTGCATTCTATTACAGTTTAAAGCGCTGTTCTCTTTACACCACAGTATTGTAGATTCCTGATTAATATCTCATGGTGAACACAGTCGAAGGCCTTGGAAAGGCCACAAAATATACCCAAAGCATGCTCTGAATTCTTCCATGCACAAAAAATATGTTTTATAAGCTCAATTGTCGAGCGACCCTTTGTAAAAGTAAGTTGACTTGTATGAAGCAATTTATTTATATTTAAAAAAAACTTAACACCTAATGTAAAATAATTTTCTCAAAAATTTTACTTAATGTCGGTAGTACAAAATTGGTCTATCTACCAGATTCAAATAAAGGTACGACTTTACTGTTTCATTAAATCAGAAAACACCAGATTCGACGCTTGTATTAAAAAATAGTGGCTAAATAAAGTGCTATTGTATGTATTATTATAGATGCAATAACTTTAACGGAAATACCCCATTCGGCCGTTTTCTTAACGTAAATAGTTTTAAAATATTAAATGATATCTTTTGGCAATATTATAAGGAATTTAGAAGTATTTGAACAAGAATTTACATTTTGTTTAAGCAATGATTCGGCTACAGTTGGAGAAGAATTAAAAGATTTTGTTGTCAACAAAGAAACATTAGTAAAATGTTTTTCAAAAGCCATAGCAACTTCTTAATCTGATTGAGTTAAATTATCGTAAATATTCAATTGAATAATATTCAATCATTTAACGTAACTACAATTTTTTTAATTTTTTATTTTTATTTTAAAAACTTCATTGCGTCCCCTCAGGAAAAAAAGGATACAAAGGGCGGACTTAATCCCTAAAGGCATTCTCTACCAGTCAATACCGTTTTCTTGATGAATAAAACTATCTATTATACTTCTACTCTACGTTGACTCCACGTTTCCGACTTAGCACCACCGTGAAGCACGGAATTAAATAGCTTCTGCAGAACTAAGTATCGACTTACACGCGATCACACAGTAATATCACAGTAATATAATAAACATGCTTTTACGAAATTTATCACAAAACATTTGTAATCGAATACAAGGGAAGCCAAAGTATTAGGCTTAACTTGCACCCTCCATGCTTTTGTCAATCCATAATCTACCTACAATGTACTTGAAACTCAATATACAGACAGCACATAGTTAACTATCTGTTCTGTTTAAGCGTGCAGCAAGGCGGTTCGTTTGGCGTCATGACAAACATCCACTGTTATTAGTGTCCATTTCAGTATGTATTTGCCGCCAGCTCCTCTACGCCACACGTTCACCACTCGAGTCTAACAATAAATTGGGAAGAGAACTTATTGGCGTACACGACAAACAAACTCTTGTAATTTTAGCAACCCTAGAGATGGTATATAGCGAACGTAATGCAAGGCCTCCCCGCTTCGAACTCCCTCCACTAAGGCCTTCGGCTATATGCTATGCATGAGCCCACCGCAATGATCTTCTTGATTGGGTGCCACTCTCTCAGACCATAATTGTTTTTTGATTTGTGGGTGCCACTGCGTCAATGCGTCCGCTTCGTCACCGCAGCGACGGAATATTTAGGAGCTAGTAGTGGCACAACGTGTTTATACCCGAACCCAACAAGGTGTGTTAGAGGAAAGGGGCCAGTAATTGGTTGATCACTGTTGAGAGCGTGAGATGAAGAACGAGACGGTTCCTTTCACTATCTGTCTGAGCTAATTTTTGGAACAGCTGATACGATTGTAATAAAACTTCACGAACAAATAGAGGAGTGATCTAGACTAAATTATATTCGAAATATTTATAGACAATTAAAATAAATATATTGATAAGATAAAATAAATGGTCTTTAATGATTATCTTAAATCTTAATAACGCCACAGTAATAGATCCCACGCAGGCGAAGCCAGAGCGGGTCAGTAGTTATATTATTATAATTAATCTACGTACTTGCGTATATTATAATTCTTTTCAAATATTTTTCCACTAAGAGAATATTTCCAATGAACGTTATATCGAATTTTTTTAATTGTGACGGTCGGTCTCGATGAGCCGCCATTTCTAATCCCATTCTTTGTCCGTACGATTATATTTATATGGAAATAAAACTGCGCCGCTCTTCCACCTCAAACTACAAGCGGGATATCTGACACGCTCCCGAACGCATTCGCTCCCCGATTGTCCGCTTCAGGATCGCATTTCCCGCTATGCCACCTCTGTACTCTGAAGCCGCCTTAGACCATTCAATTGGGTTGAATGGTCTAAGGAAGCCGCACGGCAATGTAACATATTATGATGACTGATGAAGTATTGTTTCAGTCCGGTTATACTGTGTGTATAACAGTATTTTTGATGTAGATATTCAATTTTATGGATTGAAATTTACTTACAGTTGTGGTTACATAATTAAGAACGATTTGAAGTTCCAGAAGTTTTTTATTTAAATTATGTCATACACAGAGATGTGTTCCTACCTTCTAAGAAGCAACTAGTTATGTTATAAAATAGCCACATTAATAGATTAAGAATAAATCTTTTTTTTTCACATTTTATTTATTTTACCATGATCCATGTTACCTTCTATCAACTTTACAGGTCCACCACCATGTCCAGAAAACCACCCCCAAATTTTCACAGTTCCACCACAGAGCTTTAATGTAACTTTCGTGTACTTAAGCTTGAATGCTGTTTTCGGGGGACGTCGAACATATAGTTTTCCATCAGAACATACTCCGTTTATTTTCGTCTCGTCAGAAAAAAGTAGATACATTTTTCCACTGTCGACACTCCAGTTTTCTTACTTTCTCGCAAATGCAACCCGGGCTTGTCTGTGGCAAAATTTCAACATGGGTACCTTTCTTGCTATCCTACCGTACAATTTTTCTTCTACCAACTGTCTTCAAATAGTGCGTGCTGAAATTTCTGAAGGGTTGTTTTCACCAAAATATTCTTTTCTCAGCTCATTGGACCCTTTAAAAGGATTTTGTTTTGCCATACAAACGATGTTTCGGTCATCTCGAAGAGTTGTTTTTCTCTGTTTAGGTACACGTGGAACATTCGAAGTAGTTTGATACGTAGCAAAATGCTTTACATCGTGGAAAACCATCGTTTTTGAACATTGCAGATGGTAGGCTATCTTTTTATAAGACCAGTTCTTCCGGCGAAGATTTATTATTACTTCCCTTGTACATTTATCACAGTTTTTATTTTTTCCCATTGTTTTTTTTGCATAAGAAGCAATCACTTTCAATCTTTTACAGCACTAAATGGCGTCAAAATTATACCAACAGTAATCAATCGACTGAGTGTTCTCTATTTAAATTTGAATAAAGGTATAAAATATTTAGCTTTCTTAATTACGTGACCAGCCAGTAAATAGAAATACTGTGTTTAGAAGTAGTGTAAAAAGTTTGTCTATTTATTATTAGCTAAATCATGTGTATAAATGAATCCACCGTATTATGGAAAAATTTTACGATACCAAGAGAAATAAAAAATATTGCATGCAATTAGTTTTGCGTCTTAGTTTGAAAAAAATCTTCCCTTTATATCAGCGCTCTTAATTATATGACCACAACTGTATGTTAAATTAAAACTACTCGTACCTAAGCTGAATATTTTTACATGTATTATTTTGATATAAAAGTAACGATGGAGTCATTTGGTATTTGTTACGAGTACGATAAGTATAAATACAGGGTATAAAGTTATTTAAAATAAGGATATGTAATAATATAAAAATCAATTTTCACCAATAATAGGACAAAGTACTTGTATTCACAAACAGGTATTTGATAATTTGAGTCACAAGACGTTGCAAAAAAACAGCCTAGCATGAAATATCCTTAAAATCTTACTAAATATTTTTGAGTTCTTTAGGCCGACAGTTACATTGAAAAGCAAACCAGTGTTCAGTAAAAATGGGAGTGAACGGCAGGAAGGAAGGGACAATGCGCGCGAACAAAAGCCGGCGCGACCGTTGATAGGTTGTGGCGCGCATAGCAATCAACCAGACTCTTGTGCCATTGCCAACCAATGAGGACATCAATCTTTATAAATGTCATGAACATACTGTAGTAATATATACCCATTTTATCAAAGATAAAATTTAAACATAGGGCGGTATAATTTTTATATAAGTAATATAATTTCAAATTATGAATAGGAATTGTGATCCGGTGGAAAAAAAATAAGTGTTACATAATCTCCACCAACAGCCATCTTAATATAGTACCAGACCCAAAATACGAAGACGAATAGGTCGCAACTTGAAAGCTGCAAATCCTGCATTGCTGTTACTAAAAACACGGCGCTCACGGCAAATTTTCCAAAAAGAAAATGGCAGGGGGCTATCGCGGGCAAGTGAAAAAGACCATCATACATATATATGTATGTATGTATGTATGTACGTATGTGATGTAGGGTGGACACCTTCAATAAGTACTCAATTTGTCTATCTCTTACGATAAGGATGTAAACAAAGTCAATCATTAAAATGTATTTATGTTTTAAAAGAAGTATAAATAATAGATATATTTTCACTAGACATTATTTCAATTAAACTATAATATTGAAATTAATATCCAGATTGAGCCAAGCATTTTTAAATTACGGGACCTGCGTTAGATTAAGAGTAATAATATAGGGCAAATCAATGGCCTCAAATGATGTGAGCAACGCAACGTAAACGCGCGTCCGTGTCAACGAGGTCCACTTGTCAACGGTATCACAAAGCTTTTTCGTAAAGTAGGCTAAGAACAAAAGAATACTAAAGCTGATAATCTTTCTAAAGTAATTAATTAATTTAGGTATCTAAGATGACTTTGAGGCGGTCACATAAATGAAATAAAAGCAATAAAGCATACGAAACGAGCTTCATTGCTGTACCGACTAGAATATTTTATGTAACTATTAAGAACTGTGTCGCATTTTATTTATTTTACCTACACGAATAAGTGATTCCGGTAAAAGCTTGAAAAAGTAGTCCAAGCGCAGAAAATATTCTTTTATATTTCACTCGTTTCATAGGATTCATACGAATACAGACAAGTGTCTAAAACAAGGCGAGCAATACCACTTATTAACATTTAAAAAATTACTGATATGAACTTAGTTGACTGAGTTGTAGCAGCGGATAACACTGCTCAATTACCACGATTCTAAATTTAAGTTTGAATTAGAGACGCTTAAGAAAAAAACAGTAAACATCAGTTTCTCTTGATGTTCTTTCTCTTTCCTTCAAAACAAGAGGTACATGACAAAATGAAAAATAAAACATTTTTTGTCTAAAACGAAAAGTCACGGTCTAATGCTTCTTGGTAGCTACTACGTATTAACTTGTTACCATTATTAGAGTGCCTTTAGCAGATACGAACTGGAAATACGTACCTACTTCAAAATCAAACAATGATTTACAATAATTTGAGATGCACTTAAGTAAAAGATGTTTAAAGTGCCAAAATAAAATTTAAATATGAATTAAAATTCAGATGCAGCAAGGTCAAACACGGTCAACTCAAACTTGATTGACGAATCGAGTTTGAATTAATGATTCAAATGGAAGTTCATTTCAGTACAAATTTTATTATAATGCTGGCAATGATATTGTAAATATATTGCGAACGACTTGACATCAGGGGTATTACATACAGTACCCTAACCTATTATCTAATAATACAGTAAATTAGGCAACAATACCAGTTAAAATATACCTACTTAATATTAAAAACGATTCCCTCAACTTTTCTACAAAAAATGTGCTTTAACTTGAAATAATAACTCAAATTTACACGACGGTGTGAGACCAGGTGTCACAAAATAGATTTGTATCCGATGAGTTCACAGAAGCGAATTTAAACTAAATATAATTTCGTAGAAGTAAAAAATAAATAATTAGAAAAATGCTATAAAAATAAACTCACCTATAGAAGCGGTGCGTCTTTTGCGCTTAGCGCAGTACTTCCAAAACTTCATGTCAAAGTCGTAAAATATTAGCCCTTGGAGAGAGCGGACGTCGCCGGCAGCTGCTGACTCAAGTTGCCATTGTCAATGTGACTAGTTGTCAGAGAAATAATGAGTTTTGTTTACAAATGGACAACGACGCGCAGTATTTTTATTAAATTGTTAAGTGGCCGGCGAAACCAATGAGAAGAACAGCACGAGTGCGACGAACGCACACCCCCGACAGACAATCTCCGGTCGTAACTTCGCACCGACCGACCAATTGAAGAAGGAAAGCGTAGGTTGCATGATACAAATCAGTCCAACATAAGGACGAAAAATTATTTATCGTGAAATAAATGAAAAATGAGATTCTAGCGTAAAAAATTTATTTTCTATCACATTATGTCTTCCTACGGTATTAATCTTGAAACATGTAGATGCCAAATACAATGCTAAGGGCAATTTACTACTATTCGAAGCTAATTTGATCAATATTTTTTTTTTTTTTTCAAAAACATGACTGAATCGTCACCACAAACCACTCAGATACCACAATATTATGTAGTAAATTATTTTAGGGATGCGATAAACATTTTTTCATGTAGTCATTAGTAAAATAAATCATTACGACAATCTCAAAACGATGATTGGTTTTATAAATGTTATTAAAACAAATAGCTTAATTCGAGTATTTATGTCGTGTCGATCCAAATCTAGTTTTCAGCTTTTGAGGACTAAATCGCTCGAATTTGCTTCGAATGTCAAATTTCAAACTTTATTGCACTATAAAAATACATAGGTAAGCATAATTTCTAGGCACACTCTTGCACTGTCTATAAGTAAAAATATGATTACACACTTATCATGTATAAGTTACAAACATTATGTCTATCTTAACTAAAAAAACACGTCAAGATAGAATTTCACTTCACGATTGGTGTTTGGTAATCTTAAAAATATTTGTATGAAAATACGCCTTTAAAAAATTATATTAACTTCGATTCTTACCATATTATTGAATATTAAATCGCATATCATTTGGATGATAATAGAAGACATAAAAGCCTTGGAACTTGACTGATCTTATGACGGTTTTTAGAATTTACGTACAATTTGTTCTTATCGAATTACCAACGAAAGTAAACTATGTTTAGCTACTCTTATTTGGAAATATTTTTATATAAAACACTATACTAAACGTTAAATATTACATTAGCTTGAAATTTTAAAATGTTAAACATTTTTACTTCCAAAAAAAAATGGATTCAGATATACTGTACTCATAGTCTAAATAAATGAATGCCTAAAAGAAATTTAAAAATACGCATAAAGTATTAGAACGCAATGTAAAAGAAAATCGTAAAAAATATCTACATTTTATTACTTCCCTGGAAACTTGAAATTTTGAATATAGTTCAAATTTGGATGACAATGCAAGAATATGATAAAAATGTGGTAAAACTTTGTTAAAAATTTCACTTGTTTGTTAAATATTTTACATTATTATTCATTACGCATTTTAACGCAAATAAATTTCATACTTTATCGATAATTTGGCAGTTAAAATACCTAAAAATTTTGGAAATACAAAAATAGATTCTGGTAATTATAAGATGCAATTTTTAAATTAAAGATCACCAAAAATACAAGTTCATTATAGAGTGCCCTAAGATCTGTAATATATGTTCAAAAGAACATTTTATATGACATAATAATTACAATAATGAAACAATTTCACTTTTAGTAAACAAGTTCATTCAAAATATGAGTAGAGGCGAAATAATAAAGATTCATTTTAATTTTATATTTGTCTATACAATTCTAATAAAATAATCAATGAACTCAAAGGAAAGCAAAGCTATGGAATTAAATAAATAAGTATGCAACATAATATCGTCGGTTCGGCATTCAGTAACCGCGAATGTGAAAAAATTGCATATTTTTATTTTTTGTTTATTTGTTGTTTCGATAGTATACATACAAACACGAAAAAGCTGTCCAAAATAGAGAAAATAGGATGAAAACATTACCGCGAATATGACTACCTCCCTCTCACTTCCGCAACACCGCGAATTAGCCAGTACCGCTATAGGAAATGAAGGACGTGCGTGCCACGTTTGAAAGTAAGTTTTAAAATTCTAATTAAATAGTTTTTGATTTAAACTATATTAAACAGAAAGTTAAAAGTATGTAAATTGTCATGAAGCAAAGTTTTTCAACCATATTGCAATTATAATTCTATAAACTTTACTTTGATATTTGATGTCACAATCGCGAATTTCGTTTGATCGTTTTCAGTGACTGTTGCGTTCGCGGTTTTCACATAAGCGTATTTAGAGTTCGAGTATTTATTTTAGATATTTATTTTGCTTAAATTTTGGTAAATTGAAGGCTGTTGATTGCCAGGATGTTAATCATAAATTTCTAAAATTTTATAATTGCAAAAGTTATTCGTATTACCGCTCACTAGAATAACGAGATGGTTAATAACTTTTATTTTAACAAGTTTTTACATACTTATCTCCATCGTCGTATTATAATTCATGTATTTAATTAAAGGGATCTTATTCTTCAGACGAAGAATTAATGAAGGAAATGGGGTTTAGCAAGCCCTTGTTAGATAGAGCTCGTGTTAAAAATCCCCGAATCAATAAATTGTTTATATTTAATCACATTATTGTAGAAAGTTCTCTAGCAAGCTGAATCTTGAACCAATCGTACGAAATACAAACCATTTATATACATTATACTGTGATCACCAACGTCAAAGAGAAGATTCAATAGCAAACAAGAACCTTTGAGAGAGCATTTCAAAAAAATGAATGTGGGGATATTTCAGCCAAAAACACAGATTCCTGTGACACGTGTAGCCAATATAAAGTTGAAAACATTGTAAAATCGGTTTATGATGCCCGTTTATTAGAAAAAGATCTGGCTATAGGTGAATTCAAAAACTAGCAGTATACAATTTGGTAGATCATCGGGTGAGATGCGTTCACTGAAACTGATATGGACTTATTAGCTTTGACATTTGCCAGTCGTCTGATAGATATTTTATCATAATGCAGAAAAACCGATTCCAATAATAGTTTATTCCGATGGGTGCACTTACCAGAATTGAAATGCAGTAATCTCAAATGCCTAACTTGAGTTGGCTACTCAAAAGAATGTCGTGATCTACAAAAATATCTAGTTAAAGGCCACACACAGATGGAGTGTGATTCAGCACATAGCTGCATTGAACACAGATTAAAATACATGAAAAGATATTTGTCTAGTCAATATGCCATCTGTGATATGATCATGTGAGAAAAAAACGGTCACTTTTGATTTTTATAAAGATTTTTCTATAAAGGAAGTCTTGCGATATGAATCGATAAGACCTTCTTATAGACAAGGCGCAGTAGTGATGGATATCAAGGCTATACTATACGATCCTGCTGGACGAATAAAATTTAAATTGGCCCATGATTTAGATACCCCATATAAAGACCTACCCAGGAGACCGCGAAACTTAATTTCACCTTTTACTTATCCAACATTGCACACAAATCCTATACCAGCAAAAAACAAAAATACCAACATTTACAAGTGTAAAACAGTTATTGCCCCGAGACTGTCATGCTTTTTATGACAACTTACCCCATTTGGAATAAGAATAAGTTCTAGTTTACTTCTTTCTACATTATTTTTGACATAACACGTATTTTTTATATTTCTTTATAATCGTTGAAAACGATGCATTTCTTTATTGATTTTTACAGAAGAGAACTTAATTTGATTGCTCCTATGACACTTTTGAAAGCAATTCTTGAACTGTTTTTATAACGTTGAAAATTATAATATAATTACATTGTGATAATAGAATTAATAAGGGTAACATACTTTATAAATTAGACAGACATATTTTGTCACTAGTTCAGACTGATGTTTTTACTAATAAATATGTGTTTTCACTGCAACCAACTGTTTCTTTTATTTTATTTTATTGTAAGTATAACAGCGAATGTCACTATAAAATGACCAAATGGACTTGCAAAAAAATAATGTCTAATATTTGACCAATACTCACAGGTATATACCGCTAATGTGCATTATTATAAAATATATTGAGTTATATGGTTATGGTGTTGGCAGCAAAACTTGATAGTATTAATACTCAAAAAACACATTCCAATAGCAAAGTTATATAGTTATATAAAATTTTTTGTCTCTCCTGTAAAGTGACTCAATTACACATTTGTGGAACTGAATGCCGAACTACGATATGGAATTTTATATTGTGTAATATACCATTATTTTTATAACACACCAAAAGAACATTTATGAATAGTATAAAGGGCTATCAATTTGTTATACTTAGCCTTAAAATACTTCTGTTAATTTGTAAGTGAAATATTGCCAGCATGTCACTTTACCACCAAAAGTATGTATTGCCAGAATGTCGCTTTATCATGAAAGATAGATAATTTATAATTAAGAGTAACTGTTACATTCTTTTGACAATTTTATGTAACCACCGGTGCTAAAATAAATTTGAACTGTGTAACAGCTGCATTACAAAAAAACAGACATCTTTTACTGATAAAGTATTAGCGATAGAAAACAAAATTATTTGAATCTTATTAAAGGTCGGGTTTAAGATCTATATATCAGACAGTTTTAATACCACAGAATATCTACAACACACTTTTTCTCACCATAAATTAATCTTAACTTACTAAAACTACTTCAGACTGCAGAGGAGGACCATTTATTTTATATTTCTAACACAGAATTGATTAAAAAGCCTTCACTACAAAATTTTGATATGTATAAAGTATAATAGTTAAAAAGGTTAAACTGGCTTAAATGCCAGAAATTAAGTATTACAAGTCAAGGGAATTTCTATCCTTAACCATCTAATTCCAACAGTATTCGCACATAGCTATGAATTACGAATTCTGCGGAATATTTGAAGGCACTGCTTTCCTTGATTAAAACATATTATAACACCAGCCACACATTGTGATGATAAAAATAAAAAAGTTTAAAATGTAGAAAACAAAATAAGTCAATAATCATATAAAATGAAGTCTACGACAATCTGAGAGCACACAAAGATAAAAGTAGAATGAGCAATGCACACACAATAGAATCAAGCAATAGTTAAAATTAACAGTATTGTAAATAATTGAGAAAAAAATATCAATAATTTACAATAAAGTAGCCATTTGGTCAATTACCCAATCTTAAAATGTCTCTTTTTAAATCATAAAACTATAAAATACACTAATTAGCTACGGCTAATATAAACTGTGTAAATATTATTAAATTTATACTTATAAGATACTTGTTTCAATCAGTTTTTTAACCAATACTGAAAAGGTGTTAAACTAAGCATCCACTAAATTATTGCCAAAGTAAGATGTGGCTTTACACTATTTCTGGGAACCATCAATTTATTTGTAGCTATTATAAGACATCAAGTTATGACTATAACTTTGATCTCTATAAAACTTTTAAGATTTCTTTTTGGTCTCAATAAATCTTTGATGGTAATGAATTCTGCTGTCAATGCCTGTACCAAGCCCCTTGCACACGTGTTTGGAAGTGAGATACTGGTGTAACCAAGTATGCTTGTTGAGGCTGTTGAACTACTGCCAGAGGTATAACTTGCTGTGCCATCTCTACTGGTTGGCCATTGTCTTCCGATACTCCAAGAGGTTGCACGCAGTGCTGTTGTGCAACCTGCTGGACACCTTGTTGAGTCAATACTTGTTGGTGTTGGCTCACTTGTGGCACCAACATTTGCTGTTGCATTGTCTGTTGTTGCTGTGGTTGCTGTTGGTGTATAACAACATGGGGACCTTGATTTTGCATCTGTTGGTGTTGTTGTACCTGCACTTGTTGTACTTGCTGTTGTTGGTGTTGCTGTACTTGCTGCTGTTGCTGCTGCTGTTGTTGTTGTTGTTGTTGTTGCTGCTGTTGTTGTTGCTGTTGTTGAGCTTCTTGCTGAGCCTGTTGTTCTCTTTCTTGTTCTTCTTTTTTCTTTGCCTCCAAGGCCGCCTTTTTAGCCTCAGCTTTCTCCTTCTCCTGTTGTATTCTCACAGGATCTTTGTTTTTGTCATATGACATACATTTACCACTGCGGAAAGGCACCATATCTTTTGGAATATCTTGCTTTTTCGTCGCAAACTTCACATGGGGGAACTGATCCTTCATAAATGCTCGGAAAGTTGAATAACCCATAAGTTTTACACCAGGTTCCAAAATTTCACCATATTCTTTGTATGCCTCAAATAAGTGCTTACGGGAGTCACCTTGTATAATAACTGTTTTGCTTGTTTTCTTCCCTCCTTCACCAGATGGCTGTACATCTTTTGGAGAACTTGCATGTTGTTTTAGATATTCCTTGAGAAAATTAGTTGCATGTTTGTAAATATCTAATGTAAATGTGTTATATGGCTTCTTACCAACGTTACCATGAATTCGCGGCGCAACACCGTGCGTCATTACATGCTGCCTAATCCGCTTGAGTTGATAATGTGTAACATTCTCCAAGTATAGGAAAGCCTCTAAGCAAACCTTTCTCCCTTGATATACATAACATGCCCTTAGTCTCCTTCTGACTTTATGGCGCGATGTCTCAGCAGGATTTGCCAAGCTTGCCATTGTAATACCCATCAAATACATGTCATGTTCACTTTTTGTTAATTCTGCAATATTTAGTCTGTGTCGATACACAGCTTCTGGATTGAGACCTCTATAGCAGTTGTCTTTGCAATCACAGCCTCGTTTCAGTCTTTCTTTTACCTGAAAAATGTTAAACAATTATGTTTAATAATGATTTCTTATATTTACGCGAACACTACACATGATTAAAACTACTTTTACGGATTTTATCATAGATTTTAGCATAGATCGGACCATAAACAATAATTAAAAAAGCTGAAGGTACTCCGGGTTTAACAATGACATCGGGACGTCAGTCATCTCAGTCCCCCGTGACCATGGGTGCTGGAAAGCGCCCGAAACGTCGGGAATTAAAAATAAAAAGTTAAAATAAACGCGATAAAATCCGTGAAAGTAGTTTTAATTATATTTAATTTATGAACTTAGTATATGTTACTAAAACCTTATCAATAACAATTATATTATTTATATATAACATTTTGAACTTTTTGAATGATCACATCTCATCAGCACAAAATCTAACTACCACAAACACAAAAACAAAATTTCACATCTCTGACGTTGCTACTAGCATTGCTCAATGTATTTGACATCTGGCATATGTTTGATATAGTTGAATGGATAGTGCCTTTTATATATTTTTGTAATAGAAAAGTCTATGGCACTCACTGGTCAAGATGGAATTAACATTAATAAAATTAACAAAATGATCACAAAATTCTTTATGTGGATCTCTGTATTCACTTAAAACTACTTGATAGATATTAATGCAGTTCTCACAAACATTAAAAGAACTACTTCAGAAAGATTTCTGCATACAATACATGAATACTTTATGTAAGTGATAGTGGAGAAATGTTGATGTTTAGTAATTTGTTTTTTCTCTGATACACTATATAAGTCCACTGCTAGAAATAGTTCACTGTAGGAAAACACCATGCTTGATAAGCGAAAGATTTTAAACACCCAAGAGTAGAAAATGGAATAGATAGATTTTGTTATGTTGCCACTACATAAAAAATTAAGCATTATTCTACAGGTGTCACAAAAAATATCAAAAATAGGCATATATTATGTACAGGAAGATGAGTACTTTTATAGTTACTCACTAATTTTGAACTCATTATTAGAAGACCCTGTTATTTTTAACCTTATATTCCTCATTTGTTTACAAATAATCCTTAGAAGTAAGTCAATCTAGGAGATACATTGATTGACACTATGGAGCAAATTGATCTTTGTGCTGCCACAGTTTCTGACTAATTGCAGAAAATCCACTCCAACCATAATGAATGTAATAGGCGCTTTATATGGAAACATGTGCCTTAGTAAAACAATGGTTTACAAGTATCACTGAATCCCTTATGAAAATATTTAGAATTGGTAGGATACTGTGGTTTTACATACTATGCGAAGGGAAGAAAATCATATAACAGGAAGGTTAGTTATGAAAGTGGATTAATATAAGAGTAGAGGCTTAAGAAAATATGGATAGACTGCGTCAAGGAATATCATTCTTAGAAGAGTATAAGAATAAAGTGTGAGATGATGGCTAATAATGGCTAATAATGAATGGAGCAGAAGGACATGCTATGCTGACCTCAAATAACTTGGGAAAAGAGCAGGAAGAAAATTTTAAGAAATATGAAAAAGTTTTGCCCATAAACAGAAAGATAGCAAATAGTGGCTAGTAGCTAGCTACAGCCATTAATTTTTATAAAATTATACATAACAGAGATACTTTTTTTTAAATACCAGAATTTAATTAGCTTTAAGATAATGAGTCCACCATGCACCCCAAGAAATGAGCATTGCAGAAGGTGACTAAAGGAAATGCCCATAGAAATGTAACTTCCAACAGATTACCATCTCACGCCATACATAAAACACCTGGACCAATAACAAATGTGTGACATTGAGAGACCTGCCAAACATACCAATTACTGATATTGTTTTTTCTAGGAAACTCATGCTTTGCTGTGTATTATATATTACAAAGTTGGGACCAATGCCTAGGTTCAAGTAAACAAAAAATTACATTTTGCACATAATGCAAATTATTATGAGATATTAATGCACTGTCTTGCATTAAAAAACTTATTTGTCCCCTTTACACTCATGTCAGATCAAACTAATATGTGGCAATTACACATACATTTGTGGATACTAGGGTGAGTGCCCTTATACCAGTCTTTTTTTGGAAACGATTAATTTGATATTCATTTACAATCATGACTAATTAATCATCTGTGTTTTTGAATCATCGTCATTACTACATGCAATCACAAGCCAACAGCTGAACATGAACATTAAAATCTTCGTCCATAAATTGCCACAAAGTACAATCTTCAATCGCTTTGCATTTCATGAGTTCATATACTATTTATAATTATTTAAGCTTGTTTCTGTGTTCCTCAAAAAATAATGAAAATAAGTAAGTGTTCTAAAAATATCAGATACAAAGGATGTAAACCTTTTGCTGCATTTCAATTTAAAAATCTAATTTATTACATAGACAAATTCATCTTAATTTCCTTAACACTGTCATCTAAAGGTGAAAAATAAGCTGTCCTAATTAATGATATTTATTCCAGTTTAGGACAACCCCCAATTATGTGGCTGAAATTAGGTACTTCTTATGAGGTAGGTATGTCAACCCAAACAACAGCCTAGTAATTCACACAAAAAAAAACTTTTAAACTTGATAAAAAAATAACTGCATTACTGTGTTTATAGGCTCAATTTTATCGGGATAACTTTTTAAAAATGTTGGAAAATAATCATTGTCCCTTGCATAGGTGTTTTGATTTTAAATATAACACTGGACGGTTTATAATTGTGAAGTAATGTTTTAAATGTACTTTCCCCTAATTATGAAAGTTTAATAAGTTGACAACATTTGTAGTTGCTGCTGGAAACCTTATCTTTAAATTAAAAACATGAAAATACTAGTAATTCCATATGGTATATATCCATAGTATGGATGGAAGATCCATCCTATTATAATAAAACTACAACTATTGTATTTCCTTCAGAGTCAGAAGATATCTAAAAGTAGTTATGTGTTGTAGTTATGTACAAAATCTGCCAAGAGAATATTATGAAATGGAGATGACTGATATCCCTGTCTTAGGAGATAAGTAACAGCCTCGATTTGCAATAATATATTTTTGGTCAAAATTAAGAATATTTAACATAATATGTTGCACAGATTTTTTTATAATTTTTGGAAACATGTAAATCATAAATAAAATTAAGCATAATATATGCTATTTATATTACCTGTGATGGGTTATCTTCCAATTTGTTATCAAAAACATCCTCATCACTGTCTGATTCTGCTACCTTTTTCTTTTTTTTCGCCCCAGCTTTTTTCTCAACTTTCGGTTTAGTATCAACTTCCATATCACCTGGGTCCCCATCGACATTTGCTTCAAATTCTATACTGTATGCACCCGGTATGCCCTGTATATTGCCATCTCCATTCTCTACCTGTATTGTATGACCTTGCCATAGAACCTACAAATTTATGGTTAAATATAAAATATAAACTTAATTATTTAATATAAAATATCTTACGTTAGGTATCCAAGTAAAATAATAACAAATATACCTGTTCTTGGTGTCCATTGTAAGTATGTTGTTGCATATTTTGCGAGTTACCCAATTCAAAAACAGTATGTTGTCCCATGACTGGAGTGTGCCACTGGACACTTTCGCCATACTCTCCTCCACCGTTTTGGTCGGACGGAATAGAAACTATGATCGCTTCTTTGCTGTCGACACTACGACGCTCTACGGATAGTAGGGAATGCAGCACCTCACTTGCTTCCTTCTCCGCCGGGTTCACCACCTCCATCTTCTCGTAGGACATTACGCCCGTTCCAAGTTAAACTACAACCGATCGTTCACATCAATCCACAAGTACCTACTTACATACGTGTATATACAAAGCAATGAGCGACACGACAAACCCGCCCTGAATGGTACTATATCTCACAACCCCACAATACAGAATACATAGGTACGAGAAAACCGCGATAACTTTTCAAATTCATGTAAATAAACATAACAAAAACCGTGCAATTATTAACCTTAATCGCGTTTTTTAAGTTTCATTATCGCATAGCGGATCGAACTCCCGTGGAATATTGGGCCATATAGTCATACCAGAGAAAGAATGAAACTCACCTTTTTCGCGTAAAATCAGAAGCTGAGACGCTTTAATTGATATTCCCTCAATTCAACGTTGATCGTGGTTTGTTTTTAATCACTTCATATTCATACTGTAGTCATAATTGAAGAGAAATGCACAAATATTTTACTAAATTCACGGAAGCAATATGGCGTTACACTTTCCGTGAATAAAATCGGAGGACGCCGTAGAACACGTCATTAGTACAGTGCGCATCCACTAGACAGCGCTGTAATCGATGTTTCCGAAACGACGACGCTCGAATTCCGATTACCGCGAAAATTTAAATAAATAAATTACATACAGACTGAAGCAGATATTAATACATTATTTTATATCTTCACTATATTTACTACTTATTATATTTCACTAATGCAGTTATAAAAATAATACCTTTTAAAATTTAGTTTTTTTTTACAATACAGTATCTGCATATTACATATTATATTGTACCCATACCATTGCCTATTTGATAAATATTTTTTCAATTTTAATTTAATTGATGGTGTTTGACAGGTTGTAAAGATTTAAATAGAGAATGTAGTAAAGATATGGAGGAAGGCAAAATTAAAAAGTGTACATAATATGCAGTTCAGTTCAGTTTCAGTTAGAGTTGAAATTTAGGCGGGAACTTGACAGTCCGCGGTAAGTTCCTCTTATTTTATTGTTTAAATGATGGCTTAAAGTGGATTGTGAATTGTGATACGTATAAAAGTGATGCGATTTTTTTTCTATTTAAATGTCTGCGTATGTGAACGAAGTGAGCACGATGAAGCAAATGTTCCGATGTTTAATTTATACCAAGTTAGGTACATTGTCTGCTTAGGCGCTTTAAGAAGTAAGAAGTAAGAACTTGAGATACCTATTACTGCCCATGGACGTATAAAAAACCTTTTTTATACGTCTATGTTACTGCCTATGATTACTGCCATCATCGATCATCGACTGTCTAGTGGCATAAGCTGTCGATGTCGAAAACTCCCAAAAGCTCCGCAATGTGATCAACATAATGTTATTGTGAGGTGTTTTTGAACAAATTAAGGTGTATTGGGGTAAGAATCGGTGATGGGGCAAGACTGTAAGATACTAATTTCCGGCGAATTATGCTATTAAATGCTACTAGCAATAAGGTATACTACGCCATTTTATTCTGCCCCGACCCCAAATTCCAGTCAGTCGCTCCGGGAAGTAGGGCGTGTGTTACGGGGCATTTTATAAAACAAGATAATTTTAGTATTTTTTTTGTCCATCCGATCTTTTCCTATCACTGGTTATGAATGAATTTTTGAATGAATTTTCGAAGCTGTTAATATGCTGTTAAGTGCTAACTTACTTTTTACTGAAATATTTCGAGTGATCTCGATGAAATATTCGATGAGTTCAATAACTCAATGGCTTTCAACAACTGATAATACCAAAACTTATTTAGAACTAATCTTCGGAACATCAAAATCACCACCTGTTTCGCCATAATTCCGCTTTGCTAAAATACTTACGTATTATTCCTCTACGCCTGTGTCGCCCCAGGGCATTTCATCAGTTCTTACTGTTACATTTTATTTAAAAATATTTTTTTTCCTTAACTTTGTTCTCTAAGAAGTAGAAGTGGTTTCAAATTTATGTCCGGTCTTACCCCTTGACAGCCAATTCTTCTTCATTCATATAAAAAATTATGTCTTGCCTTCGAACACGTTTTAAGGTGAAGTGGGGGCCAAAAGCAGATTTTTCACGCTTTATAGGTGCGACTGGCGACTGTTTGGTCGGCCCGCGCGCTATTTAATCGCACATCACTCACGTGGTGAACACGTAGCCTGAATTTAATTGAAATTGATTTCATTACATTCGAATTAAACAGCTTTTTCACTTAGTGGACGTACTTAATATTGTAGATTTTGAGCAAATTTTGCGATCTTTTTCAATCGAGCCAAAACGTGTCAATCGTGTTTTCGCCTACATAATTCACTAATAAAGCTATCAATAGTTAGTTACTTTGCAAGATTCCGCTCAATTATATAAAATGATGTGTCCTACCTAGTTTTAAGAGCACCTCTCACCCTCCCTTAATTGCGTGCAATAATACCGTCACCACCAATCCCAGCACCACCACTCCCAACACCACTATTCTAGGAACGACACACCGTCGACGATTATTCGACACGTGTTTCGCCTCTACACGAGGCATCTTCAGATGATGTAGAATCTACGGGGGCTGACCGCTAAGTCTTATAATATTAATCTTGGCGGTCAGCAGCTGTAGAGTCTACATCACCTGAAGATGCCTTATGTAGAGGCGAAAGACGTGTCGTATTATTGTCGATGGTGTGTCTTTCCTGGAATAGTGGTACTGTGTAGGTCTCTTCTACCGAAACACCTAAAATGTTCGGATACATAACGGTCCCGCCTGACTAGGTGTCGAAAGGTCTAGTATGGGAATTTCTAGAAAGATCTTGACTCTCCTAGTTCTGCTACTCGATACTACATGGCGCTAGTGGTAACTCGCCATGTAATAGGTATTATTTATTGCACGCAACGGTATGGACATGTATACTCACTAGCATTCGATTCGTGTCTACTCTTGTTTTAGGAACATTAATTTTATGCATTTTTATTTAACTTAATATACAAATTTTTAATATAACACATAAATGACTATAATCTATAATAATCTGAGTACGATAATTTCAGTCCTAGCCTCGTGTTTACTTAATAAAAATAATAAATAATATTATATATTACTTGCACTTCCGCGAAGGTTATAGGCATAGTTGGACCCGGTAGGTGGCGCTATCGTAGAATCCAGATATCACCTACGCTAAGCCGGGACAGATCGCTAGTATTATACATATAATTATTATTCATAAATAATAAGAGAACAGATTTTTTTTCTCGTAGAATGCTGTAAAACAAGGTCTTTTTTTCTTTGGTACCTACTTAATGAACTTGTACTTGTATTGCCACCCTTATAAGTTGCAATGTCCAGCACCTAATCGAGATCTGCCGTCCCGGTCCCAGTCTCGCGGAAGAAATGTTTGCGGGATGCCAATTGTCCCGTTTTACTGTATACGGCTAAATTTCGGGCAGAAGAATCAAGAAAGGTACGCACTTTTTGTTTCACCTATTCGATTGTAGATCGAAAATCAAAATATAATAAACATACTTAAAGGTACAAAAGTACAGCCTACAACTGCTCGGGGCAAACGGAGCAACAAGACCAAGGCGACCCCTGCCACGCTGTCCGTGAATTTCTGCAATATCAGGGGACTTCACTCTAACCTAAACGCCGTCCACTACCATCTCGAGACGGCGAGGCCGGCTCTGCTCTTTCTGACCGAGACGCAGGTGTCCTCTCCGGCTGATGTTTCGTATCTCTCCTACCCGGGGTACAAACTGGAACACTCCTTTGTGCCTCGGGCTGGAGTTTGCGTTTACGTCAGAGAGGACATCTGTTCTCGACGCCTCGGCAGACTTGAAGGTTCGGACCTGTCCATCCTTTGGCTACGCGTAGACAGCGACGACCATCCGCGCGTCTACGGGTGCCTCTATAGGTCCCACAGCGGTAATGCCGAAACAGACCGACTCTTCGACCACGTCCAAATGGCTGCAGATTCGTTGCTACAGCAGATCCCCTCTGCAGAGATCGTGATCCTCGGCGACTTTAACGCCCATCACGCCGAATGGCTCGGTTCACGTTTAACCGATCATGCGGGGAGATCTGTTCATGATTTTGCCTTGGCATATGGTCTGACACAACTGGTTACTTCGCCTACGCGGATTCCAGATGTGGAGGATCATGCACCTTCCCTGTTGGACCTTCTGCTGACCTCTCACCCGGACGGATATCAGATTTCCGTCGACGCCCCTTTAGGCTCCTCGGACCATTGTCTGGTCCGGAGTGTTGTGCCACTCACGCTGAAATCGCGGTTGCATTCTGCAGGCTGCCGCCGTGTTTGGCACTATAGGTCAGCCGATTGGGATGGGATGCGGTCTTTCTTTGCATCCTACCCTTGGGGGCGGGTTTGCTTCTCGCCGGATGATCCCAACGTTGTTGCGGATTCTGTTACTGATGTGGTACTTCAGGGTATGGAACTTTTTATTCCTTCCTCTGTGGTGCCCATTGGAGGCAAATCTCAGCCATGGTTTGGTCGCTCCTGTAAAATAGCATCATGCTATAAGCAGGAGTGCTACCAAGCCTGGGTTGATGCATCAGCGTCCCGGGATGTAAACACCAGCGCTCTAAAAAAGAAGTATAATTCCGCCTCTAGGTCCTTCAAAAGAGTCATTGCCAAGGCAAAGTCAGAGCACATAGGCAGAATTGGCGAGAGACTAGTTCGCCTTCCTTCTGGAACCCGTGCATTCTGGTCTCTCGCCAAGGCTGTCCAGGGGAATTTCTGTCAGCCATCTCTTCCATCTCTGCACAGGGAGGACGACTCACTGGCCCATACTGCAAAGGAGAAAGCCGATCTTCTAGGCTCCTTCTTTGCGTCTAACTCGACTCTCGATGACGGGGGGAGTACGCCGCCGACCATCCCGCGGTGTGAGTGCTCCATGCCGGAAGTGCAGTTCACACAGCGCTCGGTTCGCAAAGCACTCCTCTCCCTGGACATCCACAAGTCGAGTGGGCCTGACGGAATCCCCCCAATTGTGCTGAGGACGTGTGCTCCAGAGTTGGCACCGGTTTTAACGCGTCTTTTCCGGTACTCCTACTCCCTAGGCGTAGTCCCAAAATCATGGAAGACTGCTTTCGTCCACCCGATCCCTAAAAAAGGCGACCGCTCAGACCCGTCCAACTACCGGCCCATCGCCATCACCTCCTTGTTCTCCAAAACAATGGAGTCCATTGTAAACTGCCAGCTCATGAGGTACCTTGAGGATCACCAGCTGATTAGTGACCGCCAATACGGTTTTCGCCGTTGTCGGTCAGCTGGTGATCTTCTGGTCTACCTCACTCACAGATGGGCGGAGGCAGTAGAGTTCAAGGGGGAGGCATTGGCCGTTAGTTTGGACATTGCGAAGGCCTTCGATCGGGTTTGGCACAAAGCGCTTCTTTCGAAGCTCCCTTCCTATGGGCTTCCCGAGAAATTGTGCGATTGGATCACCAGCTTTCTTGCAGATCGGAGCATCAAGGTCGTTGTAGACGGTGCAAGCTCCGATTGCAAGCCTATTAATGCTGGTGTTCCACAGGGCTGCGTGCTATCGCCAACGCTGTTTCTTCTGCATATCAATGATATGTTGCATACCCGTAACATTCATTGCTATGCAGATGACAGCACTGGTGATGCTCTTTACACCGGCCGAGCCAATATTTCTCGGGAAAACGTCTCCGAGTGCCGGGACAAACTTGTGTCTGAAGTCGAGTCTTTGCTGAACAGAGTCTCGGATTGGGGACGACTAAATCTAGTCCAGTTTAACCCCCAGAAGACACAAGTTTGCGCGTTAACCGCTAAAAAGAACCCCTTTGTCGTATCCCCTCAGTTTCAAGGCACTCCCCTTGTTGCCTCAGCCAGTATCGGAATCCTCGGCGTCGACATATCGAGTGACGTGCAGTTTCGTGGTCACTTGGAAGGGAAGGCCAAATTGGCCTCTAAAAAGCTTGGCGTGCTCAGCAGAGCGGGGCAGTATTTCATGCCGGCACACCGCCTGCAACTTTACAAGGCGCAGGTTCGACCGCACATGGAATACTGTTCCCATCTCTGGGCTGGGGCTCCCCAGTACCAGCTCCTTCCACTTGACCGCATCCAGCGCAGAGCGGCTCGAATCGTCGACGACCGAGTGCTTTCCGATCGGCTCGATTCACTGGCGTTGCGAAGAGATGTTGCATCTCTTTGCGTATTTTATCGCATCTATCACGGGGAGTGCTCTGAGGAATTGTTCGGATTAATCCCAGCCGCCAAATTTCGTGAACGCACGACACGGCAAACGTCCCGATACCATCCACACCATCTGGATGCTTGGCGGTCCACCACTGTACGTTTCACAAGGAGCTTTCTTCCACGTACAACCTCTCTGTGGAATAGTTTATCACCGGCGATTTTTCCGGACCGATACGACCTGGGGACCTTCAAGAAAAGAGCTTACTCCTTTCTAAAGGGCCGGCAACGCACCCGCAATTCTCCTGGTGTTGCGGTTGATCATGGGCGGCGGTAGTCACTTAACATCAGGTGAGCCGCATGCTCGTTTGCCCCCTCTTCTATAAAAAAAAAAAAAAAAAAAAAACAGCCTCTGTAGAGTCTACAGACAGACTAGTTCTAAATAAGTTTTGGTATTATCAGTTGTTGAAAGCCATTGAGTTAATGAATACTTAACTCATCGAATATTTCATCGAGATCACTCGAAATATTTCAGTAAAAAGTAAGTTAGTTCAGGTGATGTAGACTCTACAGCGGCTGACCGCTAAGATTAATATTATAAGACTTAGCGGTCAGCCCCCGTAGATTCTATATCATCTGAAGATGCCTCGTGTAGAGGCGAAAAACGTGTCGTATTATTGTCGATGGTGTGTCTTTCCTGGAATAGTGGTGTTGGGAGTGATGGTGATGGGAGTGGTGGTGTTGGGAGTGGTGGTGCTGGGATTGGTGAATCCATTGAGATCATTGTGATTATTTCTTTTTATGAGAATCAATGCTTCTCTTATGATTTTGTACCTTTAAGTATGTTTATTATATTTTGATTTTCGATCTACAATCGAATAGGTGAAACAAAAAGTGCGTACCTTTCTTGATTCTTCTGCCCAAAATTTAGCCGTATACAGTAAAACGGGACAATTGGCATCCCGCAAACATTTCTTTCGCGAGACTGGGACCGGGACGGCAGATCTCGATTAGGTGCTGGACATTGCAACTTGTAAGGGTGGCAATACAAGTACAAGTTCATTGAGTAGGTACCAAAGAAAAAAAGACCCTGTTTTACAGCATTCTACGAGAAAAAAATCTGTTCTCTTATTATTTATGAATAATAATTATATGTATAATACTAGCGATCTGTCCCGGCTTAGCGTAGGTGATATCTGGATTCTACGATAGCGCCACCTACCGGGTCCAACTATGCCTATAACCTTCGCGGAAGTGCAAGTAATATATAATATTATTTATTATTTTTATTAAGAGGGTAGGACTGAAATTATCGTACTCAGATCATTATAGATTATAGTCAATTATGTGTTATATTAAAATTTGTATATTAAGTTAAATAAAAATGCATAAAATTAATGTTCCTAAAACAAGAGTAGACACGAATCGAATGCTAGTGAGTATACACGTCCATATCGTTGCGTGCAATAAATAATACCTATTACAATGCGAGTTACCACTAGCGCCATGTAGTATCGAGTAGCAGAACTAGGAGAGTCAAGATCTTTCTAGAAAATCCCATACTAGACCTTTCGATACCTAGTCAGGCGGGACCGTTATGTATCCGAACATTCTAGGTGTTTCGGTAGAAGAGACCTACACCTACATAAGGCCGGTAAGGACCGCGACCAAGACAGTATTTAATTGGCGATACAAGCAATAACTTCGAAGCAATATAACTGCGAACTAAAGTGATCAGTAGTACAATTGAGATTTATTATTAGTGTGTTTTAATTTTTAATTGGTGTTCGGTAGTTAAAGTGTAAATTTTGGTAAATTCAATCGGCAGTTTCCGAACTCTAAGCTAGTAACAATACCATATATTATATTATTTACTAGCGATCAGCTGCGGCTTCGCACGGGTGATTTCTGGATCTCGACAACAGCTCCACCTACCTTGTCCAAATGTGAATCTAAACCATCCAGGGACCACTCAAACACACACAAAATTTTTCGAACTCTAAGCTAGTAACAATACCATATATTATATTATTTACTAGCGATCAGCTGCGGCATCGCGCGGGTGATTTCTGGATCTCGACAACAGCTCCACCTACCTTGTCCAAATGTGAATCTAAACCATCCAGGGACCACTCAAACACACACAAAATTTTTCGAACTCTAAGCTAGTAACAATACCATATATTATATTATTTACTAGCGATCAGCTGCGGCTTCGCACGGGTGATTTCTGGATCTCGACAACAGCGCCACCTACCTTGTCCAAATGTGAATCTAAACCATCCAGGGACCACTCAAACACACACAAAATTTTTCATCATAACCGGTCGAGCCAGTTTACGAGTTTTAGCGAGACTAGCGGACAACAATTGATTTTTATATAAAGAGATTACCCAAAGCCCTAAGGTGTATAATATTATATATTATAAATATATTAAAATTCATAAAAACCTAGTAGATTTATTATGCTCATTATTTTGTTATAAAAATGTCACATTCGACGTGTTTTGACGCCGTATTGTTATTACCATTTCCCCACTGACCTCTACATGTGGACTGGCCAAACGCCGTGACATAATGAGGCGATTTGATTTGATCTTGAATTCGCACAATTAACTTGGCCTCGGTGAGATCAAGATAGCTGACGCCCGCAAACAAAAATTCGGAAATGAAAAAACTGCAATCTGTCTTGGTGTCAGTGTGAAGAGAGTTGTACAATTTCGCAAGGAGACTGCAGATGCAGAGGCTACAAACTTTACGATTAATCTCTATACTAATAAGAAGTCCCCAGAACAGATTTTTGTCCATGTGAATCGGCAAGTTCTTTAGTCTTCATAGAATCAGTGTAAGGAATAATATTTCTATCAAACACTATTTAGGGTACGAAATCAAGGCTAAGCTAGGCTACCATCTCTGTGAAACACCAGCATATACATTACGCCGAGATGAAAAGGTATCATCGATGCGTATACTCATCCGTTGGAACCTTATTATGTTAGTAATATCGATGTAATCTGTCTAAATCTAAATCACATCAATTTTAGTGTAATTTAACAAGAAAAACGCCTCTTCTAATTCTTCTATTAGAATGAGCAGGTGCAATCACGCCGTACGCAAATACAGACGTTTTAATAAAACTGCCTGCATCTGCATGTTCGCACGCAATTAGCATTAGAAACCTTAGAAGTTTGATTTAAAAAATGTCTTGACATAAAACTAAAACATTTGTTATTATTATATATTACGATTATAAATTTATTACTTTCAACTTTATTAATTATTTAAAATTGTTGTTGAAAAAAATGTATTGCATTAGCAAATAAATCGGGAACTGCCATCATCGAGGGTCCGCACTGACGCGGAACAAACGAACGAACATTTCAACTGGCCGCCCTGCGTTTTTTCAGAATGTTGCATATTTTTTATCAATTTGTACCAGGAATTCTACTATATTTTACAAAAAAAAAAAATATAAAAGCAATCCGACAAGAAGATGACAATCGTCATTATAATTCGCAAAGAACTACATCATCTTTACGTCTTTTACATTTTTACAAGACCACAGCTTGGCAATTGTTATTATCAAATTTATTTTATTTTGCTTGTGATAATTACGTAGGCAAAAACCCAGTCTGGTTGATTAAAACAAAATAAACCAAAGAAAAAAATATCTTGACATTGTTAAATAAATCATAGCGTAAACATTTTTTTTTTGTTTTGGGTTTGTGTAAGGTGTACCTGCAATTACTAATATCTCTACTAATACTAGGTAATCTTTTTGATTAAAAATAAATTATGATCGACTGGACATAATTTTAGGGCCATAGTTTTGTTTATTTTATATTATATTTAAACAAAAGGGACGAAAGAAAAAGTTTTAATTCTGAAGTATGTAACTACTAACTACTAGTGAAGAAATTCACGGCCCGTGTAGCCATATTGGTGGAAGTAATGAAGATCTACCTTATAATATGTATACCTGGAATAATTCACGGAAAACGGTAATGTTTTCATTAAAAAAATGCAAACGAATGGATTAGTCATAGTGGAATCCTATATCTGTCTCATTTCTAATTCATTGTAGATTTCTGCTTGTATTTTTAAAAAAGGTCATGATAATGCTATCATTTTTCGATATCACTTAGATACAATAAAATGCATATTGGTTAAAATTATGAAATTCAATTAATATAGGAACAGTCAGTATTAACGGTTAATAGGTTTATTATTTTATCATTTTATTGATAAGAGATAATGAGTGTATTAATTGTACCAGGAATTAATTTAGTTGTACATTTGTGTATAACATTATGTATTGCATTATTGTATTTATGCGTACAGTAAACACCTACGTGTGAAAAATATATTATTTGAATGATTACTAGATTATAAAAATATTTAAGCTAGAAATAATAGGCACTTTATTTTATCAACATCGCATTATAACTTTTATCAATTTTTTTTAAATTTTTCAATAATTTTTACTCACCGACAGCTGCTGTATCCAGAGCGAAGCAGCTGCTCTGCGATTTAACGACGGTGCCTGGTGAAGTTCCATCGGGCCACTCCATTCTCTCTTCCATTGCTTTCGAAGCGCTCCTCTTAAATTGTTCCAGAAAACTGTCTATTTGCGTCTCTAAACTCGTTGGCGAACTTGCCATCGTTTCCACCGAAACACCAAAAACAAACACAATTCAATATCTTCCAGTTTACGACATTTTAACGTTGCTATTTTCCCATTTATCGAATTTTGTGCGATGCTATATTCTTGCCAAAACATCGTATTGGATAATAGCTAACCATTTTTATCCGAATTCGTTCATCGACCCTATTCTATTTGCTTTTTTGTATTAAAGACCACCACACATCGCCGCAGGTATGAATAGCAACATGCAGCGATGTGATTTTATTTTACTACGGGTACAGTTAAACACGACATCGAAAATAAAGCGACTTCCACCGACATCTATCGATCTTCGTAAACAGCTGTTCGTCTTGAGTTGCCATAATCGTATCCAATGATAAAAATTGCAAAATTGTGATAAAATATGTAACGTGGAAAATATAATATCTTATTACGTTAAAGTGATTATTTTAGTGAAAAATAAAAATAAATTAAACATGTGTATTTTAAATTGTGAAAGTTAAATTTAATTGTGTGAAGTTGCCTCCTGCTGCCGCGTCGCGTGGGGATATCAGTTGCCGGGTCGTGCACGCTCAACAGTGTGGCCATTGCTACAGCAATTGCCGTGTTCTCGGTAATTGGTAAAAATACTAAAAATCTACGTCGGCCGTAGTTTTTTTAACATTTATATTGAGATACCAGAATCTACTTTAATTTTCTTACATGTTTTTAATAGTAATGTTTTAATGCTTTTATAGAATGATATATCAAATTTAAAATCTATTTGACTAGAAACTGCATTATCTGTGAATTCAGTGAAACGGCATTTTCACTCATTTATTCAGTTCTGTCAAGGACGTGTTTAACAACGCACACAGAAGGCATACTACCGCTACATAGATTATATGACATATGCAATTGTATGGTAGAATGAGAAGATAAAGCTTTGCAATTTTTTTTATCATAAAACAATGACTATTTACTATAAAATTATTTATTTTCAATTTTAATAAATCGTACAAAATGGTAATATAAATATTAAATTATTAAATTAGCCGATAGGGTGTTTGTGTCATATAGCGTAATCTTTACGTACCACCGTGAGAATCAATCAATTTTCGTTCGATGAAATGACTTCACCTATAGAATTAAGTAGATGGCGCTGTTAAAATTTTATATACTAAACTGAGAAGATAAAGCTTTAAGGACGAAAGTAAATATTCTTAAAAAACCTCAAAACATTATTAAAAAACTATTCATTTAATTTATTACATTAAAATTTGGGCTTCACATTAAAAAAAGATTGTAACAATTATATGCTATAAAATTAAACTTATACCTAGGTATCTCATATTTTATGCTGAAGTTTCAAATTATTTTGTTTGAGTTTGAAATGAGTTATTAAACCTTTAAATACGCCAAGAATAACTAAACTTTAATACTAAAGAGTCTTGTACCTATTGAAGTATGAAGAAATGTTTATTGAATTAAAATTTCAAAGCAAACAAGAAAGCAAACTGCCAAGTGTTGACGTTATATATTATATGCTACGAGGTCAGGAGCGTGCAAGAAATTTGAAATAGTTTGAAACAGTTTACGAGTTGTAAAATAACTAAAATAGTTGATATTATTGATTGAGCATTTTTATATTGCAAGCCCGGCTTCTGGGCTTCTATGGAGGCTACGTCACTGCATAGGAATTAGGTGAAATATTTGACAGATTATATGGCGAGGGAAGTCAATTTGTTAGGAAAATGTAAAAGTTAATATTTTTATCTCAAATATTAGTTATGTTCTATATTATTCTATTTATAAATCTATATTCTACATTATAAATGAAAAAACCAAAGTACGGATATTCTTAATATAGAAAATTTTAAAATAGAATTAAATAATGTGAAAAAAAAAACAACAAGTAAGGAACGAGCAACTAATTCATTATTTTGTCTATTTACATGCTCTAGAAATCTATATTCTTTTATTTTAAACCATACATGGAAGACGGATTCGTAAAAGCAGAAAGTAGATACTAACCTACCAAGTATTAATACATTGATAGTGGCAAAGTTTTTTGCATGAAATCCCTAGTTTTGTTCTGCCAAGTTGAGGAATGTTAAAACATCATTGTAAGTACCTATTATCAACTTTTGTTTATACAATAACACAATACCAGGTCACATTAGCAATCATTAGTTATAATATCGAAGATAACCTAATCATGATGTTTTGTTTTGTATAAACCATCGTTAAATATAAGTCATACTTACATCAAAATGATCTTTACAGAAGTATAGTCTAGTTTTTGTAGACAATGTATTCCGGTATCTTCTTGCCAGTTTTAACCAAGTACTTTTCATATCTAAATAAGTTGGCACTTGAATCCATAACTTCCCCGGCGTTCATATGCTCGTATTTCTGCATTCAGGCACAACACACTAGTGATAAAGATGATAACTCCCTATTAAACATCCAAATTCTTACATCTTATTTCTTTGTAAAATCGACAAAATCCTAGGACAGTAACGTCTCAAGCTTAAGGGCACGGCGTCCCACGAAAATTTAAAACGATAAATCAAAAGTAATTTTTATGGCACTATTTGGTTTTAAAATATTATATAAAAATAGTGGATCACTATAACTAGGATTCATTTAAAACACTATTTTAAAATCTGTATAATACCCATATTGAAAATTTGTATCTGGCAGCACTGAAGTTAGTGATTATTAATTCTCTTTGCTTATGGATTTGATACCATAGAGAGCAGAGACAGTATATTGTCTGTTGTCGTTCTCGTTTTATACTTGCATTTGCTCGAGTGCAAGAAGCGCGTGTAGTTTGTGATAAGTTAGAGGTGACTGGAATAACTCACGGCTGAAATAAGAACAACACAAGACTACACCCGGCGCCACAATGACAAGTAAGTCTTCTGTTTGAAAAATAATATAAGATTAAAATATTGAAATATGTGAAAAAACTATACTCGCCGAGAAATTTAGAGCAGGATAAGTATTTTATATAAAAATAAAAAGGGTAGTTTGAGAAATCGCGTTAGTAAGTAAGATATTTAGGTAACTGACGTACTTATTTTTTTTTAAATAAACCTACTTTATTTCTTTTGAATAATTTTCAAGTGTGTTAAGATATCAATATTACAGTTTTAATAAAACCTATGCTTAAGGTTTAGTTTAGTTGATTTTACCGTACTTTATACAACTAATTACTCAAATAAAATTTAAAGATTATCATTAGGTAGGTGGATGGGTTTTTAAATAAGCAAAAAATGAAATTATTTTTTTATTACGGGGAATGTAACTTTTACGTTTTAGTTATTAATTGTTACAAATTGACGGGTAGGTATACATAAACGACTACATTTTGCACTATAATATTTCTGATTTACTATGAGTACTTTTGAACTACTAGATACTGATTTACTAACATTGAATGAAGGTAGTTTTAACTGATTATATCGCGTTTCGCGTCCTTTTTCCTTGTTTTATATTTCGGACGTTTCGAATACCTTCTTTACAGCATCCACTTTCACGTGGGGGACTGGGGTGTTCGACGTCCCAATATCAATAATTATAGATAACAACTTTATTACTAATCAGATTTCACAAACACTTGTGAAATCTGATTAGTAATAAACACCGCTTCCTTCAAATAATAAGTCACGTGGCAATTAAAATCAAAAAACATGTTATGCGTGCTACCACCTGCTTGGGATCCTATCATTGATAAAATTAAACCCCAATCCAAGCATAATATAGTTAAGCTCTTTCTGCGTAGTTCGAGCCAAAAATAAATGAAGGTAGCCGTGGTTAACCATGACATTTGGACGTCGAACCATAATTTCCCCGTGACCATGGGTGTACTAAAGTACTCAAAATGTCCGGAACATAAAATAAGTTAATAAGCGTAATAAAATTTTATGTAAACAGACCTTTAATGGGACATACTTGTACATGTGAGTATAGTATACATATTAAATATGGAAGACCAGACGAACTTCAAATTTTAGAGTTCTTCAGGGGTAGATACCACCCTCTTTCTTATATATTCCGGTCTAAGGGGTAAGAAAGCCAGTATAAATATTAATTATCGGCTGTGATTTTGAGGCATTCTATCTTATTCCTCAGAGGTATGCTTACAACTCATTTTTATAGCATTCTTGGTTTGAAATGCATGGACAAGGCTGGCTACAGACGTCCGGTACTTGATTTTAATTTTTTTTTTTTTAGTTAGGATGCTTGTTAGCTACTACACTGTTTTTAGATGTCGGAAATGCGTTTTGAATTAATAACGATAACAATAAATTTTACTTAAAAATTGCTTATAACCACAGAAATCGTAATAATAAGACAATAATACGATTTCTGTGCTTATAACGAAACGCAAATATATAAATTTGGTCTAGTATTATGAATTAAACGTTAGGTACTCGATTTCTTTATTTTGTTTTTAATTAGTTTTGTCAGGGTTAAGCTTAAATCTTTTTTACGGTTTTTGGATTTCCGTAATGCCTTTTGAATTAATTATGATATAAATAAATTTCGATAAAAATTGCATATAACGAAACGGAAAAACGTCTATTTGTTTGTTTTTAACACGGATACACTCATAAAAAAATTAATCACTCGAATCCAGACAATCCATTTGTGGCTGAAGACGTGATTCAAGAGGGACGGGGATCAAGAGATTTTTCAGAAAACAAAATTAATAACAATTCACATTACATTGTTTTATTTACCACTATCATAGCAAAGTTTAGGGCAACTGACATTATAGATACGATTAGTCGAATCTGTTCTAAAATACTGATTATTTTAGAACAGAGAGACTGAAGAACAGACACGCGCTGACTCCTCCTAGTCCTATCTGCCCTACCTCTAGAGTGTTTTTGTAAAGCTATAGGCGCGGAGGGAGAGCAGCCCCCGCCCGCTGTAGCAAATTGCAGGCACCTAAGTGAGCCGTAGCTGTCGAGGCTGGTCGCCAAAGGCGACCAATAAGCCAAAGCTGTGGAGGTGAGCATGGGTGCCTGTGATTTGCTACATAAGGACGAAGGGGCTGCACTTCCCGCAACGCCGAAACTGTACAAAAAAAATTTGGCTCAATATTCCTGTGTAAAAAGCGAGGTTAAAATCATTACCCATAAGCTATACATTTCCGCAAGGGAGGGGTAGGGCAGGCTTCTCCTGCACCCAAATTCTCCACCCCACCCCCGCACGCAAGTACCGGATGTCTATAGTTTAACCGGCACTTCCACCATCAGGTGTACTGTAAGTTCGATTATCACGAGTTTAATTTTAAAAAAAAATATTATACTATAACTTGTTAATGAACAAATCGAATCCCGATAATTGATGTTTTTTTCTAAAAAAAACTGAAGATTTTAACTATGCAAATGGAGTTTCTATTATTGATATATTTTCTTATGAAATAGGGAATTATCAAACACCGAAAGCAATAACTTATGTAAGTACCACATATTATAATTTTTGTTTAAAAAATGCTGAAATTAGGAGGTCGTGTAAGGTAATCTACAAAATCAAAAATATCTTTACAATATAGTCGCGGTTTTACGTTAAATGATATTCAATACTAGCCACAAAGATTAACTCGACCTGATTGCGGCTATGGATACATAACGCCGTTTATATGTTCAAATACCTTTACTTCGAAGTTGTTGTCATATGATTGAAATGAATGCGACTATAATGTCCGTTTACAAACCTTCTACTTTCAAAGAAATTGAAAAAGAACTCGCCTACGTAATAACAATCCTGTCTCCAACCAAGAAATATGGATCTTGTACTACAACGATAACATTTTAGTAGAGCCTGCAGATATATTATCTATGTTTATTATTAGTATATTGTATTGTAGCACAAATGGATCGGCTCAATCTGGGAAGAACCACGCTCTCAGAGAAGACCAGCGTAAAATAGCTGTTCAACGCTGCTGTATTTCGTATGGTAAGTGTAGAGAACCGGAGACCATTTTTACTGAAAACGAGGCATTCCATCTTAGTCCTCACTGGTGACAACGCATCTGCATTTCAATTCGTAATCGAGGATAGATGCATGTATATGTCTGTGGGCCTCAGCAACCACTTAATGATGGACTGTATACTGTGTAGGTATCCTATAAAAAGAAACGACAGCTTTTATTCGTTAACTGTAACAATAATTTATTGACTTGCCTTTAACCCGTCGCTGTATATGTAAGACTTCAATAATTACATTTATGTCACCTAAGGTTACGAATAATATCGATTGTTTTTAAGCTTATGTCATTTGAATTCCCGTTTGTATATTTGCAAATCGCTTAGATTTCTTTTAAAACTCAAAGTAAAAATGTTTTGTGATATAATAAAATTTTAGGCAAATAAAACACACATGATATAAATAAACCGAAATGCATACACAGGCATAGCTATATATCTAAACTTGAATATTCGTCGCCGAGGTTTTGAAAGTAAGTATAATGCATTGAAGCTGCGTAAATATGTTTGACTGTTGCATTCTTGTGGCATGTTAAGCGACCAACTGCTCGCATGGTTTCATCCCGCCGCGCCGCGCCGGACCGGCCGCACCTAAATAGAAACCACAGGGACAATGCTCCCGTCTTCCCTGCCGCGTCTGATTCCATACCGCTGTACTCAAGTGCCTTATTGGGCTCCATTATAATGCCGTACCATACATAGCGATTTATGATCCCAAATGGTTCCATCAAAATTAGATATCCCGACGTCCAAATATTTTACGTTGATCGGACCTTAGTATTTATTAATCGACCAATTCGCGCATATTAATGATATGTCATGTAGGTATGCTAACACAAGCTATGTTGCTGTTTTCGCTCTCAATGGGCAATGTATGCGTTATATTAGTATACGGTATACATGTTTTTCGAGATATGGGATATTAACATCTGAAAATTTTTCTGAAATGGAATGGAAACTGAAAATTATTCTTGACACGATAAAATAAATTATTCTAAATTATACCTATGCGTCGTTATACATCACACGATGCGAGGAACTATTTTGTACTGGTAAATGTTGGTAATGATAATTGATATAAAAAAATCGTATAACATTATGATGGCAATAGACGAGCAACATATTCAACGATGGGGCTTTTTTCTTAATTGCAGTTTTGAGTACTCACAGTATTTAAGATGTCGTGTCTCTGATATTCTTTTTTGTGAACCTGTAGGTAGAAGTCTAATTTTCTTATAGCTCATACCCTTTTAGAAAATTAACCGATTTTAACCAAAAAAGTGTTTGGATCTTGTAACGAACATGGAATTATAAAAAAAAAAGTCTAAAATAGATATCGCGCAGGATGTCGCTAAAACATTTTTGCCTTTAACCCGTCGGTGTATATCAGCAGTTTAAATGTAAATGTTTAAATAAAATAATTGGAAATTAATGAGTATCTGAGGGAAAAATGAAAAACATTAACTTTTTACATTTTTTTAATAAATGACGCCGTTTTAAAAATTTACTAGCATCGCGACGGCGCAATTCCCACCTACGTCAGAAAAATCACATATTTTAGAACTGTATTTAATATTTTTATAAATTAGGTACAATACAATATATTTTGATGTTTATTTATTATTATAAATTTGTCTTTTGTACCCGTTAAATCCCCTTGTTGACTTGTTTTAAAAATAAAAATATTAAAATTACGACAACATTTCTACAGTAAATTGTGAATTGTATCGCAGGTTATATAATAGTTCAAGAAATTGTATGTATGTAGACACGAGCAGCGGAAATAAAGAATTTATATAAATCGTTTACAGAAACTAAGTTTTTCTTTGAGTAAGACCGACCGACAAATAACCAGAATACTTTGTAATAATATCCTATTGTTAATGAAGATTTAAATTATACATTTATTTCGTGGTTCTCTTTACCTTTGTGTTTGTTACAGCCGCTTACAGTTCAATGTCTGTACTAAGGAAAGCCCTTATTTTACAGACTGTGAGGCATTCTATCTTTAGATGTTGAAGACGCTCAGTTTGATATCAGTTCATCCCGTCAGCCTGGTCAAGTTGACGCCAACCCTATTATTTATAATGTTTTTCGCTAGTTTTGGTTGATGATCGCTTGAAGGCGACACATATTTGCCTATTCGCTAACTTGATTGTAATCAAAATACCCAGACGAACTTCTAGGCAGGAAAGCAGTCCTACCAACTATGTAATAAACAAATTTTTATTCCTTTTTTAAGGTGGCTAACAAGTTAGAAAGACTGAAATGGATGAAGTATTACAAATATCGCAATAAGTATGTGTACCTATTTGATGAAAGGAATATGATAGCCTTAGCCATAGAATACTATGTATTATAGTATTCTATGGCCTTATCTATCGAGATGTCACCGGTTTTATGTTGTTGTTTGAGTAGGTAGAAAGTTGTTGTAGCTTAACGACTTTGGTCTGGGCACGTTCGACTAAATAATTTAGGTCATATTATTTTTTATAGAATAAGGTTGACAAACGATCACGCTGTCCACCTGATCGTAAGTGGATGCTGTGGGCCATAGAAGATTACATCTATCCTCGATTGAGAATCAAAATGTACATGCGTTGCCATCCCTGAGGACTAAGATAGAATGCGGTTCCAGTATATAGGGCAGGGGTCGCCAAATGGCGGACCGCGGTCCGCATCTGGACCGCCGACCCACTTGGTGCGGACCCGCGAGAACACAGTAACTTACGCTAAAGACTACTTCCGATATAAATAACTTCCGTGGCCCCATATTAGCGATCGATGCGTGGCCCCAAAAAGATTGACGCGAGCTGTACGTAATTTAATAAAAATGTATCCCCCGCATTATCTTTGTTGACGTCAATTCGAAAACGGCCGGGCGAAGTAACGAGCGAGCGAGAAAGAGTTCGCCAATTCAAGACGTTCATTACGGAAAATTGAGAATGTTGTAGAAATCCTCAGCAGCATTTACTCTCTGCATCCTGATGGTGAATGGAGCAATAATGCTGCAATTGTTTTCGGAAGTGATAAAGCTACTCTGCAGATGGAAATGATCGATTTCCAAGAAAACACAGTTTTAAAACACAAGAAATCGGTAGTTTCCAGTGAAGAGTTCTGAATAAAATTTGTGTATGGTAATAAATATCCAGAATTACAAAAATTAGCTTTGAAACTTCTTACTTTGTTTAGATTGACATTATCTATACATATTTGTGAAGCAGCATTTTCGAAGATGAAGTACATTAGGAATAAATTTCGATCTTGTCTTACTACTGGACATCTCCAGGTTTTAATGTCAATAGCTTGAACCAATTTTACTCCAAACTACACACAAAATTACACACAGACACAAAATTCGCAACAAAAAATGTCATTTTTCGCATTGATACCTATGTAACAAAATACCTTTGTTATTTCCTTAATTACATTTGTTTAATAAATATTTTTTCTTATAAATAAAATGTGCGGACCACGATGGTCATTTCATTTCTCAAAACGGACCCCGAGCGAAACTAATTGGAGACCACTGATATAGGGTATCCGGGTACACTTACCATACGGAACACGGCAGCATTAAGCTGCTATTTTACGCTGGTATTCTGTGAGAGCGTGGTCCTTCCCGGTCGATCTAGATACTACAAGAGCGCCACCTACCGAGTCCAACTATGCCTATAACCTTCGCGGAAGTGCTAGCAATATGTTGACAAAGTTTTACCGCAATATGATGAACGGTATAGCAGCGCATAAAATACGAACAAACAAAATTTAATTTTTATATATTAGATATATTATTTTCGTTTAATTAAGTCATTGCAAAATTTTGGCAATTTTCAATGATACGTAAATTACAAACTTATTGTAAATTTACAAATAGCAACAAAAATCCTTTATTTATTTTTGAAACTAGTTTTTTTTGTAGTAATGACAACTTACAGTTTAAAATATAATGTGTACGATAATATGTTTTATATAGAGTAATTTGAGCTTTAAATGTTTTTTTTTCTTCATTATGAAATAAAGTATCACTTATTATTATAATAATAATAATTGTTTATTTCGGACAACTTGGGACTTATTTCGGACTACATCCACATGGGTTAGTAATGTGACTTAAAACGATGTTAGTAGTTTAATAAATAAAGTACAGAAAATAAATTTGCATGTACTAAGAGTGACCATCAGGAGAAAGGTTAGGTCCCCGTGATCATCACCCTTCGCTTAAAGCACCTCCAGAAACATTCCTGATTCACTGCAAAACCGCGGCAGATCAAACATCATCCCAAAAACATTACTGTACTGGATTCGTAGGGTGTCCAACAATTTTTGATGTTTTGGCCCACAGGTTTCCCGTGTACATGCATAAGCGTCACATTAATTTACCTCTTCTGTACAGCGGGAAAAACTGCGAGTCAACATATTACATACCTTTAACTGGTACCCACTAGAGCCCTTCGCTCCCTTTCAATATCATCATCGTCTTTGAGGTCGCTGTTGATAACATGCCCCAGATATTTAAATTTCGTCACACGTGGGATTGAGTAACAACTAATAACATACCTAAATCCTAATATTTCAGTTGATTTTAAATTAAATATTTGCGGTTGAATAAAACTATAAAATTTCTCTAAAATTTGTACGCGGGAATCGTGAATTGTTTACAATAGAAACGTCATTGAACATAGAAGACTGAACGTCAATATACATTTAAAGGAATGCATGAGTGTGTTGACGGTATAACAGCTAGGGTCACCACTAATATTTACCATCGAAAAATACTCACAAATTTTTGTAATATTAAAATGACTTCATATGTGGTAAAGCCACGCTAAATCTATATATATTTCTAACACGAATGAGTCGGCTCACCCGGAAACGGCCACGCTCTCACATAATACCAGCGTAAAATCGCAGCTTAATGCTGCTGTGTTTCGTTTTTTTTAGGGAAGGGTGACAAACGAGCATACAGTTACAGTCCACCTGATGGTAAGTGGTTGCTGTGCCCATAGACATTTACATCTATCCTCGATTACGAATCAAATTGCAGATGCGTTGTCACCCGTGAGGACTAAGATAGAATGCCCCGTTTCCAGTAAAAAGGGTCTCCGGTTCTCGCTCGTTTGTCACCCTTGTTCTATTAAAAAAGAAGTGGCAAAATTAAAAATTTTGTACAACCGACTTCAATATAAATAAAATGAGAACATCATCAATGTAATCGAAGTCAATTAAATACGCATTGTATTATTATAATGCGTATTTAAGTTACTAAACTACTGATCAGATCTTGATCAAATTTATATGGGACCGAACGAGAAATAACTGCTTTGAAATAAAAAGATAAATCATCAAAATCGGTTCACCTAGAAAAATATTCTCCTTTTTTGAAGTCAGCTGAAAAGATCGCATGAGACCGTCCGTAGGAGGAGTCCGGGGTATTTTTTTTTATGAAACTGCGAGTGACAAATGAACTTACAGTCCCAAACTCCCAATGATGAAAAGTAGCTACTGCTGTCCATATACACCTTTGTCACATCTGAGGACTAAATGTAGTAATTAACCGCTACAGTTATTTATGTTTAAGTTTAACTAACAATCAATCATCATCGAACTTTGACTAACAATCTTAGAAGCGAAGTACGTGAATCTAAATGCTTACAAAGTAAGTAACACATAATGCGTATCAGGATTGTCCATCTACCTTTCTGAAATATGGTGAATACACACGCCACTTAATATCTGACGCCGTGCAGTAATTTTATTTTCCATTTTATTTGTGTCGCGCTATTTTGGATGAAAGTGCCGCACTTGTCTATTATACGATGGCGCGAATGGCCCACGCGAGTTACAAATATTCACGTAAATATTTTACGGAGTATTTAGAATGTGAAAACAGTGAAAACTATTTAGCTTTTACATGTAGTGTTCTAAAAAAAAAGTAGCTTGAGTTCATGTGACATAGTAAACTACATCACAAATAGACATATACATACACAACACCAATATCATAGATCGTAATATAGTAGAATGCTACATATTTTGTATGATTAATGTAGAAAGCTATAGACAATTTTTACTGAAAATGAGGTATCCCATCTTAGCACTTGGGTATGACCACAGATTACCCTCTAGGGTAGGCTTAAGATGTAATAAGTGGATGTGTCAAAGCAATAATTTGATTCTTAATCGAGCATAGATATAGATGTATATGGGCCACGGCGTCCACTTCCATCAACACGGACCTTGATTAGGTATTGATTTTCGTCACGTTCATACTTTTTGAACTACATCTTAAACTTGAACGAAAATTCGTTCAAGATCTTGAAATATGGTGTATAGAAGAGTTAAATTCGCGACTTCAGAAGCTGTTGTGTGGAAATTATGAAATTATGTTTTTTTTAGTCGGCTCTTACTTTTTGAAGTCGGCTTTTACTTTTAAGTTTTACACTGTTTTATAAGGCCTAGGTAACAACTAGATTGTTGACTAAATAGTTAGATAAAAGACTTTATCCTTTATTTCCCCAGCCTTGGGGGTTGAGTCTTTTCTCCAAATTTATATTACCATAAAAACCAAACCTGTGGAATTTTCTGTTGGAATTTCTTTCTGTTGGTATTTTGAATTATAAAACTTACATTTAATAACTTGACATATTAGAATCGACTACCACCTATATTATTTGATAATTTTAAAAAAAAGTTTGCATGCTGTATCTCATGGCTAAATAGGTAAAATAATAGTGTAAAAACCTATCACTTACCCTATTTATGGCAATTAAATAAATTTGAATTTGAATTCATATGGGATTACCCTTGAAGTATAACCCATTTGTTTAATACAAAAAGAATCGTTAAGATCCACGATCGAAGGAAACACGAAGGAAGAAGAATAGGTTGTCTGGAAGAAACTGCTGCATAGCAATAACACCGCCTTTTGTTTTTCTCTTTGTTTGTTTCTTGTTATGTTGTTTTTTTAGTGTTCAATAAAGGGTATTGTATTGTATTGTAAGATCGCTTCACAACTGATTATCGCGTAACATAGGGACATTACAAAAACATTTAAGTACTAGTTGAATTGAGAACCTCCTGTGGAGCCCTTACAAATAGTTAACCAGGTGACCATAGCTACAACACACGGCAATTAAGTTCATCTGTTTGTAATAATTAATTATTATCCAAATTTCTGGACCAATTCTTAAATCGCGGAGGATCGAGAAGAAGAGATTGAGTTTTAAGGCAAACTGTCATTAGTAGGTACATAATTTACCAATTAGGTAAATAATAAATTATGTACCAATGACAGTTTCTTTTTAGCATAATTATGCTAAGAAGATTGCTAAGTGCTCGTTGGTATAGTAAAACATACCAAAGAAATGTAAAGTCACCGCGTTGTTCTGACCAACAGTGGTATAGACTTATTTTAGTTAAATAATTAATATAATGCATATTTCATAATCAGACATTATACAGTCGTATATTCATCATCATCATCATCATCATTACAGCCTTTCACAAGTCCACTGCTGAACATAGGCCTCCCCCAAGTAATGCCACAAAGCACGGTCCTGAGCCACCTGCATCCATCGACTTCCTGCATGTCTTACCAGGTCGTCACTCCATCTAGTGGGGGGTCGCCCTACACTACGCCTACCGGTACGAGGCTGCCACTCGAGAACCTTTCTTCCCCATCGGTTATCGGTTCTTCGAGCTATATGGCCGGCCCATTGCCACTTCAGCTTACTAATCCGTTGGGCTATGTCGGTCACTCTGGTTTTACTGCGGATATCCTCATTTCTGAGTCTATCACGCAGAGAAACTCCGAGCATAGCCCTCTCCATAGCTCGCTGAGCGACCTTAAGCATCCTCATACGGCCAGCAGTGAAGGACCACGTCTCAGATCCATAAGTCATCACTGGCAACACGCACTGGTTGTACAATCTAGTTTTTAGAGATTGAGGTATACCTGACGAAAAGATATGTCGTAATTTCCCGAACGCTGCCCAGCCGAGTTGAATCCGTCGATTGACCTCTCGGTCGAAGTTGGACTTACCTAGTCGGACTATTTGTCCCAGGTAAACGTACTCGTCAACAACTTCGAGCATAGTGCTCCCAACAACTACCGGCATAGGTGTGACATGGACATTGAACATGATCTTTGTTTTGTCCATGTTCATCTTAAGACCTATCCGTTGGGAGGCACTATTGAGGTCATTGAGCATAGTGCTTAAGTCCTCCAGCGATTCTGCCATAAGGACTATATCGTCGGCAAATCGAAGGTGAGTGATGTACTCGCCATTGATGTCAATACCGTATCCTTTCCAGTCCAGTAGCTTGAAAACGTCTTCCAATGCAGCGGTGAAGAGTTTCGGGGATATAACGTCACCCTGTCTTACACCTCTCTGCAGTTGGATAGGTTTCGAGCTCTGGTTCTGTACTCGGATAGCCATCGTAGCCCTACTGTACAAACACTTCAGCACTTCGATATACCGACAGTCAACTTGGCACCGCTGAAGGGACTGTAGCACCGCCCAAATTTCGACGGAATCAAAGGCTTTCTCATAGTCCACATACGCCAGGCAAAGTGGCAGATTGTACTCTTCAGTCTTCTGCACAATCTGCCGCAGGGTATGTATGTGGTCTATGGTACTGAAGCCTTTTCGGAAACCGGCTTGTTCGGGAGGCTGGAAGTCGTCAAGTCTGCGTGCGAGACGATTCGTAATGACTCTCGAAAACAGCACGTAGACGCGGCTCAGAAGGGAAATCGGTCTGTAGTTCTTTAAGAGAGCGTTGTCGCCTTTCTTAAAGAACAAGACCACCGCACTTCTGCTCCACGCCTCTGGAGTAGTGCCACCATGGAGGACGGAATTGAAGAGCTTCTGAAGGACTACAAGTACCGGTGTTCCACCCGCTTTCAGAAGCTCCGCTGTAATTCCATCCTCGCCTGGGGCCCTGCCGTTTTTAAGGTGCTGGAGAGCCATTCTAATCTCGCTTAGACTGACGTCCGGGATATCATCGGAATAGTGTCGGATAAGACTTGCTCTTGGATCGTTACTCACACTTGCGTGTGGCTCCAACGATGATGTGTACAGCTGCCCATAGAACCTCTCAATCTCACTCAAAATCTCAGGTGTCCCGGAAACGATGTTGCCACACTCAGTCTTCAGCTTTGACAGTTGGCTCTTTCTGGCAGACAGATCTCTGGCAAAGACTTTGGAGCCCTGGTTCCGCTCGATCGCTTCTTTAATACGAGAAGTATTAAAGTTGCGTAAGTCTCGCCGCATGCATTTGGAGATCTGTCTGTTCAGTTGCCTGTATGCTGTCAAATCTGTTGACGATTGCAGCCTCATCTCCCGTCTAACAGCCATGAGATTAAGAGTGTGATCGGAGAGTTTTTGTGTTCTTCTGCGGCGGGTCTTGCAGAACTTAGCTCCGACCGCATGGACAGTTTCCACGAGCTTGTCGTTCATATCGTCCACTGCATTGCAATCTTCTAGGCACTGGAAGCGGTTACGTAACTCGAGCTGAAAGGTTTCGGGATTCTGGATTAGAGCACGAGGGGGACGGAGCGTTGACTTCATTAGACGAGACCTCTCCAACTTAACGTTTAGGTTCAGTGTGCCTCTAACCATTCGGTGATCGCTGCCAGTTTTCACCCTTGCGATCACTGAGACATCACTGAACAGTTGGCGTCTGGTCGTCATAATGAAGTCAATCTCATTTTTTGTCGAACCGTCGGGGCTCGACCAGGTCCACTTCCTGTGGGGCCGCTTCTGGAAGAAAGAGTTCATCATAAAGAGTCCCTCTTTCTCCATAAAGTCGGCCAGCTGCTGGCCCCTTCGGTTCCGTTGCCCTACTCCAAATTTCCCTACCTTCAGCTCACCGCTTTCTCTTGTGCCTAGTTTTGCGTTGAAGTCTCCCATCAACACCGTGTAGTGAGTTTTGGAGGAATGTATGGCTCTGGAAATATCCTCATACATTTCCTCCACCTCCTCATCGGGGTGTGCCGAGGTTGGTGCGTAAACCTGAATGACCTTCAGCGAATACCGTTTGGTGATTCTGAGTATCAGGTACGCGACCCTCGTCGACACACTCCCAATCTTTACAACGTTGTTGACGAGAGACTTGTGGACGATAAATCCGACACCTCCTTGGGACAGATGGTCGCCCTCCCGGTGATAGAACAAGTTGCCGGACTCGAGGATTGCCGTGTCCTCCCCCTCTCTTCGGACCTCGGATAATCCAATAATATGCCAGCGCAACTTGTCTACCTCTTCTTCCAGCTCCAGTATCTTCTCGTCAGTCCTCAGGGTGCGTGCGTTATATGTTGCCAGGTCGAGTCGTCGTAGGTGGCAACCGAACCTCCACCGGAGATTCTTAGCACCCCCTGCCCCGCCGTTACCATGGTCGCCACCGTAGCCAGGAATAGCGGGGCCGCCGGGGACTGGGGGCCGTCTTTTTGTGTATTTGTTCATTGGGGGGTATTTGCCGTAGTTGCCACGCTTGGCGAGCGGGTTGGCAACCGCAGTTTTTTATTACGTCACAGTTGTCATCAGGAAGATGCTGCTGCCCATCTCCTGCCTGTCTCCCTCTGTCGCCTCTTACGACACCCACGGGAAGATATGGGGTAGTGGATATTCTTAACCGCCACTACACGGCACATTCGTATATTATTCAGTCATTAATATGTTTAAATGAGCTAAATCTTTGCTACAATCTTAACATAATTCCCATTGATGATAATATTATGATACCGTAAACTTGCTTGCTATGATAAGTAAATTTGCTGTAGGCTGATTTATTGAAAGTGACAAAATATATTTAACACTAATAACGTCAGCCAGATCGAATTCCGGTTATGGCTTATGGCTGCCAGTCAATGGAGACTCCATCTGCGCATGATTATAGTGCCCAAGTGTACGTGCAAGCTCAGGGGTACTCTATTCCGTCACTTTCCTAATCCGATAGAACGGTAATCCGACACTACTGGAGAGTGATCAGGCGCAAGAACTAAGGCTTTACACGCTTTCCGAGGTACTGAGGTGAAACATTTTCCTGATTCCGAGCTGCTACTGAGAATTTCTTGACAGAAATACTCAATAGCTGATTTTTGATGACCCAACCCTGGATTTGAACCGGATACCTCATTATCACTAACCACTAAATCAACGAGTCACACTTGATATAAAGCTCGTTTCAATGCACGGAGGAGTGTACAACGATTGAATTGTAAAATTTTGTAATGAATATCTTCTACTTCTGTTCCTAAGTTATAATATGATAAAAATATACGATAAATATCATATACGTATATCTTGAAACTGCTAAATTAGTATATTTGAGTTATTGCTTCATAACGACGTTAGAATCTTGCAATAGGGTAACATGACATTGAAATTTTTAATAGGTATGTATAAATAGTCCGACTGGGTAAATCCAATTTTGACTGAGGATCAATCGACGGATTCAACTCGGCTGGGCAGCGTTTGGGTGATTACGACACATCTCGTCAGGTATATCCCAAAACTTGAAAGCAAGATTGTACAACCAGTGCGTGCTGCCAGTGATGGCATATGGATCTAAGACGTAGTCCTTTATTGCTGGCTGTATGAGGAAGCTTAAGATCGTTCAGGGAGCTACACTCGGGGTTTCTCTACGTAACAGACTTAAAAATGAAGATATCTGCAATGGAACCAGAGTAACCGACATAGCCCACCGAATTAGTAAGTTAAGGTGGAGTGGGCAGGCAGTGATCAACTCATGAGTAAGAGTTTTTCGAGTGGTAATCTCGTAAGTGAGTGGAGTGACGACCTGGTAAGATACGCAGGAAGTCGATGGATGCAGGTGGCTCAGGACCGTGCTTTGTGGCGTTCCTTAGAGGAGGCCTATGTTCAGATGTGGACCGGTGAAGGGCTTTAATAATTAATGATAATGATGTATAACAGGTAGTATGTAGGTAGTTAGTTATATGCATAATATAATACAAACAAATGTTATATTTGTTTACCTTTTTGCAGAAGAGAGCAATAAGAACACTTTATAACCTAAATTATGAGAAGTCTCTTAGGAAAAAAAATAAAAACAATAAATACATTTATTACTAACTTTTACTTTCATAAATTTACTAATCAATTTATATTTACAGAAACAATAGTTCTAAAAAATAGTTAGTGTACATTGTATTCAATACTAGAGACATTAAACGCTAGTAATACCAGTTACTCGACTTCAGCGTCAATAATTCTTCATGTGGCAATATACGAATACGTTCACTCATTTTTACAAACAAGTTTCCTGAAAATCAGGTTACGGACACACTTTTTTATGGTATAAAAAAGTGTTATTTAGGTATTATATTAAACAAGTACACGATCGATATAACTCCTGGAATCGAGATGATCACTATTAAATAACTAAATAAATAAAAATACTAAATGGTTTTATTTTTACATTGTAAATTAATATTTAAACAAGAAGAGTCCCGCTAGGTGTCTTGCAGTTTCTTCCCAGGACGACAGCTTTTTCCGAACCAGGGTAAATAAGGATGCAATGAATGGAGGTCTGGTATAAACCTAAATGAATTTCAATAAATATTACTCTATTCTAAGAAAACGCAATAGGGAAGCCAATGCTAGAGTGAAACACGTGCCAGCATAATTTTATACGATCAGTGGGCGCATCTACGCATTTCTACGTTCGTGTGGACGAACTGCGCATTTTCTCTGTAAGTGACGAAGCGGACACATAGACACAACATGTTATGTAGAATAGCGTAATCCTCCAAAACGGTGATTACTAGTTATTTTCGAAATGTATGCAGCACGTCAATGGCAACTGGCGGTAGTGTATAATTAAATTTATACGAGTCGTTATAAAATGTTGGATTAGTTACAAAAAGAAAAATTTTCGTATACTTCCTTGTGATCAGGAATATTTAATGTAATTTTCCCCGCGATAAATATATTGTATTTTCTATTACGATGAATATTATTAAAGGAGCCTTGATAGCTCAGGAGTAATGCTCGCCATAAATACCACAGTAGGTACACGTGCAACCTGGATTGGATTCCGCTGGCACCAATAAAATCGTTAATTGCGATTTTAAGTGCTGATTTACCATGTAAAACCGGCACGTCTGAGAAATTTAAAAAAAAATATATTTCGAATACATGTTAAGTCTGACAACAAGCACTAGGGCTGTGCGGCAGATACTTACTTGCCCTAAAAACCCTCAGAAATAAGAGGAGGCCCAGCAGAGGTTTATAGACTGTAGCTTTACTTTTTCTTTCTGCTATATCACTACTTAGATGATATATATATTTAATCATAAAGTACAATTACTATATGATTAAAAATAAAAGAACTGTCTAATCAATCTTGTTTGCTAAGTAAAAATTACTCGTAACAGTCCCATTGCAATTGACAATAATTTTACCCTCAACGATCCACGAGCCGAATCTGGGAGCTAGATTTCGCGACTAAAACAAATTAGATTCAGTCTCAGTGTAGTTTTAGTCTATGTCACTGATATCATTTTGGATTTTGGAAGCTGACCGCACTCTTCACACCCAGCCTTCCTACATTACACATCCACCATCAGACCACCAAACGGTCAGTTGATCTCCACCCCTTTTTTGTCGACATACCTCGCATTCTAACCAAATTGTTTGCTTGAACGTTCATAATGAGTACAGCAAAGAGTGGAATAATTTGCCTGTATCTGTGGTTTCTATCGAATTACAAAGTGGGTGTCTTCAAGGACTTTGACTCCATCACCACTCACCACCAGGTCAGATAATAGTCAAGCACTGGCTTATAATAGTTTAAAAAACATCTATCAGCATAACCTGACTAGAAAACTAACACTAAGGTACGTTGAGGTGAAATTGGATGGATTTTCGAGTTACTAGTTTAGCAATTTTTTTCTCAAAATTAACATATTTATATGCGGATAAATCTTGTCCCCTACTCTGTATACAAAGAAAAGAATGCGAGGAGAGAAATCGAGATATTTTTTTAATCAATTTTTCTTCACTATTTGCCAATATTACTTATTGTGACTCTTCTCTGCAAATTTGGCCACTTAAAATTTCTCACGTATAATAGAGGTGTTTAACTTATATACAATGTCAAAAAATATATATATATATTGCACATGATAATGGCCTAAAAATAAATGTTCCCGGACCGAGGACAATTATTTTTAGGCTATTATCCGTCAAAAATTATAATAAAACAAATTTTAAAAGCAAAGAAATGAAACTTGCATGCGACACAGATGTTAAATTAAGGAGTTTTTTTTTTCTAAATTACTATTTAACACTGCGTTTATATTATGTAGGTACATCATTTTATGAAAAAAATATTTTTTTTCGAAATGTAATATGTCGGTGATAGTGGCTATTTCCAATACACATGATGTTTAATGTATCTATAATGGAAACTTTCAGACTGTTAACAAAGAAATTGCACAGCCACTGAATGCCTTTTATATTTAGAATCCATCTGGTTGTTTATAAATAAATACAATTTGTACTTTGTTTAGTACTTGGGTCTAAATAACAATAAAAACAATAACATTTCATAAAGAATAGGCATTGAATAACTAACATACAAGATATTTCCACATTTTTTTTACAGAATTAGTGTGACACACGGGCACCCAGACCACCTGATATTAAGTGGATGCTGTTGCCCATAGACATCTACATCTATCCTCGATTAAATCAAAATACACTTGCGTTGCCACCCCTGAGGACTAAGGTGGAATGCGCTTTTTCCAGTAAAAAGGGCCTCCGGTTCTCTACACTCACCATACGAAACAACAGCATTGAGTAGCTATTTTACTCTAGTGTTCTGTGAGAACGTGGTTCTTTTCCGGTCGAGCCGACCCATTCCCGCTACAACTATGATATAGCTGCAGCATTGCTCTACCTCGTGTAAAACGAAAGAATTAATGAACTATCTCTTTAATTAGTCTTAAAGAGTTTTATTCGTTAAAGAAAGTAATTAAAAGTAAAAATGTAATTATTTGAAATAATTTTCAGGTCGAGCATGGGTCACACTGGCCACAAACGATTCATACGGACTTGGAGCCTTGGTACTGGCACATTCACTGCGTCGCGCTGGCTCAGCCTATCCAGCCGTGATTCTCATCACACCTTCCGTCACGGACCCGATGAGGTACTGTCGCATACAATACATTCAATTTTGCTAAACATTCGATAGAGAGTAAACGCGTTCTTATTACATTATACTTTTACTTAATTTTTTATAGAATACCATGACAAATGAGCACATAGTCCACCTGATATTAAGTGGAAGCCATGGCCCATAGATCTACTTCATAGATACTATCGTCTTAATCAAGACGTGGATGCGTGGTCATCCCTGAGGACTAAGATGGAATGATTCGTTAGCAGTAAAAAGGGTCTTTGGTCCTCTACACTCACCATACAAAACACAGCAGCATGTTATTCTGCTGTATATTATGTATATTCACGCTGGTATTCTGTGAGAGCGTGGTCCTACCAGGACTCTTTGTTCTGCAGCTGTGTATAACTGCAGCGTGGCTCTATCACGTAAAAATAAATATAAATTTCATTGTGTTATTTTTTTGTGTGTATTTTTTGTGTATCTGTTAAAAAACGTTACCCCCCACTAAGATTTTCTCTTGTATCGTAGGGGCAGTTTACAAACATAAATTGCACAAGGACAAACATCCAGACCCGGAAAAACTATTTGTAGGCCATACAAATATTTGATCCGTGCGGAATTCGAACCCGCGACCCCCAGCGCAGCCACTCATTGCTAAGCCACTGCGCCACGGAGTCGTCTATTATATTGGCTATCACTTCTTGATGGAAGGGTTTCTCTTTTGGGTTAGATAACTCCGTCATTCTTAGTTCTGCCGCTAAGCAACAGCTACTTCTGTTATGTTCTGGTTTGAAGCGTAAGGTGACGTCAGTTCAATTATAACGGATACAGACTATGAGGTAATAGTCATAGTTCTCAGGAATACAACACGTCTAACACCTTTTTTTTGAATTGGTGGCAGATGCCCATAGGCTACTGTAGATATTGACAATCAAGTGAAATTAGCTTGTTTGTTACTTTATTGTTGAAAAAAATATAATTATATGTTAACATACTATCAATATATTAAATAAACCCAAATAAGAATTTACTGGTTCTCTTACTATTCAAACCAGATCAGAACGGTGGTCGCACTGCCGTTTTGTGGTACAAATAGCTAAGAGGGTAATGTACATAGACGGAGTTCTATGCGATATGGAAGCTTTTCTACCTAATAAAAAAAGAAAGCAGTTAAATACCTCGCAATCAAGAAGTTTAGTAAGACGTTTGGAGTATAGAGTATATGCACTGAGAGACTTTAAAAAGCAAATATAAATATATTCCATTGCATACGTTGTATCTTCAGGGATCGTCTTAATGCCGTGTTCGCCGAGGTCGTAACTGTAGACGTATTAGACTCCGGTGATGCTGCACACCTGGCCCTACTGCAACGTCCCGAGCTTGGGATCACTTTTACGAAAATTCATTGTTGGAATCTCACTCAATACGAGAAATGCGTGTTCCTGGACGCAGACACTTTGGTAAGATCTATGTTCAATGTTCATAATTAATATTTTTATCAACACAATTCTAATACTTATATTCAAACTGTTTATAGTTAGTTATTATATTTATTACTTACTCAATATTCATGTAACTTAGGGTATAAGGAGAAATATGCCAAATTTTGTACATTGCAAATCACAACTGCACGCATTGTACTCTGCTGTTCAAGTGATGAGGTATGTGACGAGAGGCTGATGAGAGAAAATCCGTCCGGAAAGCAGAAACTATTTTTTTTTATAGGATAGGGTGATAAACGAACACACAGTCCACCTGATGGTAAGTGGATGCTGTGGTCCATAGACATCCACATCTATCCTCGATTACGAATCAAAATGCAGATGCGTTGTCACCCGTGAGGACTAAGATGGAATGCCTCGTTTCCAGTAAAAAAGGTCTCCGGTTCTCTACACTCACCATACCGAAACACAGCAGCATTAAGCTACTATTTAACGCTGGCATTCTGTGAGAGCGTGGTCCTTCCCCGGTCGAGCCGACTCATTCGAGCTACAACTATACTACTAATATAACTGCAGCATGGCTCTACCACGTGTAAATATAACTGAAGCATGGCTCTACCACACAGCTTGCCACAGTCTTGAGCAGACTAGTTTGCCAAGCCAGCTCTTGTGTCATCGCACCTTGTATGAAGGAACATATTATGTTATTTTCACCATGAAACAAGTATTCGCTGTATTTAGTTTGGATTTCATTGTAAATGCCATTATAAAGAATGCACTATTTTTAGTGCCGTTTGGTGGTAGCGTAAGATAATGTATCACCCCTTTTTTAGCCCGTGGCGTGGGTATCGTTATCGTTAGAAGTGAGTATGGGAAACGACAGAAAACTTTTATGGCCTCCGATAGATTTATAGCAAATAATCCCCCGCCTCCCTCTGATAGGAGAAGTCCTATGTATAGCAGTGGATTTTGAGGAGGGGTTTTGATTTTGAGACGGGCTGATGAAGAAGAAGGAAACATACGCACTTCTTTTGACAACTATCTTATTATTCTCTGGCTTTTAAAATGTCAAATATTTGTAATAGTCCAATAATGTTTTCGAATTCGTTGATAAAAACTTATCGTGAATGCACAATATTTAATAAGATACCGTATCGACTATTTTGCATACATGTTTATGTCACTTCATATACATGTATAAACCCAAAGACTTTAGTATTCACCTTAATACATTTTTATTAGGTGTATGTAATATGTCTAGAGAAGACAGCAATATACGATAGGCTTAGAGTAAGAACATACATATATTATATAATAATAAATAGATATAACATGTATATTATGTGTAACTCTGAGGTAACAGGCGATTATATTTGTCACTACAAGTACAAAAAAACGTTTAAAAATAGGATTGTGACATTGATAGTTTACCACGCTATTTGAAGTGACGCTATCATGTTGAAAGCGAGATAAACATTGTTATGAGAGTAACCGTCATCAATTCTTTTAAAACCACGCGCTCATAATTTTTTTTATTTTGATTGATCTTCCTTTCAGAAACTGTTTAGGTATTGCTTGCTCTGATTCAATCATTCAGGTTCAACCAAACGCGAGAATATGTAGTATGATTTGCGTTGCAGCGGATGACTAAACTATTAGATTTTTAATACTCGATTAACGACTTTATGTGAAAGTCGTTAAAACTATTTCGATTTACAGATGTTTACATGATAAGAAAGTCAATGTTACCGGATGCGACCGTCCGCTCAGTAACACGAGACGAACAACCGTGGCCCAAATATTTCTTCCCGATAGTTTTGGATGTGCTCCAAATTCTCAATAAACTTTCTTTTTGCGTTTTTCTTTCAAATTTAACAGATGACTGTGACTTCTGATACGCGATGTGCCTCTAGATTGAATACTGCACGTATGAAACATTTCGTTATGTAACTGTGCACCCAAATGGTCACAGAAATTTAAAATAATAAATATTCACGCCAGTAATAAACAATGTGATAGCGTGTCGATGGCTTCCATTGACATACCACGCATCTTTATCACTCGCAGGTTATTGTGTCAAATAAAACTTTATCCACATACCTACAGATAAAAAGTACTGAATACTGAATTAATTACTCGTACTATATTCATAATGCTTGTGCATAGTGCGTTTAGACTTGCGAATACGGCTTCTATTGAATCGGAGCGAAATGTGTTTGGAAAAAATACGACAAATTGGATTTGTTAGATCACAGACACGGTAGTGAACATGCTCAAGGTTGCTAAATTGAATTAGAGCATGAAGGATGTTCACTCTAATCCAATTTATTGACATTCGTTTGACTATAAATGTTTAACTTATCATTACATCAAAGAATCACGTATTAAGCGCATGTTGTCGCCATTGCATTAGTTTTACTGTGTGTTTTTTGTAATAATAAAATGTTTGCATAGGAAATATTATTTTTATACATTATAATCTCATTTTACTATGTTTATTCAAATTGTAACTGAATATTTATAAATAAAGCATATTTAATCTGTTAATAATGCATTTATTTGTACACACATCAAAAAATGTTTGAGATCAGTTTGAAAGATCGAAATCTTTTTTGTTACGGTATACTATATTATAATTTCTTCTTCGTTTTAGATTATTTAAAATAGAATTAGAATATAAAACAAATTCAATTGTTTTTCCATATACATAATAAGAAATTCAATCCCAGCTTACATTTATTCATAAATCTGACTTAGTCAATTTTACCGGATTTAAAATAATTTTTCGAGGAAAGTTGTGATTAAAAAAATACCAAAAGGATTATCAGAAGTTTTATGAGCAATAATTGTAACTTTGAGGTGAGAAGGATATTTCACGAAAGAAATAGCACCCAAAGTTCCTGTATCCCAATCCGTAGGCCACGTTGCAGAGATATGACGGCATGCATAATTTAACTGATCGACCCTGCAGTGGTCATCCAAATTTTTTTATGGAATTAGAGAAGTGGATGCTTTGGCCTAGTAAAACGGGTCTCCGGTTCTCTACACTCACCATACGAAATCAGCAGCATCAAGCTGCTATTTTACGCTGGTATTCTGTGAGACTGGTATTGTGTGAGTGATTTTTTTACGTGGTAGAGCCATGCTGCAGTTATATTAGTAGTATAGTTGTGGCACGAATGGGTCGGCTCGACCAGGGAAGGACCATGCTCTCACAGAATACCGGCGTCAAATGGTAGCTTAATGCTGATGTGTTTCGTATGGTGAGTATAGAGAGCCGGAGACCCTTTTTACTGGAAACGAAGCATTCCACCTAAGTCCTCACGGGTGACAACGCATCTGCATTTTGATTCGTAATCGAGGATAGATGTAGATGTCTATGGGCCACAGTAACCACTTACCATCAGGTAGACTGTGTGCTCGTTCGTCACCCTATCCTATAAAAAAACAACTTTTGTGACTGCTGCTCAGAAGTGCTATATCAGATTGCTGGCACCCCGTGACTCATCAGTCAACGTCACTACAATAAAAGTGTACATTTTGATTTTTGCTACATATGATTTTCACCTCTGGGAACCAAGATGGAATGTCTCACAGGCTGTATTTATGCTGGCTTTCAGACCGGAACACAGCAGTGCTGCAATGGCGCGTGGTGTAAATGGGCCATGGCATCAAAAAACATCTAGTCTCGTATAATAATGAAAGAGACCCGTTGTCACACCTGAGAATTCCAAAGTCATATTATAAGAAAATTTACGAATATTTTTTCCCTAGGTGGTCCAAAACTGTGACGAACTATTCGATCGGGAGGAACTCTCAGCCGCCCCCGACGTTGGCTGGCCCGACTGCTTCAACTCGGGTGTGTTCGTCTTCAGGCCCTCAGCGGAAACTTTCAGTAGTTTAATCACGTTTGCTCAAGAGCGCGGCAGTTTCGATGGTGAGTAAGAATTATATTTAGTAATTACTTTATTTAATAGGTGGTATACGTCCTCGCTTGTTTTAGTATCTCCGGTACCGCAATTGAAGTTATTGCTAACATTAATATACTGATCAATAGATCACTCACTACTATCATGAGACATTGACAATGCAAGGTCAAAGTCGTTATTTTCTGCCTCATGCACATACAATTGACATGCATACAAACAGTAACAGACATCTTGACTAAGTTTAATGCCATCCTTTCACAGAATACGAGCGTGATCCTAATGTTGTTGTATAGAGAAAATGAGACTCTTTTTACTGGAAACGAAGCATTCCATTTTGGTCCTCAGGGGTGACGACGCATTTAATTTTGAATCTTAATCGAGGATAAATGTTGATGTCTATGAGCCACAATATCCACTAGACATCAGGTGTGCGTGGCTATTAGTCATTCTTGTTCTATAAAAAGACAGTGTGATAATATCTAATACTAGCGAAAAATATTAAAAAATATTTTTCCTATTATTCCTACTAGGACCATCACTAGACACAGAAAATATTAATATAAACGGAACTGCTATTTTATTGGTTTACAATCTACGATTTGTCGGTTAACCATCATGTGCATATGCTATTACTAATATTAATTGTTTTATTTTAAGATAAAAGATAAGAAAACTATGACTCTTGTCTTTGTAAGACCGTACTTCGGGAAAATAGCCCAAAAACTACCTTGTCTGTCCATTTTTATCATAACAAACGCCTTTTTAAATTGTCTGCTGCGACTTAGACCTTTTTAGTAATGTATCATCAGCTGGTATGCATTTTTTAGAGGAATTTCTCATAAGCTTGTTATGAGGGTTAACTAGGGTAGAGCTGATGGTGCAGGGTACTGGTAAAGCGAATCACACACTACGCAGATACGATATCTGTATATGAGCGCATATCTTTCAGTACCCCTCTCTATGAAATTCAATGAACTAACACACACACGGCGCAGATAATTTATATTTATCGATAAGTATCTTTAAGCACCGATATATACCGAAAGATGGTGACAATATTATCTGCTCATACAAATATATTAGTGATGCAACGGAAGTGTCATATCGGAAGCAGAAACGGAAACAGATGTTAAAAATATTTTTTTGCAGAAACGGGAACAGATACGGATGCGGAAACGGAAATAATACTTATTAGGAAAAATTACAAATAAAACTTTTAATTATCATTGAAAATTAAGTAGCGTTAAGTTATATTTTATGAAAAGTAGTTCGGTCGCTTTTACACCTAACAACAATCTGTTCCAGTGTTCTTCATATATAAGTCCAGCTCCGATAAAGAATTGCTCACTGGCGATGCTGCGTACCACCTATACACCAAAGCTAAATAGGCACTTATACACACAAACACTTTAAAGAGCCACATTTAGGTTAGGTAGTTAGGTTAGGTACTAAATTACCTACTCGCTGTAGGTAATTTAGTACAGCCCTAGCACGAAAGTACGACGTAAATAAACTTTGAATCCAAAATACTCATTAAAGTTTCTTTAAAAATTATTAATATAAACTTCAAGTAAAAAATAAATAATATAAAGTTCACGCAAACATAAATGTTGCCTAATTAATTTGCAAATCTAAGTTGTTACAAAGTCATTTATTAAAAACTATTTTTGGCTGGAAAAACATGTTTTACTAAAATCTGGTTTTAACTATAACATAGAAATACATTTTATAAATAAATAGGCATGCAATTCCTTGACTGACCATTTGTTTTTTAGTTGGCGATGAAAGTTTTACAGTTTCAACTAACTTCTCAAACTCTGCAAACTTTTCGGCGTTTAAGATGGCTCTTTAAAGTGGTAGTTGTGCAGCCTTTTTGCGAGTATATTTTATCACATAATTTACATCTGGCTGCCAAATCATCAATCTCAAAATAATAATTCCAAACAAGACTTGTTTTTAGCTTCATGATGGCACTTAAATTACACACACACGACTTAAATTTCTAATTAACTAAAAATACAATCAATCTATTTATGTAGATGCGTCGCTGAGTTCCGTTCAAAATTCCGTTATAAAACTTGCAGAAACAGAAGCAGAAACGGATGTTAAAAACCATGCAGTACTTCCGCAGTTGCGGAAACAGAAACAGAGTACTGTTGCATCACTAAAATATATTAGCAGATACAAATATGGCATAGGATTTCACGTGCAGATAAATACAGGTCGCTGAAAAAATGCGTTTAAATTCGCCTCGGTCCCTTTTAAGTTCTCGGCCTCTTTTATGTTTTATATAAAAGAAATTATTTGCCTTTTATTAAATGCTAATGCAACACGTGCATTAAAATCAAAATCTGAATCCTATTCTGGCGAACTGTCTAGCAAATCTAGAAGCAATATACACTAATTAATTGTAGGTAACACTCTGTATAAACAATTCGTTTCAAAAACAAGTATGTAATTTTCAAGAATTTCGAGTGAATGTATCAATTCTTATATTATCGTATCTGCGTAGTCTGTAACTGGCTTAATGCGAGAAGCGTTACCCCTAGGTCTGAAAAGATTATACACTATAACAACACCATACAAACATTATTAAACGTGCGGAATATTTTTAAAACCCGCTTCATCTGTCTGTGCATTTAAAAATCCTAAGTTTTTCTGTCAGGTGGCGACCAGGGTCTGCTGAACTCATACTTCTCCGACTGGGCGCACGGGGACATCAACAAACATCTACCATTCCTGTATAATGTTACATCCGCAGCATTTTATTCATATCTGCCCGCTTTTAAACAGTAAGTTATTTGAGTAATGGAGTCGATCTTTGCTTACATCATTTTTTATGAGAATATCTGGCAGCAAGACATTTGGAAGAACAGTTTTTGAAAGATCTATTGTCACATTTTACACGAATGACTGATCTATATAACCGAGAGAGACAACTACAGTGTAATTTAGTAATAACTGTGAAAAATTGGCGAAATATTGACCTTGAGTAGGTATTCCCCTATATCCTCCTCCAAAACTGGACCTATTTTAATTTTTGTTTAACAACAATATACGAAGGATTACGGCTATATCTATGTTTTTTTAAGGTGTTCTTTAAATTAGTTAGTTGGATGTTCGACAAAAGGGGGTATGATTGGGAAAATAATTAATAAAAAAAATTAAACATGGCAGTCATAGATATAGATTTTATCGTAAAAGTATTCGGTATAGTGTCATTATCCAGGGAGAAAACGGAGAAATACGTTTGTACGGACTAAGAGCCGAGAAGATATCCTTTTAAATGCTGTTGTGATGCAGTGCATACTGTCTTATAATAGGTTCTTCCTCATAGTCAAACTTTGTGGTCACACTGATGTCGCATGAGGTATTTTTTTTAATTTATTATACTAACGTAAAAGGTAATAAAGGACGGATTTAACGTCAGAGGGTATTCACTGATAGTGGTATCACCTGGTAGAAAATAGTAGCAGATGCTCTAAATAACGAAATAAAAGATACGAAAAATGTAACAGTTTTTATTAGGTAAAAAAAATAGATCCACTTGATCTATTTTTTACTATTTCTAATACACTAATATTATTTAGAGACAAAATTGTTAATAAGAATTTACTTGTAGACGGTAATCTCCGTAACTGCTCATCCGCATCTAATAATGTATTCAACTATACTGTTCTCGATTTCAGAGTGACATAGGCGATGTCAGATTGTGAACAAAATTAGTTTTTTAATATGAGACCAGCATATCTTATTCTTTTTGGCGTACGCTGATCGTGTAGAGCTATACTGCAGCTATATTATTATAGCTGCAGTATGAATGGGCTCGAACTGGGAATGACCACGCTCTTACAGGATACCAGGGTAAAATAGCAGCTTAGTTCTGTTGTGTTTTGTTTTTTTTATTGAAAATGAGTCATTCTATCTTAGTCCTCAAGGGTTACAAGGCATTTTCTTGATTCTTAATCGAGGATAGATGTAGATGTCTATAGGTCACAGCGTCCATTATAAATTTGTTTAATAGAAATTAACAAAAAGTACTTAGTTACCCATAATATACATACGAAAAAATATAATAGTTTAGTATTTAATTATAGATAGTATATTTTCTGTAATTTTTTTCGTTATATTTTGAAATTATTTTTTAACCCCAATTTCACGCGAGCTAAACCGCGCTCTTATTAAAAATCCACGCATACGAGTACGTTGTTTTTGAATAACATTTGTACCTAGCTTTACATATTACATCATATTATGAAAATATATACGAGTATTTTTAATTGAGTGGTTTGACCGTTATTTCTGTTAATGTTAAACGAAACTCCACGTGATAATATTTATACGAATAGAACTTTCAAAAATTTATTTTGTCTCAAATAAATAATGCTAATAACGTTTTATTGTTATTTTAGATTTGGGCAAAACCTTAAAATTATTCATTTCATCGGCGCGGCCAAGCCTTGGCTCCAACATTTCAACTGGGAATCTCGTAGTGTGGACGCACCGGAACATTTGCGCGAAGTACTCCAACTGTGGTGGGACTTATTTGTCTCACAAGTCCACACTCAACTCGATCCCTCTATGGTAAGTAACAATAACTTAGTTTTGCAATAAACTTATGTTTAAGTTAAGCTAAATTGACATATATTGAAATTGTGAAGTTATTTAACGTTGCTAGAATTATGGTAGGCTATGAAAATAAAATATTTTCTGCGGGCAAGTTAGTTAAAACTACGAGTATAGTAACTTTATGTATTAAATATATTTCTGTGGAAATTCGAAACGTATTATGTAACGTAATATATAACATATGATCTTTCAAATGCTATTATTTGAATCATTGCTACAATGAGTCATGATCTCAATACTTGAAGCATATAATATCAATTATCATATAACCACATTGACATCCATTTTCTGCGGTTCTCGAAAACCACAGTCAGTATTCAGCATTATCAGTAATGTTCATAATCTGTTACAATCTCATTGATACAACATGTCTTCTAAGCATTCACAACAGGAAACTAATATTACAGAGGTGAGATTTTTTTTATAAAATAAAGCATCGCAAATTACGCTCATTATTTTTTGCGTACGTTTCAATTTCTAGAATGAAAACTTTTCCTTTAACCTTTTGTTTTTGCTGTTCTGTAAATATAAAGAGACTAAAGTCCTAAACACGCTTGCAAATAAGCTTGTGCACCGCTCTGCTATTTTTCACGTTTTCTTTTATAAATCACTACGACGCTAGTGCATTATTAATCTAAACATTTCTCCAAAATACTAACATTTTCTAACTTCCGATTTCTCTTTTCGCTTTTGCACGGGACATTTGTAATAATTAATATTTGGGATGAAGTAGATGGTGTTGGTATTTTGGTGAAAGATCACCGCGTTGGCTACATAAACATACATAATGTAATCATAGTTTAAAATAAGGTTATTTTTATTTTTTACTATTAAAATTATTTTTAAACTTAACACAAATTACTTGTATGTTTATGTGCTGACGAATTGTGTGTATGTGTTTTTTTTAAATATTAATGACTTGAACAAAGCTTTTTGCATCGTATCAAGAACAAATCAACATGCAGAAGGCTTAGTTCAAGTGATTATTTGCATGCCATCCCACTGAGCCTTATCACTCCAACCGATAGGTTGAGGTTGAAGACATCCCCACGGCGATTGTGCCCCCACAAGAGAACTTCTCCTATATTGAGCCAAGATCGGATTACAACCATTATAAACCGGTACTAAGTCCGGATTCGGAATTTCACTGGCATCGCCCAGACGCTCAAACCATGGAGACAGAAATGATTGTACCCACGATAGACATGTCTCAATTTCATGATCCCTGGGATATTTACCGAGGCCAAATTCCAGCTATAGCAGACGAGGCAAAAAGTACCTGTTCTTATGTACAAGCGATAGATAAACAACAGGAGCTTAGAAAACATATGTGGGAATCTTCGTCAGTACAGCAAATTCAAAATCACACACAACCGCAATACACCGTCACACATCACAATGAAACACATCACCATGAAACACATCACCATGAAACGCATCACCATGAAACACATCACCATGAAACACATCACACTGAAACACATCACATGGATAATCAACACATTGAAGCACATAATACAGAATTAGCTCACGAACAAGGCACACGGATAACCTGGCCTTGGTCAAACAATACGCAACAGTATCACCATCACGATTATAATCAAAATCAACACCATCATGAATTTCAGCCCAGGGCTTACTATGATTACAGTAACAAACAATTAGAACCACCTCCTAGTTATAGCTTTGACCGACAAAGTATACATCAGTCGAATGATTCGAACTATAACAATAAATCACCAGAGTATCAAGATTACGGTAATCATGAGTATCAGTCATCACAAAATTCTGATATAGTTCAATCACAATTTAACAGTCAGCATGAACCCCAACAATTTCAAGAGCACTACTTACCACAATTGGAATTCCATGGCAATAATAATCACGAATATACTACAGTAACACTTGATAAATATGAAGGGATTCACTCTAGTCAAGAAGAACATCACAATAAAGATATTAACCATAATAACGATTTGTACACTACACACAAATATGATGAACAGGTACATAATTCTGAGTCAAAAATGGATCAAAATAAAGAACTAACAATTCTTGTACATAATAATACAGAAAAATTTACCTATCCTGTACAAAACAGAGTGAAATATGTTTATTGTGTACATTTAGATCATGAAAAAGAAAAAAATCGTCAAAAGCAAACATTAAAAAGCTTACCAGGCACTCCAAAAAAAATCAATGGTTTTATAACAGAATCCGAAATGGAAGATTTCATAATTCCAAGGCACCCTTACGATGGTTTTTATTTGAGGCACCGAATGACCATAGACTCACGTGGACGCAAGATATGCACGCACGAAATTCCACCAACACCATCTCCGTCGCCATCGTTGTCACCTCCGGAAAGCCCAATTTTCTTTGATGCGATATCTGACTTTTCGTCACCAGAGGAAACTTTTGTAGAGAGTGACGAACATTATCATGTAAGTTATCTTTCCGAGTTCTATTTAACCGGATAATATATCGGTTCGTATAGTTTTTCACGTACCTAAGAAGTATTTAGAATCGATTTGATTTTTTTTAAAATATTTACTGTTTGCCATTTTTTGTATGAGAATGATATTGCCACTCCCCTAATTGTAGCTTGCATGCCATACTATTAAACCAAAGTGCACGTAGTTATCTATAACTAAAACAATTATTAACAATATTATGTTTGTTTACTTTAATAATTCGTATTTATTTTATGTTATTCATATTCCTTCTGAATTTAAATAAAGAACGAAAGAACAAAATTGAGTACAGTTATCGTATTCCTTTACAGGGTGGTGTTGCGGGTAATTTAGCACGAGTATCACCTGATGCGGTTGGAACGCAACAGGAGGCTATCGATGAGCTAACTCGACGGCAAGGATGGGAAGCAGGCAGCATCGATTATATGGGTGCTGATTCATTTGCTAATATCTGGGCGAAGATTTCGCAAACACTGAGCCAAGCTCCGGCCTCAGTTCAAAAACTGCCCACTCCGCCACCAGAAGAGCACCCATCTGCAAAAGAGACTAATGATCAACCAAAGGCTGTTGAAACCGATGCCGTTTTGTCAACTACTGACGAATCTCAGACAAACATTCGTTCCGATATATCTGAACATACAAAAGAAACAAAAGATGATTCCGGTATAGAGAAAACTCCTGCTGAATCACCTGCAGCAGTAGAAGCTTCTATTTCGGTAGATAGGCCTGTTACTTCAGGTATAACAGCTGCATCAGAAAGTACTGTGTCTTTAGAAACAACAAAACAGGCACCTGCAGAAGCAGCGCCCCTGAATATTGCGGCTCCAATCACCGAGTCTAGCTCTACAGGTGCGCCTGCTGAAGTCAAAACCGCTTCCATAGATGTTAAAGCCGGAGCTCCCATTTCTAAAGAAACTTCTACCGTTCCTGAAGATTCACAAGTGGAAATACCAGTGCCAGTGGTAGAGGCTGTTCTTGAGGAAGCAGTCGCATCCACTGATTCTGCTACTCCAACAAGTGAAATACCTAAGCCAGTGATAGAACTATTCAGTGACGTTGAAAGTCTTAAAGAAACTAAGTCTGAGACTACACCCGTTGTACCTGCATCGGAGAAGACCGTGGAACCCCCAAAAGAGAAATCTGACAAGAGCGTTAAACCACCAGGACCTGAAGAGCTTAAACAAGATCCTAAATCTGTACTTGCTGAGTCTGTTCAGGTTGTTTCTTCTGCAGCAGATCCGAAATCACCCGCTGTAGCCGCTGAAGCTCCACCAAGTCCAGCAGTTGCAGAGTCAACTAAAACTGGCGACAAACCGTCTCAGCCAGAAGATATACCTGTGACTAGTGCTACAGATAGCCCTCCGTTAGCAAACACGCCCTCTAAAGAAGAATTGCCCACAGAGCCTGCTGCTAAATGTAAGTAAAAATTAAACAACTTAATCTCGCCCGCCGATTTTTGAATGGCTTTGCATTCAGTTCTCACCGAATTCATTTTGCAGTTTTTTTTCTGTCAGACTTGTACTAATATTTCATAGATTATCGCTTGCTCTGCAAAGAAAAGATTGCGGACCTCCGAACTTTAACTAATCAAACTTGTAGAGCGAGATGTGTACACATGTTTTATTTTTATTTGTGCCGTTTTGTGTTTGGTTTTTATGTTAATTTACTGAAAATACCTTTCAAAATCGTTGTTATTTCACCCAGCTACCGAGGAGGCAGCGCAAGAGACGCGGCTTTGATAGAAAAGGTAATAACAATATTTCACTTGGACTCAACACCTCTGACCTCTATCCTTTTAAACATTGGATGAATTCTTCGTTAAATTGTTCGTTAGTCTGAATCGCATCGTCTTTATTGTATATTCTCATACATCTATCATTATTTAGAAGTTAGATTTAATCCAATGCCCTTGATAAATAAATATTTATGTGATTTTGTACTATTTGGGTTGCGTCCAAGTGGTTGTAATATGTAGGAACGTTTGATCAACTATGGCAAATGATGTAACTTGTGTTAAGTATTAAGAACTAATCCACATAATTGATCAACGATATTTCACCCCGCAGTTATCCATGCTCTTTTTATAAAACGTTGGTGGTTTGTTATTCCATAGCATATATATCCAATGCACAGTTATCAGAGCAGAGATCACTGCATTTATTTACTAAGTCACAGAGGTTCTTACAGTTTCGGTAGTAAAACTGCCATAAACTCGAATCTTTTATTTTTTTTGCTTTTCATGATTTTTCACACAACATTGCAAGGAATATTATTGCCTACATTTTAGACTATGCTTTTCTTTCACCGTGCATTTTCATTTTACACTGCTAATATTAGTTAATTTAATTTAACTATAATAGGTACATGCCCAATACATATTTTCGATATAGATTCAAAATTAATTAATTAATTAATTAAATTAAACATAAAAATTACACAAACATATTACGCTGTAATGTCCTTGTAATGTTATCAAGCTTCTGATGTCTGTTAACTGATACTATTCTAACTTTCCGCTCGCATTGTTTCAAGTTAACCATGTAGCTCTGTTTTCCCTCGACTTTGTTCCAGGCCCTAACCGAGCTTGCTCTCTAATGTGACCGCGATACTAACTCCAAGTCTAATCAAATCGAGAGAATAAGGCGGGAATAAATTGGTTGTGTAGCGGAGGAGCGCCGCAGACCCGTGGGGAAGTTGCACCTCAGCCCCCCCGTCACCGCCGACCCCCTCCCCACCCCCGATAGCGAGCTAGAAGACGCGTCCACACTCGCGCAGTCCATTATAGCCAGCGAACTGCGCACGCCCACTGTAACATCACCATCGCCTCAAACCCCGGCCTCACCTGCGCAACCTAAACAAGAGAAACGGCTCTCCGTCGAAGAACCCAAAGTGCAGACACCGCCTATAGGCTCAGTGTCGCTGTCCCAGATCGGGGTCAAATCTGCAAAAGAGAAATCAACTATTGCGGCCCAAATAGAATCTTCTATTTCGGATAAGCCGATGCCCGCGTCCCCGACGACGACTGATCCTAAGGCGTCGGTCGAAGCGCCCAAGAAGAAAGTCGTGAAGAAGGTGCTCAAGAAGGACAGCGCTACGAGCGGCGATGCGCCCGTCCCGCCGCCGCGCAAGAAGGAAAAGAAGCCCAAAGAATCATGAGCGCTCGCGCCACGCTCCCGATAGTTCCTCTGTGCCATAATTGTAACCTCTCCTAGCGTTAACGTGCCTATTTAATTCTCGAATACTATGCTTTTATGTTTTAGACTTTAATTTTTATACTTTACTATATCGCGTCCATTATTGTATTTCGTTAGTAAGTTTTGTACGCCATTATACGTTATTTTATTTATTATTTATATTTTACCGAGTTGAATAATTTAGATAAATTGGTTTTAAATTTGATTTTAAAATTAAATATTATCTACCAAAGGACGAGACATTTATTATTGATTTCAAAGATGTTTTTTATGAAATAATTAATGTATTAAAATATTATGAATCGATATGTTGTTTTATTGTACATATTGAAATCTAAAAGAAAAAGAGATGTTAACATTGTCTGTATATCTATATTATACACTCTCGTGCATTCATGGGGCTCAAGAACTCAGGACCATCATTTGTGGATTGTGGCAGCCAACAAACTATTGAGAAAGCTGAGATGCCTTTATTCAACACACTATGTACTCTGTGATTCAGCATTGAACGCATCCACAGACTTTATCTGTCACCAGGGCGGCGCGGCGCCATCTTAGAATGAGTTGTAATATTTGACAGATTTCATGTTGAGTAAGTTAATTTGGATAAGTGATATACCACTGACCTCTATATAGTATATATAGAGGTCAGTGGTGTAGACAGTGTTGTATAAGTGTAGATAAACCAAACTAGGCATATTTCCAAAAATAAAATTAAAAAATGTGTAAAAAATTAAAGAACACAGCGCTGAGGCATTATTTTGAGAATATAAATCACACCAAACCTTTCAATGATTATGGTGATGATACGTAAATAAAACAATTTGTTTGAAGAAAAAAAAGCTCCTAGTTATTATAATTTTCTTGTTATGCTAGATATAATGATTATCAGATGATACGATTGTAATACTTGCAATTTCTAGCCTCTTGATGGAATACTTGTTAGGTAGTTATATATTTAAATTACTCATACGTGGTAGAGCCATGTTGCAGCTATATTATGGTTGTAGCACTAATGGTTCGGCTCGACCGGGTAAGGACCACGCTGTCACAGAATACCAGCAGATAGCCCTTAGGGGTAGCAATGTATGTGCATTTTGATTATTAATCGAGGATTGATGTAGACGTCTATGGGCCACAGCATCCACTTACCCTCAGCCGTGTGCTCGGTTCTTACTCTTATTCTATAAAAAAAATTAGAAATGGTAAAACTTCCAAAAACAAATTTGGCAGAAGATATAATATACATTCTAGAGTTTTTTTAGAATTATTTTATAACTCACATCTTTATTTATCAAAAAAAAATTCTCCTATTCAAGCCAGAAAGAGAAGTATTATTGAAGATAGAAAAAGGTATCAAAATTGAAATAAGCAACACAGCAGTATTAATAATATAACTGTTAACAACATTTTAAAATGATACTTAGCAGGTACTCAATGGATGCACGGGGCTCGGGAACGTGTTTTATAGTATTCCTTACGGAAGACCTATGTTTAGCGGTCGATTTGTGAGGGAATGTAATTATAATGATGATATTAAATCTAATCTATGCTGGAACACGGCAGTTAGTGTCCGGTAGCTGAGAGGGGAGCAGAAATTCCCCAAACAGAAAATAACTACTATCTAACTACTCCGAAAATGATATTTTATATAACTTGAAATCTAACTCGGGAACACTTTCTAAAGATAGCAGCATTAAAGGATGACAGGAAACATTATAACATACTTACATAAATACTCACGCCTGGCACCTAGAGTGACAGGCAGAGACTACACGTTTCCATTTGGCACGATCCAGGCGCACCTCTCGCCTCCTTTACATCTGTATACTCGTATCTACGCATGCACGCCCGTCGGTTAAGTACTCCTAAGCTGGCCTATTTTCAATATATCGTCAATTTGTACCGATAATCCTTCGTCTAGGGTGTCCCTTCCCGACTTCGGCATCCACATCTCACGTCACAAATATGCCTTATGACTCTCCTCGATTATTTTTCTACATAACAGGAAACATGCCATTTATTTGTATATTATTATATTATTATTTTTTAATTTCTTATTATTTATTACATCACTTTAAGTTACTTGAATCCCTTTGTTCTTAACAAACTACTTCATCAAAATTTCTGTTCGTAGAAGACCCTATCTAATTACAATCGTTGTACATCATGCACACGTCATCATCATTACAGCTCTTCACAAGTCCACTGCGGAACATAGGCCTCGTCTAGGCTATTGGGGGCCGTCTTACACTTCACTTACCGATACGAGGCTACTCGAGATTCGAGAACACAGCGGTCAATCTATTTCGTTCCGTGCACTGATCCCAGGACATTGTCACTCCTAGCAAATATTACCGTGCTCCTAGTCTCGTGGGCATCGCAAGAGGCGACTAAAGCGTCCCTTAGCATACAAAACATTAATAACTTTGTATGTTTATATTTGCGATATAGGAAAGGATGTACATTTATTCACACCTAAATGAACTTCTAGTCGAAGCACTTGGTACACGCTTTTAAATGAGACATATTATGTCATATTAAGAAACATTTTTAATTGGCTCATTAATTATACAGCCTACCAAAAGCCCACTGCTCAACACAGATTTCCCCCAAAGATTGCACCATTAGGGGAGGGTACATTTCCCATGGTTGTCACATTTACCAGGCGGTTTGGCAACCGCATATTTATTATTATACAATAGGAAGAAGCTGCTACCAACCCATTTCCTGTTGTATTCCACTATGTCGCCTCTTATGTACGACTCCCACGATGATTTGAGACAGTGGACTCTCTTACGTCATTTGAACACGGTGAATTAATTTAAACAAAAGAATTTTTAAAAATTATGCCTTTTGATGACAGCAGCGGCGTAAGAACATCCATCCCCGCGTTTCGTCTTAAGACCTAAAAGTCCTAGATTGTCATAAAAGGAGACTATAGGAAACCCTACTCCTAGCCTAGGCCTAGTCATTGATATTTAAAAGAATATATAGCTTTTGAATGTGTATGACTAGGCGTGCTATTAGTATTATTTGCCGTCGCCGAAATATTTCAGATTTCCCCGGCCATTTGTTTAAAATGGAGTTTCTCCACGTTTTAAAACAAAAATAAAAAATTTTACAACAAAAATAAAATTTGAAAAATTTTACAACAAAAATAAAATTTTCCTTTTTTTATCATCGTAATCATTGAAATCCTTCACAAGTCCACAGCTGAACATAGGCCTCCTGTATTTTGTAGCATACCAATCTGAAAAACCTGCATAAATCGACCTCCTGAATCTCTTACTGGTCGTCACACCATTATAGTGGGGGCCTGTCCACACTGCTATGAAGCTACCACTTGAAAAACTTTCTTCACCATTACTGATTAGTTAAACTCGGGTTCTAATGCAGATATTCTCGTCTAGAAGTATATCACGCAGGGAAATTCCGAGCATAGCTCACGGAGCGACTTTGAGCTTCTTCATACGGCTAGCAGTTAAGGACTACGTCTCAGATTATTATGTTTATGTCGTCAGGGGCGGCACGTACTGGCTGTACGTTCTTGTTTTCAAGTTTTGAGGTAAACGTAACGCGACGAGAAGATGTGTCGTAGTGTTGAGAACGCTGCTGCCCAGCTGAGTTGAATCTGTTAATCGACCTCTAGGACGAAGTGGACCTAACTAGTCGGGACAATTTTTCCTAGGTAAACATACTCGTCAAATGTGGTTATGCTCCCAATTACTACCTGCATAAGTGCGTTTAACACGAGATTTGCCTTGACCATGTTCATCTTAAGACCTATCCATTGGAAGACACTATTGAGGCTATGGATCACAGTGCGGAGGTCCTCTCACGATTCCGCCATAATATTGTGGGCAAACCGAAGTCCGGGGCTGGTGAAGAGGCATGGCCTCGGTCAGTAAAAATCTTAAAAGATTTGAAATCTTAACTGTCACGGAATACTTTTATTATAACAGAGTGTTGGTGTGAGAATATGCACTACCCCATATCATACTGTGGGTGTCGTAAGAAGCGACAGAGAGGAACAAATAAAAACTTGCGGTTGCCAGGCGTGGCAATTATGGCAAATAAGCTCCTATGAGGTAATCTATGGGGGAGGCCTGTGTTCAGCAGCGGACTTTAATAGACTGTAACGGTAACAGTGTCTCTTAAGTCTTAACCAATCATTTAGCCATCTATCGACATAAAACGAAAAGCGGCCGGGGTAGTAAATGATCGAGTACTTGCTGATCGGCTTGCTTAAAGTGCTCAGGGGAATTGTTTGGACTGATGCACATCGCGACAAAATTAGCGATACCATCAATATCATCTGGATACCTGCCTGTCTACTATTGTGATTTACCAGAATCATCTGGATACTAGCCGATTTACCGGAAGTTTTCTTCCTCGCACGACTTCTTTGTGGACTCGGTTTCAACCAATGAATTTTCTGAACCTTTACCTATACCTTTACCTTACTTACTCTACGTTTAAAACAAACATACAACTTTTCACAGACCGAGAACACACCTATATTACCTGTGGTGTTGCAGTTGTTTAAGGCGGCGGTTGTCGCTTACTAGATGAGCCCCGAGCAATTCAATCCTTTTCTTTAAAAAAATATAGCACATTTTACTTATTCTTCAATGTTTGTTTAACTGTTTATAATTAAAGAAAATCATCGGTCGGCGGTACCCCAGGTGGCAGCACTACAAGGTCATCCCTAAAACTAGCTAAATCCTTTTTTATGACTGTTTCTGACATTATGGAGTTGTATCACTGACCTCTATATATACAAGTAAATTACTTAAAATTGCTCTTCAATTGTTTTAAACTAGCAGTATTTACTTTATTTCAAATTTGTTAAGTCTTATATTCAAATATGTAATATTTTAAATAATTATTCTAATTAAGAAGTATATGAGAATCTATCAATCCGTGATTGTTTTATTACAGAAAACTAAAATTTGATGTACCTACGATGATATGGTGTCGGAGTTCAGACAAGGATATTATAGGAGTCGCAGAAAGGAATAAATAATACGCCTGATCACTTGAGGTCTGCTTTACTACAGTTACAGCACGAAAAAGCCACTCAATCATTATTGCAATCGTTTAAATAGTATCACACAATGGTGGTAGCCTATCCCTACTACCTACCAAAACTGAACCTAGCAACAGTTCGAATGTGTAAGAATTATACAATTCAAATACTTTTATAATATGAAAATAAGTAATCAACTGTTATAAATGTTACTGATACGTCAATTAATATTACAAACGTTTAGGAAATGAAATTACTTCTTCTTTGCAAATCTCTCAAATTCTAATTTAAAAATAAACTGAGAAAATTATCTATGACAATACAATGACTGTTGGCGACGCGTCTATAAGAATATTTCAATTTATTAGTTAACCGATTACGAACAGCTTCTAAAAACAAATTATCGAGCAATAATATTCTAATAAGAAAACACTTAGTTGAATCTTAAAGAAATATCGAATTAATGATTTGAATGCCTTGGGTTCGATTCCCAGGCCGGACTAGTTTGTCGTTTTCTTAGTAATATTTTCTTAATAAATTCATATAGGGAATTTTTAAGATATAAATTATGTTTTCGGATTCAGTTCCCCGGTTGAAATCACCTTTCCAATAGTGTTAATTTAAAGGAATATTAAAATGAAGTTAGAGACCAGGATTTGTTCCCCGGTCGAAATGATCACTTTGTGAATAAATAGAATTAATGGAAATTAATTGCATAAGTATTATCTTATATGAGTTTGATACGTTTTGTATGAAAACAAAATGTCTATTTTCAATGTATTAATTCATGAAATATTTTGCCTATGTTATCTGATAAGAGACATGATAACTGATAAGAATCTAGTTAGAAATAATTTCCTACAATTTGGGAGTCGTGTAGAAACAGTTGTTCACCTAGTATTGGTCGATAGCCGTGTGTGCTAAATTTGCCATTTTTGCCGACAGTTGAAAGTCGTGTGAGAATTAGTTGTTCAAATAGCGTGAGTTCACAGCCGCACGTTAACTTAGGAGGTCAAAATAAGTAGAAGTTTAAATATTTGCAAATTTCAGCAATTTATGTAAAATTGAATTGTAAAATATTTCAGATTGACTGTATGAGCAAAACAGGTGAATTCTGTGTTATTTTCATGTGAAAATTCCTTTGGATTAGTGAGTTTTGTGTAAGAAATTTAAAAGTGTTTTAAATGGTAAAATGTATAGGAAAAATGTAAATCAAACTATTGTATTAGTTAAGATATCTATAATTTCAAGTGAAGAACATTGTTTCAACCTTATATGTTAGATATTTAAGAATTCTAACTTGGTGCATATGTTGTAAAATAGGCATATTTTGATGAATAAATAAAAGGTTTTTTGTGATATAAAAATGTAATGTATATCATAGTATAGATATTTTTTGTGCTATCTTTATAAGTAAAATGTATAAATGTATGTCTTATACAAATAAAGATATTGGGCAAACCGTGAGAGAGTGATAGTACAAATTGATGTAATTAAGTGGTGTAATCGCACAGAGGGCGCGGTTCTCTTTCGCGTATAGCTTTGGGGTAGGTAAACGAGTTTTCTTGCAAATCGTTCAGGTCACTTCTCAGGGGGCCGCCTACAGAGGGACAGCGATCCTAGTAAGAAGGGACATCGTCCATCAAGAACTTGACCTACCGGAATACCAAACTATGCGCTCTATCGGCATAAAAATGGAGGCGGCGGGCGAGGAACTTAGGATCTACGCAGCATACCGCCCGCCAGGTACTCCATTTTGCTCCTCAGAGGTCCGGACGGTAATGGAAGGCGAAACACCGACCATCATCGCCGGGGACCTAAACGCCAAACACCCGGCGTGGGGATCTAGACTGATCAACCCGCCGGGTCATGCACTTTTTGAAGACGCCGAAAAACACGGCTATGCCGACGGATCCACGAAGTCGTCCGGATGTATTGGACATCGTGCTCGCTAGGAACATCAACTACCCGATAGTGGTAGAGGTGCTGTACGACCTGGACTCACAGCACCTCCCGATCTTAATTACCCTTGGCTTAAAGGCGGTGACTACGCCGCCCAGAACAGTGAAGACACGTGTCGACTGGAGGCTCTACCACAAACACCTGCAGGAGAGACCTCCAGCACACCACCCCTTAAACACAGCGGACGACGTAGAGGCCGCAGCTACCAACATGACAAAGGCGATACAAGAGGCCCTCAACGCTGCCTCTACGATCGTCCCGATGTCTACAAGGAGGGACGATCTGCCGTGACACATTAGCGTGCAGATCAGGAAAAAAAGAGCATTAAGGAGACTCTGGGCGCGTACTCGCTGCCCGAGAATCAAGACGCAATTGAACACCTTGTCGGAGGAACTGTCGGTTGCAGTCCAGGCACACAGAGGAGATGCCTGGGAGCGGCGCATATGGAAGAAGGAAGAGCATGACGCGTCGCTCTACAAACTGAACCGACAGTTAACTAAAGCCAAACCTCCCGTTTGCCCGCTGACCAACAACGCGGGTGAACGTTGTTACGATGCCAAGGGTAGAGCGGATATCCTAGTAGAGCACTTCGAGGAGCAATTTATGCCGTACCCAGCAAGTGCGGAGTTCTTGGAGCTTCATGCCCAAAAGGAGAGTCGCGTACAGGAGTTCCTGTCGTCGCCCGCGCCGCCTCTTGCAGGAGAGTGGTTCATCTCCCCCGCTGAACTGCGGTGGACAGCAACCCGCCTGCAACCGAGGAAGGCGCCTGGGCACGACGGGATTACCAACGCTGCACTCCGACAGCTGCCCCATAGAGTCCTAGTAGAGCTTGGTCGACTCTACAATGGGATATTGCGGACATCCCACTTCCCGGAGGACTGGAAGAAAGGCAAAGTAATCGTCTTGCTGAAACCCGGGAAGGACAGGCGTAGAGCTGCCAGCTACAGGCCGATCACGCTACTACCACACATAGCTAAACTGCTTGAAAGATTGTTGCTAAGACGCCTCCGCCCGTGCATCCAACTTCGGGCGGAGCAACACGGATTCAGGAGGGGTCACTCCACAGCAACACAGATGACCAGAGTCCTGCACCTGCTTGCGGCCGACTACAACCGTGGCCGCACTACGTTGGGCATCTTTCTCGATATCGAGAAGGCGTTCGACAGAGTGTGGCATTCTGGACTACTTTATAAACTAGAAGAACAGACCAGTGTCCCTCCTGCTATGTTGCGGCTAGTGGCGTCTTTCCTGGCAGACAGGAAGTTCTACGTCTGCGTAGAGGGCGCCGAGTCCGCAAGCAGAACCATCAGAGCCGGCGTTCCTCAGGGCAGCTGTTTGTCTCCAGTCCTGTACGCGGCTTATACCAACGACATCCCTACCCTGGCAGGAAGGCTGCAAGAGTGGGAGGATGACGTGTAATTGGCGTTATACGCGGACGATAGCGCTTATTTCACCTCGTCCAGAAGAGCCCACATTGCCACTGCCAGGATGCAACGTCTCCTGGCCCTGCTGCCACCATGGCTAGATGAGTGGAGGATGGTCGTCAACGTTGGTAAGACGACCGCTCTGCTCACTCGCCGCCTTAGGAACCTACCACCTCAGCTAACCCTCAATGGCCAGAAGATCGCGTATGAGAAGGCCGTGACCTACCTTGGGTGCCGGATTGACCGGGCGCTGCGCATGACTGCGCACGTGACCTCGTCGTCCGTTGAGCACGATGTGCGCGGGCGATGCTCCGTCCGGTCCTGGCAACCAAGCTACCACTTAACACCAAAGTGCGAGTTTATAAAACATATATAAGATCCATCATCACGTATGCTGCTCCGGCCTGGTACGCGCTTCTGAGCGAGTCTCTGAGGCGGCGACTGCAGGCCCAGCAAAATCTGGCGTTAAGAACCATCGTCGGTGCGGGTCGCTACGTCCGGAATGACGTCATAGCGGCCAACCTGAAAATTGATACCATCCAGGAGTTTGTGGCCCAGTTGGCGCGCGGATTGTTTGACCGTGCAGACAACGGGCCGCACATACATCTTAACAACTTAGCGCCGCTACACACTCGCCCTCCGGACGGGAGACCCTATCCGAGAGAGCTCCTCTCTATATCGATTAGAGAGTCGAGTAACAACCCTCAATGCCGCTGATAGGCCAACTTTGACTTCACCAGATAACCTCCTTTTTTCGTAGTCGGTTAAGACTAAAAATTTTACCGACTACGGACTAATCCGAAATTTGAAACCAACAATGCCAATAGAAGGCTCCCAGGACCGGTCCATAGTGGTGGACCGCGAGGATAACACGGGTAATGACGGCATACCCCGAGGCCCGATACCTGCATGTGCCTAGGTACATGAAGACGACATCAACGTTGCAAATCGTTCGGGAAAGTTCGGGAAAAGTTCGGGGACCTTCGGGATAGTTCGGGACAGTTCAGGACCAGCAGTATAATCAAGAAAGAAAAAGTGCATAGGGAATTGATAGGGAAAGTAATTACTCTCTCACGGAACGGTTTGAAGATAATTACTGTTTTATTCCCAAGGAATCCTTTAAATACAGTCCACTGCGTCGCTATTGCGGCACATATTGAAGAATTAAGGCGTTGGGACCGGGACGACTTCGGAAGACAGAAGAGGTCGACGCCCTTGTGTGTTACTCCGTTGCAGGGTTCACATACATTGTTCCCGAACCCAACGTAGGTGTCATAGGAGGTTAGGAAATCCGCTGCTGAACCAGCCGGATCAAACGACCTCTCTGTCCCGACTCTGGTTCCTTTTCAAGTGGTCCTTCGAGGAGCCGGATTTAAGAAACCAGCTGTGAACTGCTGGATACCATTCAAGAGGACGCACTCACTGTCTTCAGTCAAGGGTGCAAGAAAGAAGAAGAAGCATCCACTGCTGCTGCGCCAGGCGAGGGTGCTCGTGTGGGCACCTGACTTCATCGCGGCCGGAGGAGAGCTCCTGGGCGAGGCATCACCGGCGACTGGGCGGCGAGCACAGCATACATCCCGACCCCCTAACGGTGCAAAACCGGTCGGGCTCTGGCACAACACCTTCGGGTGGAGCAGTTCTCTCGGGCGAAACTGCGCTTGCACTACTAGCTCGACAGTTTCGTCATATTCCTTGGCGGGACAGTTCCTAAACCTTTCCTCCATTCCATTCCTGCACGACTCCATCCCTGGACGGCTCACCAAGGTAGGCCCCGTCCAGGATTGATAGGGATGATAGGGCTGTTAGGGTGGTAGTAGGGTTGTAGGGTTGGGAGATAAAGGGGGGGGGAAGGGGTAGTGGGGTTAGGTTGGGGTGTAGAAGGGTTGTAGGTAAGGGGTTGTAGGGACCGTAGGGACAGTTAGGGACCATAGGCCAACAATCACCTTCCTGCAAGATGAAGAAGGCACAAGACCAGACAGAGAGGAGCGAGGGAAGCAGGACAAGAACAGGGCTCTCAAGAAAGGCTAAAGAGGTGGAATCATCTGGAGCGACCACAACTACTGCTTCGAGTGGAACAACTCCTTCAAGTGGAGCCACCACCGATACGTCCACATCCACGTGAGACTCAGGGACGTCCATGGCAGCGACAAGCAACAGGACGGACACCAGTGGTGCGCAGACCAGCGCCGCACAGAAATCCGTTATATCCAGGAGTGAAACGATAGTCGAAAAAGTAGGTCAAGCGACCGAAGAAGCGGCATCGTTAGGAACAGTAATCGGGCACACTAGTGACAAAGGGTCACATAGAGGTAGTAGGTCATCGCGATCGGCGAGGCTCAAAGCCGAATTAGAGGCGCGGATTAATTTCTAACGCTCAGAGCTCGAACGAGCACAGGCAGCTGCTGCCTTAGCCAAGTCTCAATTGGAGTTGGCACGTCTCAACCGAGAAGAGGAGATTGACTCGAGTGAGGATGATGAAGAGCGGAATACTCAGGTGGAACCTTTCGTGAGGAGTTGGGTTCAACAGACCATAATGAGCGCGCCGCAAAGGGGCGGAGGTCGAGCGCAACCAGGGAAATGCACAGAAAGCACACGCGAGTGAGGTGTCAGAATTGACCGAAGCGATTGTGAGTGCAATAAAGATAGCGGGAAAAGATAAGTTTTCCCAGCTTCATTTCCTCCAGGAATTACCGGTCTTCGATGGAGACCCGGGTGAATGGATAATTTTCAAAACGGTGTTTGAAGACACAAGAAGCCAATTTTCAGGGGTGCAGAATGTCGCACGCCTTAGGAGGGCATTAATGGGAACCGCTAAGGAAGCGGTTAAGTCACTGTTGTTTACTTTGTGTGAACCTGAAGAAATAATGAACGCTCTCGAAAGAGGATTCGGTAGGGTTGAGATGCTCATTCTAGCCGAAATCGAGAATGTAAAGCGTATTGCCAAGATTGGCGGAAGATTGCCGAAATATAGGTTCTTTTGCAAGTCGCATTACGAACGTGGTTGCTGCAATACAAGCGTTGAACCAACCACAGTATTTATACTCACCGGAGTTAGTAAACTGTATAGTGGATAAACTTGGAACTATGATTAAATTTAAATGGTTCGAATATCGAGCTCGGCATCCTTTGGAGCCAGAGTTACGGAAGATGGCCAAATTTTTGAATTCATTGAGTGAACAATTTGGAACGTCCTTAAGCAAAGAAAATGTGCCTGAAAAGCGGAAACGTCCAGAGATCAGGAAGCAAACTGTACATACTGCAAAGGGAGGTGTACGCAACCGTTTTAAGAGCGAGCGTTATGAACGCCGAAATAATAAAGGGCACAACCGACAAGTGGTTATGATAACCCAGGATAAGCCTGTAAGTCGGGTAACACATAAGTGTGTTATATGCAACAAGGAACACTCTATAGTGAGTTGTTACAAATTTAAGGATATGAATAATCGCGAAAAATGGGAAGCGGTTAAAAAGGCAAAAGTATGTTTCCAATGTTTGTCACCTAACCACAGGAGGTTAGAGTGCAGAGCGAAAAAATGTGGTGTAGAGGGATGTAGAATGGCACATCATCGAATTGCTACATCGATACCCCAATAAAAATACCTCGCCGCAAGTGGATGAGGGGGGTAAAGAGGCTCAAATTACGACTGTTAATACAGTGAATGCACTGGCATGTGCATATCTAAAAATTATACCGGTCGAGTTGTATGGACCTAAAGGAAAGGTCAAGACCACAGCTCTTCTGGATGAAGGATCAACCGTGACACTCATAGAGGAGTGGATGGCTCAGAAGTTAGCACCTCGCGGACGCAAAGAAGAATTACGTATTGAAGCCATAGGAGGTAAGCGAATTAACGACGACAGTTCGTATCGCTTAAACGTTAAAATAAAAGGCATTTTCTCGAAAGACTTAAGAGATAAGTGTACAAACAATTAAGTCACTTAACCTTTCTCCGCAGTCAGTAAGCCGAGAATTATTGCAACGGTGTTCTCATTTGACACCGATTAAGGACGAGTTGATTTATGAGAGGTCCAGACCTACCATATTAATTGGCCAGGACAATTGGCATCTCATAGTTACTCGTGAATTAATTTCAGGGGGTAAGAACCTACCAGTAGCATCGCTCACCAAACTTGGATGGGTTTTACATGGTCACATATCAGGTGGCATCAAACCAATCAAGATTGTTAACCACATTTCCACCAAGAAGGAGGAGGACATGAAGAAGTTAATCAAGGATTATTTTAGTTTAGAATCTCTGGGAGTGTCTGCGCGAAAGCCCACGAACGACCCAGAAGAACGAGCTTTAAATATTTTGAACTAAACGGTACGTCGTATACCTAATAATAGGTACAAGACTGCTTTGTTATGGCGCACAGATAATGAGTGCATGCCGTCGAATAGAGCGCAGGTTGAAAGTCGCCTGTTTAATATCGAAAGGAAGCTTGATAAAAATAGCGAGTTGAAAAAAGAATATGAGAAGCAAATTGAAAATCTCATCGTTAACGGTTACGCAGAGAAAGCGAACCATATTTCCATTTCCCCACGCACGTGGTATCTTCCTCACTTCGCAGTGACTCATCCACAAAAAAGGAAAATAAGAATAGTTTTCGACGCTGCCGCAAGGACGTGCGGACGTTGTCTCAATGATGCATTGTTAATCGGACCGGACTTATTGAAGTCGTTATTTGGCGTTCTGCTACGATTCAGAGAAGGAAGCGTGGCGCTATATATGTGAAGAATAGAAATGCGCAGGATAACGCACATATCTATCCAGAAGCAGCTTCCGCGACGGAAAGCAATTTTTATATGGATGACTATCTACAAGCATTTCCCGACGTGACGAGGGCCGAAAGGATAGTAAGCGATATGTATGAATTACATAAACGTGCTTCTTTCCAACTGAGGGGATGGGCTAGCAACCGACCCGAGGTTTTATGTAAAATGGAGAATAAATATAAGAGCGACAGTGCTTCACTGGGAGATAAGGAGCACACAGAACGCACTTTAGGTTTGATCTGGAATATCAAACGAGATATAATAAGTTTCTCCATAAGTCTTCGTAACACACCGGAAGAGGTGATGGAAGGTTTACGACCGCCTACCAAGAGGGAGATAACTAGCGCTGTGATGTCAGTTTTCGATCCTTTAGGACTTGCATCACGCATAACGATTCAAGGGAAGTCGCTAATCCAGCAAGTATTGAGGACAGGCATCTCTTGGGATGAAGAAGTTTCACACGAATTACACGTGTTATTTTGTAAATGGATATCGGAAGTGAAGAAATTAGGTAATTTAGAAGTACCTAGACCCGTTGCTGAAGGCGTCGGCAAGGGAGAGTTACACACTTTCACGGATGCTAGTGAAAAAGCATACGCCGCCGCGGTGTATTACGTCACAACGGACGAGCTAGGAGAAAGGCGGATTACGCTGATCGCCGCAAAGGCAAGAGTAGCGCCGCTGAAACCAATTTCCATTCCAAGGCTTGAATTACAAGCGGTTCTTATGGGCAGTCGACTGGCTGCATCAGTTAGTGAAGAGAGCAAGTACGAGATATCCGAGCGAATATTTTGGACGGACTCACGTACAGTGTTAGCGTGGATTAAGTCAGATCCTCGAGCTTTTAAACCATTCGTTGCTCATCGATTGGCTGAGATCGAAGACCACAGTAAACCGTGTGAATGGCGATGGGTTCCGACGTCACAAAACGTGGCAGACGACGCCACAAGAAGTTTTCCTTCCACCTTCGAGGTAAGTCATCGCTGGTTTCAAGGACCTGAATTCCTCAGGACAAGTCCTGATTTATGGCCCAAACAAGTGGACACCATAAATAGCTTAGAAACGGGTGAAGAATAATCGCCGAAAAGCGTAAACGCGCTAAGAAAGCAAGAGCCGTTAAGTCTACCCGACTACGGACGATTTAGCAGCTTTAAGAAATTCCTTGGGGCAACTACACGCACCTTACAAGCGGTAGAAAAATTCAAGAGTTTAAGAAAGTCGGTTAAAGGACCCGACAACACAGCCGAAAAGTCGGTTATGTGTTCCAACGAAAATTTAGCAAAGTCGGTTAAAGGACCCGATGGCGCGTTGGACATAACGCTCTTAAAAAGAGCTGAATTATTAACTTGGAAGTTCGTTCAAGACGAGTGTTTCCATTCGGAAATAAAATGCTTGAAAGCAGGCAAAAGCGTTGAAAGAAGTTCACGCTTAAGTAAATTATCTATGGAAATAGGAGAAGATAACTTACTCCGTTTAAATGGGCGTTTACCTTTCAAGTCTAATTTGACTGAGGAAAGTAGAAAACCTGTCGTATTAGACGGTTAACACGAAATCGTTAAAATGATGATTAGAGAAGTTCATCATCATTTTGGACATGCCAATCACCAGACGGTGATGAATGAGGTAAACCAAAAATTTTATGTCTTGAACTTGCGTAACGTAGTAGGAAGTGTGTCACATCACTGTCAGTGGTGCAGGACATACAGGTCAAAGCCGCAGAACGTGCCACAAGGAAATCTTCCTCTGGAGAGAATAGCTCATCATGAACCACCCTTTACATGCTCAGCCGTAGATTATTTCGGACCTATGAGTGTGACTATAGGAAGGCGACACGAAAAACGTTGGGGTGTTTTATTTACGTGTCTGACCACCAGAGCAGTACATCTGGAATTAGCAGCCTCATTGACACCAGCGTCAATGATAATGGCGTTGAGGCGATTTATCGCCAGAAGAGGAAAACCAGCCGTTATATACAGCGATAACGGGACGAATTTCAAAGCTGCACATAAAGAATTATTGCAAACATGCGAAGAGTGCTATGAGGGCATGAAAAACGAGTCATTTAGAAAATATATTAAATGGAAATTTATACCTCCGGGAGCACCGCACATGGGTGGCGCTTGGGAAAGGTTAGTAAGATCGATTATAATTGCGTTGACCGCTACGCTCAAAGAAAGAAGCCCGCGAGATGAGGTTTTGCATACGTTGCTTTTAGAAGCAGAGCACACTGTAAATTCCAGACCTCTGGTAACATTCAGTATGGATAGTCCTGAAGAGGGTTTGACACCCAATCATTTTCTTCTCGGACGCTCATGTGGTGATCGACCACCTGGATTATTTTTAGAGCAACATCTGACGGGTCAACTCAATTGGAAATCCGCCCAGAGGTTAGCCGACCATTTTTGGACGAGATGGCTGTAAGAGTACATGCCTACTTTAATACCTCGAACGGATAATAACGGAAGGTTCATGGAACCTAAAGAAGGTGATATTGTCTTGATAAAAGATCATTCGTTGCCACGAAATACGTGGCCGAAAGGCAAGATTAATAAGACTCTACCGGGACCAGACGGTCACACCAGAGTAGTTGACGTCATTACTAGCACAGGTATCTTGAGGAGACCTACATCCAGAATAATAGTTCTGGTATCCGCGACGCCTCTCAAATGATGGTGCTGATGCACGGGGGGAGGGGGAGGTTGTTGGCGACGCGTCTATAAGAATATTTCAATTTATTAGTTAACCGATTACGAACAGCTTCTAAAAACAAATTATCGATCAATAATATTCTAATAAGAAAACACTTAGTTGAATCTTAAAGAAATATCGAATTAATTATTTGAATATCTTGGGTTCGATTCCCAGGCCGGACTAGTTTGTCGTTTTCTTAGTAATATTTTCTTAATAAATTTATATAAGGAATTTTTAAGATATAAATTAAGTTTTCGGGTTCAGTTCCCCGGTTGAAATCACCATACCAATAATGTTAATTTAAAGGAATATTAAAATGAAGTTAGAGACCAGGATTTGTTCCCCGGTCGAAATGATCACTTTGTGAATAAATAGAATTAATGGAAATTAATTGCATAAATATTATCTTATATGAGTTTGATACGTTTTGTATGAAAACAAAATGTCTATTTTCAATGTATTGATTCATGAAATATTTTGCCTATGTTATCTGATAAGAGACATGATAACTGATAAGAATCTAGTTAGAAATAATTTCCTACAATTTGGGAGTCGTGTAGAATCAGTTGTTCACCTAGTATTGGTCGATAGCCGTGTGTGCTAAATTTGCCATTTTTGCCGACAGTTGAAAGTCGTGTGAGAATTAGTTGTTCAAATAGCGTGAGTTCACAGCCGCACGTTAACTTAGGAGGTCAAAATAAGTAGAAATTTAAATATTTGCAAATTTCAGCAATTTACGTAAAATTGACTTGTAAAATATTTCAGATTGACTGTATGAGCAAAATAGGTGAATTCTGTGTTATTTTCATGTGAAAATTCCTTTGGATTAGTGAAATATTGATAGTTTTGTGTAAGAAATTTAAAAGTGTTTTAAATGGTAAAATGTATAGGAAAAATGTAAATCAAACTATTGTATTAGTTAAGATATTTATAATTTCAAGTGAAGAACATTGTTTCAACCTTATATGTTAGATATTTAAAAATTCTAACTTGGTGCATATGTTGTAAAATAGGCATATTTTGTTGAATAAATAAAAGATTTTTTGTGATATAAAAATGTAATGTATATCATAGTATAGATATTTTTTGTGCTATCTTTATAAGTAAAATGTATAAATGTATGTCTTATACAAATAAAGATATTGGGCAAACCGTGAGAGAGTGATAGTACAAATGATGTAATTAAGTGGTGTAATCGCACAGAGGGCGCGGTTCTCTTTCGCTTATAGCTTTGGGGTAGCTCAGTAAACGAGTTTTCTTGCAAATCGTCGATATCATAGGATCTCCTAGATGTGCGTTATTTGTAGTTAGCAGTGGCTGCAAATGACCGCCGGTACGACATACTCCGCCGATCGTTGAGTCCCGTGATTCCGTGAGACGTCGAGGTCACCGGCCCCTAGGTGATTCTTGGCACTTTATGCGTTCCGTGCATTCCGTGCCCAGTCGCGCATTAAAGTGCCACCTTCGCACTTCCCCCAACCCTTTTGGTATAAAAGGGGTAGGCAGTGCCCACAGTGAGGATAGTCTCTCTCATAACATCACCACCATCCGCGTCGCGCACCAACACCTGCTGCCGATCGGTTGGAAAATAGATAGGGCCTATAGTAGATTACCACTGACTGTTAGGTTAGGGACATGTCAGGAAAAGATAAGGGGGAACCTCCTCCTAAATCGAGGAAACCACCGGACCGGCCAGGCGTATTGGAGAGGCCAATCGCCTACCGTGACATTTTTAATCCGGAGAGGGTGAGAGTTGTCTAACCTTCGTCACCGTGTAAGGAGTCCACACCGAGGGTTACACTCTCGCCCATCGTACCTGAGTGTACGACTGGGCGTGAACCGCTGCCCTCTCAACAACAGCGACCAATGAAGACGCCACGAAGGCACACGCCACCAGAGACCGAAGCCTCCCTCTACGAGAAGAGGCAGCGCATCGGTAACTCATCAGAACCATCATCAGTATCATCGGATGATGAGGAGCCCCAAATAGCGTGAAGGAAGAAGGTCTCTCACTCCTCACCTGCTAAGTCGCCATCACCGCCACAACAGCCACCATCCATCTTACCGGACCGACGCAGTCATGACTCGGCCCAATTCGAGCAAGGAGGTGAGGAGTCCTACAGCTGGGGCTCTACGACGTACGCAACCCTAGCTGCATCAGCCGGGAGATCATCCCCAGTGCAAATTACCAACCCGTCCGGGTTGGCTCTTGACGACGGACAGCGGCCGTCAACGAGCTATGCCCATATGGCTGCGTCCCCTGCAGTACCACGACCGCAATCGGCGGAGGAGCCTCAGAAAACTGAGAAGGAGAAGCAGAAGTCGAGATATCCGCCGATTGTCGCAGAATGCCTCCTGGACTGCACTAGGCACTTCAAGGTCCTCAACGAGAAGTTGGGCCACCCTCCCTATGCCCGTCCGTTCGGGAAGGGAATAAGATTTTCCCCCCAGAGCCCGGAGGAGTTCCGTACCATCCAGAGGTACATGGTTGAGCTCTCTAATAAAGATCAAACTATGTCATGGTACTGCTACACCCCGGCAGAGGAGAAGCCCACCAAAGTGGGCATCCGGGGCCTGCTAGTGGGCACCGACACCAAAATGATCGAGGAGGCTCTCCGGGCAAAGGGCTTCCCGATCACCTATGTAAAGGCCATACCACCACGTAGAGGTAGACCGGGCTGCCTCTACTATGCACAGCTGGAGCATCTGAGCCTGGAGCGGCTCCAAGAATTATACCGTATCGACGAACTCCTCTACATGAGAGGAGTAGTCATCGAAGCCTGGCAGAGAAAAACGGTACCAGCACAATGCCACCGTTGCCAGGCTTTCGGACATGCCTCTGCAAACTGCTTCAGGCCAGTGAAATGCGTTCGCTGTGCTGGAGAGCATATTACCAGCCTTTGCCCAAGGGGTAGAGAGGAAGAGCCAAAGTGCGCAAATTGCGCTAAAAGCCATACGGCCAACGATCGCCGCTGCCCGATCCTGAGGAGGATTGCCAGGAAGCAGGGGATCGTTCTACCTGGGCTACTCCCGGAGAACCCTAAGAGGATCCCCCAGAGTCGCCCCAAGGCTGTTACCATACAGGAGGACGGGTGGGCCACCATCACCAGAGGAAAGGGTAGGCAACCAGCCAAAGGGCAACCACCGGGGCGACTCTCCGACCTCCTGCCAATGAGCCACTGAGAGGCAACCCTCCCAAAGGAAGAGGTGGAGGAACAGGAGTAGGAAAACGGAACAGCCTCCTCCTCAGGCTGTGAGTATCTCTACCCCTACAACTACAGGACCGATAGCCTCGCAGGCGCAGGTTACTGCAAGACCACCACCGACAACCACGACGGGTAGAGCATCAGAGAGGGCCCTACCAGAAAGGAGAGCCCGCTCTACTTACAGAGCACGCTCTACCCAAAGAGAGAAGACCACCCTAAATGCCCCGAGACCAGTGCCTTCACAGCGTAGTGCAGAACGCAGACCACCAACGTCCGGCTTCGAGACGGCTGATGCCATCCACAGATTGGTAGGCATAGCCATCGAAGTCGGAACACAAGTCCTGGCCGACATAAGGGCCGGGACAGACCCCGTTACCGCCGTCATGAAGGCGCTTGCATCACTACTGACAAGGCATTGCAGAGGATAGTAACCTGCGTCTGCTTTACTGGAACCCGGACGGGATTCGTCAAAGGATCCACGAACTCCGCACGGTCACCCAGCAACAGGACATCCAGGTGATCTTGCTGGGTGAAACCAAATTACGACCTACAACGCATCTTAAGCTGCCTAATTATACCATCTACAGGAGGGACGAGGTCGATCCTCAAGGGGTCGCTTATAGAGGGACAGCGATCCTGGTGAGGAGAGAAATCGTCCACCAGGAGCTGGACCTGCCAGACTTCCAGACGATGCGTTCAATCGGCATAAAAATGGAGGCGGTGGGCATGGAACTAAGGACCTTTTGCCCGCTGACCAACAACGCGGGCATTCAACGTTACGATGCCAAGGGCAGAGCGGATATCCTAGCTGAGCACTTCGAGGAGCAATTTATGCCGAACCCAGCAAGTGCGGAGTTCCTGGAAATCCATACCCGGAAAGAGAGCCGCGTGCAGGAGCTCCTGTCGTCGCCCGCGCCACCGCTTGCAGGAGAGTGGTTCGTCTCCCCGCTGAACTGCGGAGGACAGTAACCCGCCTGCAACCGAGGAAGGCGCCGGGGCACGACCGGATTACTAACGCTGCACTACGACAGCTGCCCAATAGAGTCCTTGTAGAGATAGGTTGGCTCTACAACGGCATATTGCGGACATCCCACTTCCCGGAGGACTGGAAGAAAGGCAAAGTTATCGTCTTGCCGAAACCCGGGAAGGACAGGCGTAGAGCTGCCAATTACAGGCCGATCACGCTGCTACCGCATATAGCTAAACTGTGCGAAAGATTACTGTTAAGACGTCTCCGCCCGTGCATCCAACTTCGGGCGGAGCAACATGGATTCAGGAGGGGTCACTCTACAGCAACACAGCTGACCAGAGTGCTGCACCTACTTGCGGCTGAGCATAACCGCGGCCGCATATCGTTGGGCGTCTTTCTCGATATCGAGAAGGCGTTCGACCGGGTGTGGCATACAGGACTACTCTTTAAATTAGACGATCAAACAAGTATCCCTCCTGCTATATTGCGGCTAGTGGCGTCTTTCCTCGTAAACAGGAAGTTCTACGTCTGTGTAGAGGACGCCGAGTCCGCAATAAAACCCATTACAGCTGGTGTGCCACAGGGCAGCTGTCTGTCTCCAGCCCTGTACGCGGCGTACACTAATGACATACCTACCCTGGCAGGACACTTGCACGAATGGGAGGACGACATCGAACTAGCGCTTTTTGCGGATGACAGCGCATACTTCACGTCGTCCAGAAGAGCCCACATTGCAGCTGGCAGGATGCAACGTCTGCTGGACCTGCTGCCACCATGGTTGGATGAGTGGAGGATGGCCATCAATGTTAGCAAGACGACCGCTCTACTCACTCGCCGCTATAGAAATCTACCACCACCGCTACCTCCTACCTACCTACCTGGAAACCTGGAATAGATTAAAACCTGGAAAAACCTGGAATAGATTATACCGAAGTATTTTCACCAGTAATAAGAATAAGATTAAAGAAATCCTTACATGGATTAAAACGAGCAAGCTCAGAAGATTACCAACGTTCCTGCAATGGTTACACATTCTGGTTTCAGGGAGGAGCAATCAGCTGGAACTCTAAACGCCAGGCTACTGTTGCTACATCGACAACTGAAGCAGAGTATAACAATACAACATGTAACAAAAACCCTGTGGTTCCCGTTAAGTGTGTTATCAGAATCAGTATCCAAGCGTATAGAAATATTTTTTTTTTCAAAAAAGCACTTAAAAAATAATGTTAATGAAAAAAAATTAATTTGCAAATTGTATGTGGTTTTATTTCCACTAACTCACACAAGTATCGGTAATGCGGGGTCTTTGACAATCCTCTAACTCCTCGGCCATGTTACATGTTACATGTTGTATATCTTTGTCATCTTGTGTACAAGAGGCTATATGACTGATGCAACTTCAAGAAGCATAATCAGCTAACAGCGATAATTAAAGCTCTATGAAACTTTCAATTTCCGATAGCTATCATTCTAGAACTAAGCATATAGATGTGAGGCACCATTTTGTACGTGATAAAACTGTTGAAGGGACCATTGATGTTCAGTATATATCAAATCAAATTAAATGATATTACTATCTATTAATTAATTGTGTAGTCAACTACCCAATTTTCGCAGTGATTCGAAACGGTACAAGATTAGTCAAGGAATGACGTTAATTGTTTCCTTATTGACAATTGCAAGGTTAGGGTCCATGGCCGGCGCATCGCCTTGTCGTTTTCCTTTAATGAAACCCTAAATATGTTCAAATGTCTTTTTTATATAAAGAACTAGCGATCCGTCGTGGCTTCGCACGGGTAATTTCTGGATCTCGACACTAGCGCCACCTACCGGGTTTAAATGTGAATCTAAACCACCCATTCAAACATACACAAATATTTCATCAAAATCGATCGACTAACGAACAGCAATTGATATATATATATATATATATATATATATATATATATATATATATATATATATATATATATATATATATATATAGATAAAGGTGACGCACGAGCACACAGTCCACCTGATGGTAAGTGGATGCTGTGGCTCATAGACATCTTCGATTAAAAACAAAAATGCAGATGCGTTGCTACCCCTAATGATTACGATAGAATGCCTCGTTTCCAGTAAAAAGGGTCTCCGGTTCTCTACACTCACCATACTAAACACAGCAACATTAAGCTGATATTTTACGCTGGTATTCTGTGAGAGCGTGGTCCTAACGCGGTCGAGCCGACCCACACATTCTATAACCATAATGTAGCTGTAGCGTGGCTCTACCACAATATATACGGTATAATCTATTCCAGATCGCATATGAGAAGGCCGTGACCTACCTTGGATGCCGGATTGACAGGATGTTGCGTATGACTGCACACGTCGACTTTGCTATACGCAAAGCTCGATGTGCGCGGGCAATGCTCCGCTCTGTCCTTACATCCAAGTTACCGACAAAGTCGAAGATAACCATCTATAAAACATATATAAGACCCCTGCTAACATACGCTGCTCCGGCCTGGTATTCACTCCTGAGCGATCATCAGAAGCGGCGACTTCAGGCCCAGCAGAGTTTGTCATTACGAATTATAGTCGGTGCGGGTCCCTACGTCCGGAATGACGTCATAGCGGCCAACCTAAAGATAGAGAGCCTGCAAGAATTCGTGGTCCGGCTGGCGCGCGGTATGTTCGACCGCGCCGACAACGGGCCACATGAACACCTCAACGGCTTCGCGCCGTTGCACTCACGGCCGCCGGACGGGCGACTCTATTTATGAGAACTCCTCCCTATATAGATTAGGGAGTCGAGTAAATCCCACAATGCCGCAGAAAGGCCAACTTCGACAAAATAATTTGTGTTAAACACAATTATTTAGACAACCTCTTTTAATGACATATTACCCGACTGCGACAAAAGTCGCTAAATACATCACGCCTTTACCATCAAGGCGCCCAGGACCGGCACACTGTAGTGTGCCGTGAGGAACATCCGGGTACACCCCGAGACCCGAGACCTGCACGGCATTATGCCCTGCAGAAGACAACAACGACGTTGCAAATCGTTCGGAAAAGTTCGGGAAAAGTTCGGGAAACTTCGGGATAGTTCGGGACAGTTCAGGACCAGCAGTATAATCAAGAAAGAAAAAGTGCATAGGGAAGTGATAGGGAAAGTAATTACTCTCTCACGGAACGGTTTGAAGATAATTTCCAAACGCCGATTTATTCTTAGTAACATCTCATCTTCTTCCCCTGCTAATATCTGGAAGTTCCTTGGAACCATAGGTATCGGTAAACGACACCGTTGTGAGTTTCAAAGGACGATTGGTCTGGATGATATCAATTTTCATTTTGTCTCCAACAGTCCTCTTGATCACCAGACCAAGCGTCTTACTGTTGAACACTTAATGGGTTTACATCGTCCTGATATTAATCTGTTTCAATTTTCTCCAGTAGCTGTAGATGAGATCAAGAAGATAATCCTTTCCATTAAATCTAATGCTGTAGGTTACGACAACATCAGCCGACGGATGATTATCTATATACTAGACCATATCCTTCCAGTCATCTCGCACATCATTAACTTCTCCTTGGATTCTGGTAATTTTCCCTCACTGTGGCGTAAGGCTTACGTTATTCCCTTACAAAAGATCCCAAATCCCACTTTACCCAATCATTTTCGACCTATATCCATCCTTCCCTTCTTATCCAAGGTCCTTGAGGCCTGTGTCCACAAGCAACTTTCGCAGTTTATCTCTCGTAATAACTTATTAAGTCCCTTGCAGTCTGGCTTTAGGCCCGGTCATAGTACCGTTTCCGCACTCCTGAAAGTAACTGGTGATATTAGGGCAGGCATTGAGGACACTAAAGTCACTGTGTTGGTTTTGGTTGACTTCTCGAACGCCTTTAATACCATTAGTTATGACATTCTAATTTCCATCCTCTCCCTTTCTATGATCTCACCCGAAGCACTGGATTGGTTTTCATCATATCTTCGAGGGCGCCAGCAGTCGGTTCGCATCGATGAGCTATCATCTAGCTGGCTTGACATACATGCTGGTGTCCCTCAAGGCGGCATATTATCTCCTTTATTGTTTTCTATATTTATTAATCTCATTACTCAAAACCTTCAGTCTGCGTATCATCTGTATGCTGATGACTTGCAATTGTACACACAAGCGAGTATTGACGATATTTCTACAGCGGTGGACACACTTAACAGGGACCTTGAGTACATTAAGAACTGGTCTGACAGGTTTGGCCTAATGGTCAACCCTTCGAAGTGTCAGGCCATAATAATTGGTAGCCGTCCTATGATCCAGAGATTGAAAACAGTAGCTGTACCTCCTATCTTTTTTAATAGTACTGAGATTCAATTGTGTTCCACTGTGAAGGATCTAGGTTTATTAATTGATTCAACTCTGAGTTGGAAATCCCAAACAACGACCGTTAGCCAGAAAGTCACTGGTACCCTGCGTTCTCTCTATCACCTAAAAAATTTTCTACCATCTGAAATTAAGACAATGCTTGTGCAGAGTTTAATTTTTCCCCTAATCGACTATGGTGATGTGTGTTATTTCGACTTGAATGCAGACCTTCTCAACAAATATGACCGTCTTCTGAATATCTGCATTCGATTCATTTTCAATCTTCGAAAGTATGACCATGTATCCACGTATCGATCACAATTAAAATGGTTACCTATTCGTCAACGCCGTAGTTTGCGTGCACTCACCACCCTTTATTCTATCCTGATGTCTCCAACTTCCCCTACCTACTTATCTCCTCACTTTCAGTTGCTTAGTGCTAGTCATGAGAGAAACCTCCGCTCTACGAACAACCTTCTTCTCCTATGCCCATCCCACAGCTCTGGACTTGTTCATTCTTCTTTCCACATTCAATCTATTCTCCTTTGGAACGCACTCCCTCTCGAAATCAGGACGGCTAGCAATCGGTACGCGTTCAAGATGAGGGTTCGGGAACACTTACTTAATAAATTGGCAGAATCATCATCCTCATCATTGGCAGAACCAGCGTCCTCATACGGCCAGCAGTGAAGGACCACGTCTCTGATCCATAAGACATCACTGGCAACACGCACTAGTTGTACATGTGTATATGTATGTATATGTGTATATATGTATATATGTGTGTGTATGTATGTATATGTATATAGTACCCGGTTGACCGAGCTTTGCTCGGTATTTTTCGCTCGATTTTTTTTTAATTCGTGTGTTTTGGAAATTATATTTAGATACAAATTACATACTGATGAAATATAAATAATATTTTTCGATCTTAGCGACGTAACAGAAAAAACGGAAAATTATGAGTGCAATTATTTTAATTTAAATTTTCGTGTTTTTAAAAAATAATAAAAAAAGGGCTCGAAAAAATAGATTTTCTCAAAAAAGAAAGGAACTTGAAAAAAAAAATTAAAAAAGTCGGTCGGTCGGTCTGGGCTCGAACCGGGGTTATACGATTCCGTGACCGCCGATTATACCAATTAAGATATTTATAATCAATGACAATCTGTCAAAATTTAGCTTCTTATTCTAACGATATTGTAGCAATTTTTCATTGCCTAAAAACACGGACAAAAAGACATTTTCTAAAAATAAATCCTAGCTAGATCGATTTATTATCCCCGAAACTCCCTGGACACTAAATTTTATGAAAATCGTTGGAGCCGTTTCCGAGATCCCGATTATATATATATATATATATATATATATATATATATATATATATATATATACAAGAATTGCTCGTTTAATAGTATAGGATATGTATATATATGTATATATATATATGTATATATATATTATATGTATATATGTATGTTTATGTGTATATATATATATATATATATATATATATATATATATATATATATATATATATATATATATATATTCTTATTGTTCTCATTGTAATTATGTATATTATATATTTTATATACATATATGTGTATGAATATTAATATAATTTTATCTATTTTTTGCGATGTACCATTTATATCTTATGTATTTTATTTCCATGTATTACATTTTTTTTTGTTATTTTATTTTAGTATTCGCATATTAACTTTTTATTACACCTACTTCATTCTATCTCTGCATCATCCCAAGGTAGACTGGGAGAGAATGCCTTAGGCATTAAGTCCGCCTATATACCACTTGTGTATATGAAGTTTTAAATAAATAAATAAATAAATAAATAAGATAATTACTGTTTTATTCCCAAGGAATCCTTTAAATACAGTCCACTGTGTCGCTATTGCGGCACATATTGAAGAATTAAGGCGTTGGGACCGGGACGACTTCGGAAGACCCGTAATCCCCGCCTGAACCTATTTGAAGAAAAGGAAGAGGTCGACGCCCTTATGTGTTCCTCCGTTGCGGGGTTCACATACGTTGTTCCCGAACCCAACGTAGGTGTCATAAGAGGTTAGGAAATCCGCTGCTGAACCAGCCGGATCAAACGACCTCTCTCTGTCCCGACTCTGGTTCCTTTTCAATGACTTATAATCAATGTTCTTATAAACAAATATAATCAAATTTATATTTGTAATTACGAAAAATACAATAAAAGAAAAGATAATTACATAATTATTATTTAAATGATTTTAGTAGCAATTGTATAACAATCACTGATAACAGAAATGATGGCTCAAGACCGTTTTTTGCGGTCATAGAAATATCAGGCAGTGAACTTGTTCGGGCTATAACGGTGATGTTTATTTTGATCAAATTTCAGTTACTAGTCTCAATGGAGCCTAGCTATCTGCGTAGGACACGCAATTATTTCCGCAAACACAAATGCACTTTCTATTCCCTCATTCTCATAGTCTGGTTGAATGGCAATCTGATACGACAGAAGAGAAAGACAGAGCGGGATCAGTAGCTTTAAATGCTCTCCTAGGCACAGGCGCAGGTGTGAAGCATCGCCAACCTTCTGACTCCAGACTGCTACTGAGAATAAGAGAACTGCTTGACAGAAAAACCGAATAAATGATTTTGGTCTGACTCGGGATTGGAACCCAAGACTACATAATCAGCATTTACACTTACGACCATTTACTTAACCAATTACGCAGTCAATGGTGAAATTAAGGTAGGCACCTAATGCGTGCTCTTCAAAAACATAGATGTAGGTTGCTTCGCTCATACTTATTTTTTATTACTCGATTGAAGACATTTTTAAGTAATTTGAAAGTAAATTTTAAATTTTTTAAAATGCAAGTTACAAAAATGCTAAACCTAAAACTTAAATAAACTCTGAAACTTCAAGGCTACCATTATCAGCCATATAATGATGACGAAGGTCATATTAGGTGTTTTGTTTCAATGTCCAGTGTAATATAAAAGTTATAATGTAATATAGAAGTGGCACTTTCAATTTTCTCCACTCTAAGAACCTGACGCGTACGTAAAAGAATGTATAGGTATAGGTAGGGACGGATATAACGGACGGATAGGAGATAGGTACAGGTAGGGTAATAGTGTATAGGTTCATAGACTTAGTTGTTTTGAATATTAAAAAACCAGCCAAGAGCGTGTCGGGCCACACTCAGTGTAGGGTTCCGTAGTTTCCCGTCCGTCACAATAAGTGTTCCCACTTATGAGTTTAAAAGTCGGTATCCATTATGTTCGCGCTCCAGCAGCGCTCCGCGCTCATGCAACTGCTCCCGGTAGTGGGTACTGTTGTTTTCATCCAAGTTCAAAATGATTTTCCTAGAAAGTCCTTATAAAGTTCTACTTTTCAGATTTTTTTCATATTTTCTAAACTTATGGTTCAAAAGTTAGAGGGGGGGGGACACATTGTTTTTTAATTTTGGAGCGATTATTTCCGAAATTATTGACAGTATCAAAAATTATTTTAGTAAACCCCTATTCATTTTTAAATACCTTTCCAACAATATATCACACGTTAGGGTTGAAATTAAAAAAAAATCACTTCCCAGTTCCCACTTTACATGTAGGGGGGCTACCCTAATAAAAAATTATTTTCCAATTTTTATTTTACTACTTTGTCGGCGTAATTGATACACATATTGGTACCAAATTTCAGCTTTCTAGCGCTAACGGTCACAGAGATTAAGCGAGGACGGACAGACGGACAGACAGACATGGCGAAACTATAAGGGTTCCTAGTTGACTACGGAACCCCAAAAATAACAGCACACGATAAAAATAAACCTAACGTTAAACTGAAATATACGTTCAATTGATTTCTCGTCATATACATGACGTACTTGTATATATAGAGGTCAGTGGGTAAAATACAGTGATACTATTTTTGTTAGTTACATTATTTTTTGTTGTCCACAATAGTTATCTAGATAAACTATTATTTCCAAATAGTCGGAACTCACTGTTTTCTATGACTACCAAACTCACGTTTCTGTAACTTCCACAGACCACCCTGATCTGTGGTAACTTCTCTGTCTTTGGCCTTCATACTAAACGAAGAAGTGGTGGAATCAGCAACCAAAAGCAAAGTCGTTTCTACAGTCTCTAGTCATTCTACAATATAACGACGACTAACTTCCTTCATGTCAACCTTTATTCTGTCAATAAAAAAAATTATTTAATTTTTTTTGGGAATAATTTTAAATTGATTAGCAATAGAGTAGCATTTTGAGATAATATTATTTTGCGTAAAAGAAATCACAGGTAATAGAGTATTAGGTAAAAGATAACACTATATTCATCATCATCATCATTGCAGCCCTTTACAAGTCAGCTGCTGAACATAGGCCTCCCCCAAGTAATGCCACAAAGCACGGTCCTGAGCCACCTGCATCCATCGACTTCCTGCATATCTTACCAGGTCGTCACTCCATCTAGTGGGGGGTCGCCCTACACTACGCCTACCGGTACGAGGCTGCCACTCGAGAACCTTTCTTCCCCATCGGTTATCGGTTCTTCGAGCTATATGGCCGGCCCATTGCCACTTCAGCTTACTAATCCGTTGGGCTATGTCGGTCACTCTGGTTTTACTGCGGATATCCTAATTTCTGAGTCTATCACGCAGAGAAACTCCGAGCATAGCCCTCTCCATAGCTCGCTGAGCGACCTTGAGCGTCCTCATACGGCCAGCAGTGAAGGACCACGTCTCAGATCCGTAAGTCATCACTGGCAACACGCACTGGTTGTACAATCTAGTTTTTAGAGATTGAGGTATACCTGACGAGAAGATATGTCGTAATTTCCCGAACGCTGCCCAGCCGAGTTGAATCCGTCGAACGTATATGAACGAACACTATATTGATCACATACATTTCATTTATTTGTCTATACGAAACAATTTACGATGGCCTAAATCGTAGTAATAGAAACGATGTTATCTTTAGAGCTGACACCCTAGTTGTGGAAACCTAGTATATACACTAATCTATGGTGGAAACGGACTTGCGACGGTTGTTCCTTCAATGACTGATTGGTAACATTCATATAAATTGTCTTTATATTTTGACAAGTATTTGAAATATAAACACGTCTGTTTTCCCAGTCGGTAGGGAAAAAATCTTTTTTCTAAATCAGTTATTAACTATAATATGCAAAATTAGAATTGATACATTGTTATAGGCATGATTTTTGAAAAGATTAAAATTTGCAATTTAAAAAACAATAAAAAAGTTCTCCCCGGCGGGGAATCGAACCCCGGTCTCCCGCGTGACAGGCGGGGATACTTACCACTATACTACCGAGGATACACCGTAGTTATTGAAATTTTCTAACATTAATGTCATATGACGCGAAAATACATCTGATACATAAATAAACGAAGTGTAGCAGTCAGTGACCTAAGCTTCATCTTATTGATAGCGGCTTAGATACACTATATTCAGCCATGAACTTGTAAAGGGTTGTAATGACGATAATGAATGATTATCATTAACTGGTATTATCAACTTAATATAGGTATTATATACGTATAATAATTATACGTATATATATTACATTTTTATTATATTAAATTTAATTAATTATATATAGATACGTATAATAATTACGTCATCAGCTTCAATAAATTATTAATATTATTATTTAATAATGTCCTCCAGACCGAGTTTCGATCATGGCGGCCAGTCTCAACGGAGAATAGCCTTCCAAGCCAAGATTATAAGATTATAATAAAAGTAGTGCCCAAGTGTATGCGCAAACACAGGTGCACTCTCTATTCCCTCACTCTCATAGTCTGATAGGACGGTAATATGAAGGGACCGGAAGGAGATCAGGCGTATAACCAACGGTTTTAGGTATTTTCCGAGGTACGGGAGTGGAACACCGTCAACTTCCTGATTGCAGCTCGACTCGGAATTGAACCGGGGACCTCAGCAATCGGAATGGAGCAATTGCGTCACGACCATTAGAGCAACGAGGCAATTGATTCACGTTGGTAAAGCTTACTTTAGCAAAATGAATATTGTTATTGTTATCAATTCGGCTGCAGATTCCCATTAGTATATCGTAAGACGGGATACTGTGGAAGTAAGAAAATGAGTTTTATTTATTGAATAAAATTAGGGACAACAGACATATTTAGCAGATGGTTCATCAGTCAACTAATCTTTCTAAAGCGAAGATCACAAAACTTAATTTTGAATATATTATGCTTTCCACTGGAGCTTGGAGTTAATAGAATTTTATAATACTCCGAGAAATACGGTCCATCGTCTACATCAGTGATTCCCAAAGTGGTCTATATCGACCCCTAGGGGTATATTACAACCTGCAAGGGGTCTACGTCAGTGAAAAAAATTGGAGGTCCATGAAATGAAAATGAAAATATCGGTCCACGATAGTGGATCTCAACACATACACTGATAGTACCTATATACTTACATCATACTATCTTATAATATCAAAACATATACATTATTTATAAAAGATTTATAGTTTATTTTATATTTATTTAATGTTACGTATATTTTACATAACAGATACAAAATTTTATTTTGAGTAGTTTTAATTTAAATTCAATTGATAAATGTATAAATTAACATGTGTTTTTACTTTAAGTTTTAACACTAAACTTCACTACAGTTAGAAATTTACAGGAAATCAATATCAGGTAAGTAGGGGGTCTACCCAACATGGAAAAACATGTCAAGGGGTCTACGACACAAAAAAGTTTGGGGAACTCTGGTCTACATGAATTACATCGTCCTGCGGCGAATCGTTTCAGTGCAAAGTCGTTGCTTTTAACTTTAAATAATAATAATGACTTGTGTGTGTGCTTAACTAATACACATACCACCATATACCACCTACATCACCAAAAATAACAAGCTCCGACATTTTTGTGCCACTATACATATGGGTCTAATTCTTAGTCACTTAGCCTACATCTAATGATTCCTGTGAATGTATAAGGTCGTCGCTTCACTAAATGGTTAAAATAGTTATTTGTAAAAAAACCGATAGCGTAAAAAAATACGGAAAAGACGAAAAAACTATAGCTTATGACACTTCGACAACTAAGACAAATCTAACGACACCCCCATGTTAAAATAAATAGGTTAAAACCATCGATATATATATATATATATATATATATATATATATATATATATATATATATATATATATATACGCACGTACATATGACTGAATGGTTAAAACAAATAAATAGAGATTCATACACACAGTCGAAAAACATTACTCTTCATCTGGGGCAGTCGGGTAAACAGAGATATAAACGAAAATACAATTATTTGAGAACTTTTCATTTCATCCTTATTTAATTTTACAAGTTACATAATATATCATACTTTGTGGCTTTGACTTTGGTTTTTTTATATAGGTAATCAAAGCTTTGTGAATGGCCGATTGCGTCTTTAGCTCAACCTGTAATTTTAATTTAATGGAATGCTAATTAAACTACGTTAAATCCCGTGATATAACGATAACGTAAAAAAGCCTACATGGTCATACTTAGTCGTGAAATCATTATATTTATATCGTGGTAGCATGAGGGTAGGTAATATGACCTCTCTCCGGTCGTGTCGGTTTGCCGTCGCATCGGAGTATGAGAGTGAGGGAACAGAGAGGCAAGTCTATGTTTATTAAAGAGGTTAAAAAAGTTATATAGAATAAAATCATGCGTCTTACCTAGTTTGAAGAGCACTTCCCGTCCTCTATAAATTGCGTCCACTATCCTCGTCACCACTTACCCCAGCACCACTACTCCCAACACCATTACACTAGCAAAGACACAACACCATCGAAATTGATAATACGTAACGTGTTTCGTCTCTACACGAAGCATCCTCGGTTGAAGTAGATTTTGCGGTGGGTGACTGCTGAGAACGCGTGCGGATCTTAGCTGGTTATTTTTTTTAACACCTTTAATATACCTTATGGATTTACGTAAGTACTTTACGTAGCGTCTGATTCTATTAATAAGTAGTCTTCATTTAGGCTGACTTTATTTTTCCTATTCATTATTCATTAGCTTATCAAAAGTCGACTGCAGGACATAAGTAACCCTCCCACAAAGTATGCCTCGCAGGGGTGATATTTGCCATACTTGATACTTCCGACAAGAGTAATGTTCTATAATTGCCACGAAGCGCTTCTCTAAAACCTTGCGTCCGCAAAATTTTTGATTATTTAGACGTCTAGAAGTGGGTCCAGTGTCCGTTACATTAAATTGTGATAATTACAAACATAGATATATATAAGTCAAGCTAATAAAAGCTTGTAACTTAATGACTACGACTATGAGCTATTAATTTATTATTATTAATAAATTAATAGCTCAATGTACAATTATTATTAATAAATAATTTTTATTCTCCAATCAAAAAAATATATATGATAATGCCATAGACGGCGTCATCTATCAAAATTCGTGACAAACTTAATTGCAAAATTGGAATACTTAAAATAGATGGCGCTTAAATTTATCTTTGTTAGGCTAGTAAATAGATGGTAAAAATTAAAAATAAGAGTTAAAAATGTGCCAAATAATTATAATTTACCTTTCTAAGATTTTAAGGCGGGATTTAAAATCTACCTTTCTATAATTTTAAATGCCTTGTATGCATACAATGAGGGATGCTAATATTCCGCTCACCAGATGTCGCTACTTAGGACTGAGGTCAAGTACTTTGCTATGCTCTCTACTACTCCTGAAACTAATGAAAAAAGGATAGAATAAAATAATAGATAGTTATGAACGCTACTCTAGAAATTAATGTTTATTAGTTTGTAGAGTATTATATTAATACATAAAACAATAATTCAGTGGCTTACTCTATATTTTTTTTGCCCATTTTAACTCTTATATTTTTCTATTTTTCGGAATATCCGTAGTTTAATATATCTAATATTACAGAAATTAACATTATCTATATTTCCTATATTTTCCTAACGAATTAACTACTTCGCCCTGCTATGAAATCTGCCAAATATTTCAAATCATTTAAAAGTAACTCCGCCCTGGTGGCAAAAAAATGTGATGACCAACCACGGATTTGCTTCGTGTGTCCAACAATTACAAGAACGTGACCTGAGAATGCCTTTTCCTGGCTTTATTTTAAAGAATGAACCTAGAACAACTTTATAAGGTAATAAACAAAATTATAAAACTGTGATTTTAAATTGTTTTATCCTTCATCAAAGTTTATATTATATCTATGATAATTTGTTAAAAGTACTTAAATAAAAGTTTTGTAATGAATCGTCAGTAATTTACACCGACTCCATTTGAAATTTAAAAAAACTAAATCAAAAATCCTTGAAAAATACCAAAATCATTAATATAATAAGATGCCATCTAGTTGTGATTTTTATTACTTTTTCCGTAACGTTACAAGTAAATAAAAACGCACGCAAACATATTGTAATATACGCTACTACTACCTCTACACTCCAGACCTTTTGCAACGAGGAACAAGGCGGACGGATGGAAATGGAGATGGAGCGCAGTGTTGCCACTGGTAAAGGAATTACTGTGTTGAAGGCAATTAACACAAATATTAATGTATGGCTTACTAGGGAAAAACGATTATCCTAGTAAAAATAACATACTGCTATATGTAAAAGTTTTATTATACTACAAGTCAAAGCTTACATTAGAAATTTTTTTATTTGACCAATGACTAAAAGTTGTTGGTTACAACAACTTATTGTATAAATACAATAAATGAAGAATTCTTGTTAGATATCAACAATTTTGAATGTCAAGATCATGAAAGAGTCTGTAAAAATCGTTTCAACAAAGGTTGCTCCTTTTATAATTTATTTTAATATGCTTAGTACTAACTATTTTATGGGTACGAGTAAAATTATGTAATTATGCTCTTTAAAATTTATTAGTAATTTTATGCGCAGTAATATAATATTCGAAGACAAGCAGCTTTTCTAATAAATATGGCACTTTCCCTTATAGAACACGGTAATACGAAACTCGTAGCTGGAAACACTGATGGTAAAGTAGTCAAAACAAAATGTCAGTTTAGTTTGTTAAAATCTGTGGCGGTTAGAGGTTGTGCTGCTGTTTTTCAAAGAAAACATTTTTGTCATCATCGTTTTTATTCGAAATTTATTAGAATATATAACGCTATTCTCTTGTTACTGAATAAAGTCGCAAACTTTTGTGTATTTACGTTTTGGTTTGTGTATTGTATAAGTTTTCACGTGAATTTGTACCTTTAAATTCGAGTGTGTAATCTTGTATCGGCGAGAACTCGACCATCGTTGATTTTGTTGGACGTTTGAAAAAAATGTGAAGAAATTGTGTATTTGGTGGACTTTAACATTTTGGTTCAGATGAGGATCAGCTAGATTATTTTGTAAGAAGAATCAGGTGGACAAGTGGCATTATGAAGTGGCTTTTTTTACTTTGGCTGCTGCCGGCTTGTCTAGCACACCTTAATGTTTACTTAAGCAGTGCTGAAGTGTGGAGATTGCTTGGTAAGTGTGCTTACATTATTTGATTTATAAAAAAACGTACATTGTTCCGTAACTAAAGTAATTGCTAAAAATATAGTTTATCTAAGGAAGGTACTGATGAAGCCGAAGGGCTTTAGTTGCGTCTGGTTTTAGTTAACACGGTTCAATAAAGCAATCCTAACTTTAGTACATACCTATCACACAAATCGTGGAAGGTGGAAACCTATATCTTCTGCCTGGCACTATAGAAAAAGCGGTAACTGGCAATAGTTGGTTAAAAAAAATCGTAATAAATTGTGAATTTGTCATATTATGTATTGTTTTTGATTAAAATATTTAAATTATGTGTGTAACAGTTAAACTTTATTTTATCTTCTGCAAAACGTTACACCGGTAAGGTTACGTTACATAGTACTTATAATCATTACAATCAAAATATGGCAAGGCGGCCAACGTAGATTTTTTTTTATGAATCGTATTTTAGATTTCAGAATGACATAAAAATTTTCAAAGTTAAAATTGCAAGGTAACTTCATGATTTCTTATATTTACATAACTACACTCACTGATTGATTAAAACTACTTTTACGAAAAAAAAAATCAATAATTATTAACTATGTATAAACTTTTAATCTTCATTAGGTTTCAGCGAAACGTAGTCGCAACTTCGTATTTAAACGTGATAGGTAAACAAATCAATAAAATGTTGCAAACTTGCAAAATGCAGTGATTTTTAGACTTTATGCTGGTTTTCTTTATAGGGTTTCGTACCTCGACATAAATAACTAAACGAAATCATTTTAGGATCACTTTGTAGTTCGTCTGTCCATCTGTCAACACCCCTTTTCTTAGGAAGGTACAAAATTGTAGTTAAAATCTGTGCTGTGGTAACTTGTAGTGTAAAAAGGTTAAACATCTAATAAGTAAACACAAGAAAGGATACATTCCTTGTATCACATATTTTGATATCCCCAAACTCACTCCTCTGAACTTGCCGTTGACCTATAGTCACGAAATTTTGCTAGGAGCAAGGGCTCAGCACAAGTAAAGGAAAAGCCCATAAGTTATATTTTTGCAGTTATCACTAAAATTATATTTCATCGTCATCATTTCATCATCATAATTATCATCACAGCCCTATACAAGACCACTGCTGAACATTAGGCCTCCCCCAAGGAGCGCCATGATCCCGGTCCCGAGCCACCTGACACACCCCACGAGCAAAAATTATATTTAAATTATTAAAATATATAAAAATTAAAAATCCGTTTTTAATACTCGCAAACTCATTCATCAAAACCCATAGGATACTTCCCGTTGACCTAGAATCATAAAATTTGGCACAAAGCAAGGTCTCGCAGCACAAATGAGGAAAAAATTCGAAAATCGTAAATAAGTTATTATCACAAAAATATCTTTTGCAATTAAAAACTTACATTTGCAGTTGGATTATCGGCCGTGACGTCTTATAAACCGATATATTATGGGTAAACTTTTTTCTATTGCAAAGGTAAATTACCTATAATATATGAATTTCAGTAAGTTTATTATTTTGGAGATAGTGGGTACATTACCTAACTGCTTACATTGTTATATGTACCTATTGTACATGAATGAAATAATATATAACTACTTTTTCAATTTATGGTGTTCGTGTACTCGATTCCCGGGATGGGTGAACTATAGGTATCTAACTACTATATTATATACATATTAAATAATTAAGTGCAGCTTTATAACTAATTTTGCGGAACTGTTTCGCAAAATCTGGGACGGTTGGTAGCATTACTCACACAGAAATCTAAATAATTTAGATTTCTGTGATTACTCATTAATATTATAAATAGAATCAGGCGTCACTTTAATATAATGGATTTCCGCATAGTTCGAAAGAATTACTTCGCCCATGTTCTCTCAATGAAATAAATTGATGTCTTACCCAGTTTGAGAGCACCTCCCGCCCTCCCTCAATTGCGTGCACTATCCTCGTCATCACTAATCTCAACATCACTACTCTCAACATTACTATTCTCAACACCGCTTCACCAGGAAAGGTACATCACCGACGATAATACAATTCTTGTATTTACAATTAGGGCGGGAAGTGCTCTTCAAACTAGGTATAAGTAGTAAGTAACTAGTTATAAGACACATCATTTTATTTGATTGACCAGATATGGGCGAAGTAATTCTTACCGATTTGAATTATTTATTAGGTACTAATTTTAATACTTTACAATGGTTTATAAATCTATGTTACTCTTGCATATTTGAACATGAAACATAATATAGATACGCTATATGTATAAAGGATCTTATCGCGATTTAGTATATTTATAGATTTGGTATAACTAAACCTAATTGATTTTATGTTTAAAAATAATACTAGATGCAGTTATTGCTTTTTGAGAGAGATGCGGTTATTCCGTAAATGCAAACATAAACCGCCTACTTAAATATTTTATTACGAGTTTTATGGTATACGAACAATTCTGATCTAACCTTCTAACCTTTAAGAATCAACTAATTGGAAAACATAACATAAAACTAATGAGATACGATTAGGAACATTAATGACAAAATTTACATTTCATTGCATGCGCATTGCGTCTGACCGTAAATGTTCATTTCAGTAAGTTTTAAGCTTCGCGATATCACAATTAACTATAATCAGAACGATAATAAGCTGATAATGAGTCGATAAAGATATGAGCTAAGCATTCCTTCATTGTTTTTGAATTAGTTGAATTTACACTTATTATTATTATAGGTAATTCAGGCTCATACATTACCTACGAATTATAAAAATCATGGATGATTCTAACTAAATTAAAAATTGTCGATATATCATCAGAAAATTAGAGGAATGGGAAAAATCTAGATTGAAATTCCGGATTTTAAAAAGTAAATCAAATTCATAAAATGAAGCAGATTTCTAAGTGAAAATCGGTTTAAGGGCTTGATATAGGTTGACTACGTTGGTTATGTACAGGATAGAAATCGGAAACGAGCGTGTCCGCAATCAAACCGACGTCCGTTGTAAATCGTAACCAGTCGTGAACGTGAACTATAATTAAAATATAAATTACGTTTATAAAGACTACGTACTTCTATTTATAAGACAACTATATATTTTTTTCTTTTATTCAGAATAACAATAGCTATTAGGTAGGTTTTTAGGTGTTAATTTAGGTAGCTCTCCGTATGCTGTTATTGAAAATTGTTATTTAATACCTAAATAATGGGAATGCTTTTTTTTCGCTCATTTATTTGTTCAATTTTCTAAAAATTTCTAACAGAATTGAATTGCAAGATATATTGTAGCGTCATTGCAAGATATGTATCGGAATCCTTTTGTAACGCTCTTACAAACAATAAATACATTTTCTTTCATTAAACGAAAACTAACCATTTGAGCATTTCTTAGCGTAATTTGGAAAGTCACATAACTATTTTTATACTTATTGTAAGGTGGTAAGTGGTGATGCAGCCTTAGATGGTAAATCGCACTGTCTTATGGACGCCACACGGCGTCAGTTCAACTGATCAGATGGAATGATCAGTTGAACTGTGTGGCGACCATTAGCTTAACAAAAGCCTATTTGCTCTTGCCTTGAAGATGCCCCGTTTGTATTCGGAGGGAAACATAGACGAAAAGAAAGCATAATTACCTAATTTTTTATCTTTATTTTCGACAGAGAAATTCTTAATAATAATATTTTGGTTATTTCAACATTATATTATATTTATTTGAAATACAAAAATATTCCATATCACATCAATTACCAAGTTTGAAGACCTAGAAAAATTTACGAAGGTGTTGGTTTTAATCTTATTACTGGCCAATTTTAATCTCACATTGGATTAAATCGCATTTGAAAAAAAAAAACTTTAATCCGTCTTAAGTCTTCACAAAGGTTTATTGACGCGACCTTCCCGAAATTGCACCCCGAGGTGAGCTTTGTTATCGTTATTGTGGATCGCACACCTTTTGGATTTTATGCCAATAACAATAAATACATCTGGAACGTGAACGCGAAAAGTTTTAGGGCTGCGTACTTTGTTGTACTTTATATAGTAATAGTCATATACGAATAAGCACTTGAATCGCGCACTTTTATATTTTTATTGATGTTCAACCAATATATTGCTATAAAATATTTATTTATTTATTTTATGGCGAGGGTTGGGTTTGAAATTAATTCGCCTGAATTTGAGGATTCTGTCGCAAGGGGATCTATCTGAAGCACCTCCATGCGATTTTTGCTGACGAAGCGGCGTCGAAGTAATTTTAATTATTTTTTTAAAAAGTATTGTAAAATCACTAACAAAACGTGAATTGGAACTTACATTTAAGAGGGAAGAGTAAGTCAGCTCAAATTCTAATTTCGCCCCCACTTCCCCGCGCGTCGTATGCTATGTACCGATATTTTTGTAATCACTAATACTGTAAGTAGAAAGGTCGTTAGACACTTATTTCATTAGGTTTATCATATTTATGCCTGTTTCTTAACGCCAAGCCAGCCGCTTCTTATTTTTATCACGGTTATTTCCCATTTTAATTTTACGTCGTACTGTTGCGTAATGTATATTCTGATCGTAAGCGACACAACCTCCCCGTCCAAAGGCCGAGGCGAAGTGACCGTGCTGCAGTTATCACGCTTCAAAAGGCCCGTAGTTTAGGTAATTTCTTTTTACAGTAAAAATAATGGTATTTTAAAAAAAGTAAATAACATAAGCACTGCTTTATAGTTAGTTCAGTTAGTATGCAAAGTTTCATGATCTTATTTAAAGTATTTTATGAATAACAGCGGTTTATTGTTTATTTTGGAGGTAACTTTGGATTTTTTTTCTATCGAGAAAATTTTACGAAATCGTGTTTTCGTCTAACATAATCACTAACATTAATCCTCAACTTTACCATATATTTATTTCAAAATTAATGCTGCAATATTTTCGGCGTAACGAAGGATCTTGTTAAGCCATTTGACATTATATTTCCCCTTAACAAAATTGTAACGTTTTTGACTTGCATCTGTCAAAGTCATCCCGTTGTTTCTGAGTTTACGTGAATGTGCTCCCTAACGTTTTTATCTGCCTCCACCTGGTTTTCGACGACTTCGCTACCCCTCGGGATCCTTTTTTACAAATGGTTGTACCTGTAAATTATGTTTATTATTTAAAGTAATTATAAAAGTGAGTATTTATTGTTTGTAAGACCGAGCGAAGCGGGCTCGGGACTTACGGCACCCCGACTCGTACAGTTTAGGTTAGTGGTTCATTCAGAAGTAAGAGTCCGTCGAACGGGCTTCCCTTGACTGCGCTACGTTGAGTGACGTGGGGCTTCCCTTCCTCAACTCTCTTGCTCCCATAAATCAGGTTTATAGTCAAAAATATTATTTATTAAATTCTACTAAAACATAACCTCAAAGTGAGATTTTTAAAAATTTTACCCTATGAAATGAATTGAAATGAAATGAAATGAAATTATTGATGATTTATTTGCTTTGAAAAAGGTTACATTAAGGTGGTTATTACAAAGTGTTGTTCAGCTTTTTCAGCCATCTATGGATAGCATGCAAATACATTTTTTACAATTTACTGTATTAAAATAGCGAATTCAATTAAAATATTCATCATAAAATAGTCAACGTTTACAAATTACCAATACATACAAATTTAAAAATAATTAAAATTGAAAATGTAATTAAAAATATATAACTACTGTTGTGTACCATACATTTACACATCATGTAAATTTATGGTTTTAAAATCGGCGAGAATGTTGAACAAGTAAAAAAATAATAATTAAATTATACCTACGTATTTAAATTATAATAATACGTAATAGCGTTTTTAGGATCCTATCTACTTATATTATATATTAAGCAGATGTGAAATTTTTCGCTTAATTCTTGATGGCATAATATTCTAGTTATATTTAAAAATCCTAATGTTTATTCTAATTTTAAAACTTATTTGAAAGTGAATAAAACGACAGTTTCGTCGTTATTGACGTATTCTAATTTTATTTCGGCAATAAATCTAACAGGCTTTATTTTCTTTTCATCCTTAGAGTATTTCAATGTTAAGCTAAAGTGACAGATTTAAAAGGGGCCTGCGTGTGCGCAGGTAATAGCTTTAGAGATGCGATGCGTTTCCACAATGGAACGGCTTTTGTCCTGTCCTATTGTAGCAACCTGCGGGCACTGCAATCCATCTTTGTCAGGATGTAACCATCTGTCCCTTGTCCTTGTTTAGAAATTAGAATTAGAATGGTTAAACAATTCAAACCACGGCTCCGGGCACGGGTTTCCTCACTTCATTACTCTCAGCGATTTTATTCCATTTTATTTTAACTTTCTAATTTGTATTCAACCAGTTATTAACTATGAAACCTATATATATATATATATATATATATATATATATATATATATATATATATATATATAAATTAACTATGAATAATGAGTTCATGCCTTCTTTGGTCTACATTTGATCTAAGTACATATTGTCATTGATATTAATTTTTTTTTATTTGTACTGAATGATGTCAGATAGACAAGCGGAAAGAAAAACATGATTTTGGTCATTGAATAAAGTGAAATTATTTGAAGCAAGCTTTTTTCCCTCGTTTATCTAAAGAGGTAACGGATAAAATTATTTTCTTAATCTTAGATAATTTAACAATGTTTTTTATATTGTAAACCACATAAATACATATTTATGTGCGATTCATAGTGTTTCAACTTGGAACTATCCAATACTCCAACTATATCATATAGCATCAGGGTGAGAAACGAACTAAAAGCCAACTTTATGAATATGAATGCCTAAAAAACTTGTTACGGGAATAGGTTCAGGTCTGGTTTTATATTGTCATGATAGCCCTACTACGTATCTACCATCTCGCGTGGCTCAGCGCTCAGCGGGTAAAAGTAATTTATTACGGATGACATTTATGTAGATTCTATGGAGCCAAAGCAATAAACTCGGCGACTAAAATGTGTGTTCCGACAAGGCGGGACCGACGTTTTGTCGCCGGTCATTCGAAACAGCATGATTGCGAAAACTTGAAAATTTTATTTAAATTCAAGTCCGTTTTATGAATATTGAACATGGCGATTTGGCCTATAAGGTGTTAAATATTAGATACCGAACGCTGATATCACCTACCCGATACATAACTTTGGCATTTAATGTACATTATTATTTTTATGTCTTTTCGGACAAGCAATAAATGTCGAAATATATTCCCAATAGTGTGTTTGAACTTGGAATTTCAGAACTTATGATTCATCATCATCATCTTTACAACCCTTCATAAGTTCAATATTGAGCGTGGGACTCTCCTAATGATTTCTTATGTACGCGGACACTACACATTAATTAAAACTACTTTTACGTATTTTATCGCGTTTAATTTATATGATTTTTAATTCCCGACATTTCGGGTGCTTTCCAGCACCCATGGTCACGGGGGTGTGAGGTGACTGACGTCCCAATGTCAGTGTTAATCCGGAGTACATTCAGCTTTTTAATTATTATTTATGGTCCGATCTATGCAGAATGAACTTACTGTGTCTTGAAGTCTTGCGGTGATATTCTTGGGTTTAGTTTTAATTTTGTTAATTACCAGCCTCCTTCTCTATTGAAATTAGGATAGGATTTTTTGATTTCAACAGCCTCACGTATCATCCTTGGCAGGAGTCGATCTTATTTCGCGACGATTTCTGGTTTATGAAATCTGATGTAATATCTGGGGCCGCTGATGATATAATCAAAAACTGTAGACTTCCCGGAACGTTGATGCTTCATATAGCTGACGTGAAGCATCAACGTTCCGGGTGTATCATATCAGTCACCTTAGTCCCCCGTGATTATGAGTGCTGGAAAGCATCCAAAGCGTCGGGAATTAAAAATCATTTAAATTAAACGCGATAAAATCCGTAAAAGTAGTTTTAATCAGACTCTCCCATTAGATAGCTTCATATGGGGGGTGTAAACCGCAGTCTCTATTATTTTTATTCGTTACCAGGAATGCTGTTGCCTGTTGTTCATCTCGGGTTTCAGGTTACCTATGTCGTCTATTACGACACCCACGTGACTATTTTGAATTCTGTTCTTACACCGCACCGCCATTACACGATTTTTTTTTAATTTGAATGTTCATTCTTTTTACTAAAATTCAAATATTGAACAATGGAAACGTCATTTAAATAATAGATGAAGTTGAATTCTTCTTGTATCATATAGCTCTGCAAAAACACTTAGTTCCAATTGTTCTTTGATAGCAATAAATCTTGGGTTTACTGGTCCGTCCAGGCAGGAGATGATAAGCACGACAATTTAGCAACGTGAGTAGTACGGCGCACTGGTTGAAATCAGACGAGGTGGTTTATGGTTGGCTGTTATCGTTCATCTGACTTCTTTATGACTTGGCCGTCCAAGTTATAGGACTGCGGACTGCAAGTTTTGATCTTTCGGTTTCATTACTTTTATCGACAATTTTTAACCCCTTTAATACTTTCTATTCACAGGAATTTTTGTACCTTTGAAAAGACATTAATAAGTATTAACAAATGTAAATATTTAGAATTATTAATAAATACAAAATATAAGTTACTGTCTACGAGTAACTAAGACTCTTCACTAAGATTTTTACCAGTATTGTGGAAGGGGTGGGGGTGGTTAACATCTAAAATTGCATAAGGTCAAACATACAGACCTGAAACAATTATTTGTAGACATACATTGACATAGAAAGGCATAAAATTGTTTTGTTCCGTGCGGAATTCTAAACTGCAGCCCTCAACACAGCAACTCCATGCTAAGCCACTTCGCCATGGCGTCTTATTTAATACATAAATACACAGTCAAAATATATTATAAAACAATATTATTATTTTTAGGTACTGTGAGGGTAGTTTTAAACTTTAATCAAAACGCTAATCTCTTATAGCCTGTGCCGCTCGCAAGTGTGACCACCTAAAGGTGCTTTAGCGCATTGTTCCACGAACAGTCCTCACGACGGGAGCATGGATGGGCGCAACCTGATACTATTTCCTCAACAAGACTGTAGTTTCAAATACTTCAACTATTTCGTGCCGACGTACGTAAACTTAAGATTGGTACATACATCATAACTGAAGATTCTGAGAGCGTTATAAGTACCGACTGTCGAATATCGAGTATCGAACCGTGATATTTTTATCATTTTTAAGAGTAATCATGTGAAATATCAGTTCTAAAATGTTTGCTACGCTTGGATAGGTCAATAATAATCAAGGGGATTGAATATAGTGTAAGCATTTGACCAGTTTTCTCTTTGGGCTTATAAAGCAGTTACTTTAAACCTACGATCAACAATACCAACTAGATGTCGGGTCGGCGCACGAAATCCGTCTCACTAAATAAGAGGGCACATGAGACGTGAGCTCTTATTTTTGTGACTAATGCTCGTAAGATTTGTGACTTTATTACTAGATGCGATGGTTGTAATTAGGGTGAACTTAAAACTATTTTAATTTTTTGTCTCATTTCTTTAGTAAACAGATGTAGCTGTTTAAGTTTATATTCACGCGGACAGTATTTAGCTATGATTTTGTACGTGACCCGTTATCTAGTTGGTATTGTTGATCGAAGCTTTAAACTGACAAAAACTGTAATTTAGGTTATGAATTATAATTAATATTTTCACTTTTTCTTTACTATGCGGCTGGAAAGCACAGCGTTTGATTAGGTTAGGTTAGTTAATTTCGCTCGGAACAAGTGTTTGCATTGTATGTCCTACAAATAATAGTTCCGTATCTGCATGTTTATCCATGTGCAATTTATTTATTTAAAACACTTTCAGAATACAGGAAAAACTATTGTGCGTTTAACGTTACATCCAAAGAAAAATAAACTTAATTCAGGTTAAAAATGTTTTTTTAACTGTCCTTAACTATTAAGTACCTGTATTTAATATTTATATTTATTTCGCAAAACTTGTAGCTCGGTAGAAAAATGAATAATATCTACCTCCACGTTTGCATGACTAACAAGGGGGCCTTGTTACGTCGGAATTTCATAGCGTTATAAAATATCCTGTCCTATTCCACGATATAATATATTCGATGTCAAATTTCATAACAATTCGTTCGAGCGTGATTGAAGGATAAACGTCCAATCATATAATATATTTTCACGTTTAATAATATGAGTGCGATTTAATATTTTTGGCTCCAATTTCACGTTGATGAAGTGTTGGTCTTACCTTTCCTTTTACCCGACTGATGAGTGCAAACAAATAGCATCTCAATCATTGAATGGGAAACATACTCTATAAACTTTATTATAGACGTCAGAATAAAATAAGGTAATCAACACAACGCTTCTCTCATTTCTGATAGGGTTATTACCAGTGTTCAAATAAATATGGCTAAAGGGAATATAATCACAACGTTTAAATATGGCGTGCATTAACTGTTAAGGGGAAATATAATGTCAATGGCATAGCAAGATCGTTCGTTATGCCGAAAATATTGCAGCATTAATTTTGAAATAAATATATGGTAAAGTTGAGGATTAATGTTAAGGATTATGTTAGACGAAAACACGATTTCGTAAAATTTTCTCGATAGGAAAAAAATCCAAAGTTACCTCCAAAATAAACAATAAACCGCTGTTATTCATAAAATACTTTAAATAAGATCATGAAACTTTGCATACTAACTGAACTAACTATAAAGCAGTGCTTATGTTATTTACTTTTTTTTAAATACCAATATTTTCACTGTAAAAAGAAATTACCTAAACTATGGGCCTCTTGACGCGTGATTCCGGCCGCACGGTCACTTCGCTTCGGCCTTTAAAGGCGGAGGTTGTGTCGCTTACGATCAGAATATACATTACGCAACAGTACGACGTAAAATTAAAATGGGAAATAACCGTGATAAAATAAGAAGCGGCTGGCTTGGCGTTAAGAAACAGGCATAAATATGATAAACCTAATGAAATAAGTGTCTAACGACCTTTCTACTTGCAGTATTAGTGATTACAAACATGTCGGTACATAGCATACGACGTGCGGGCAAGTGGGGACGAAATTAGAATTTGAGCTGACTTACTCTATCCTCTTAAAAACTTGTTAGCTATGAAATAATTAGGGAATGTATCGTGCAATCAAAATACAAATTTAACTTAGGATAGAGTATAATATTGTTGTGTAGCACTAGCGCCATCTAGTGTCAGGAACGAGAGCGAGGGGAGCTTTGCAGAGAATGACATCACCGATCTCTCGACCGACAGCGCCGCCCGAAGAACTAAGTTTCTAGAAAATCTATACTCGATTTCTCGGTACCTTTCGCGTGTTTACTTGAACATTCCGGATGTTTTGCTGATTTGAATAAATAGGTGGCGCAAGATGCGATCGAGGCAGAGTTTAACTCGGCGACACAAGCGAAGCTTCGGAGTGAAATTAAGTGAATTAGTGTGTTTAATTATTAGTGTTTTTTTTACTTTAATTTGTATAAAGTAAATTAAAGTGTTAATTTAGGTCATTTTATCGGCAATTTTTATTGTCACGAACCTCAAGCTCGTAACAATTGGTGTCAGAAGTGGGATAAAATAATGCCGATTTTACCTAAGGAGGAAACGGAGGGTGTCCGTACCCGAAGTCAACGCCAGCAGGAGACGGACCAGAGGAGATTTGGTGGTGCAACGCCGCAGATGTCTGAGGGCCAGCCGCCGGCCACGGAAGCCGGTCCGTCAGCAGCTTCTACGTCTGTGGCACCTGACTTAGGTGCTCTGATGGTGATGCTGCAACAGCTGCGGGGCGGACAGGAGGAACAGGCCCGCCGACAGGAGGAACAGGCCCGTCAGCAGGCGGAACAGGCTCCTCGGTCGGAAGAGCAGATGCTCCTCATGAAGGACCTTCACGCTACCTTTGGGAAAGAGATAAGGCAGGTGAAGGATAGGGTTGCTCAACACGACAACCGCCTGTCGGAAGCTGAAACCCGAATCGAAGAACATGAAACCCGAATCAACCATGTGAACAATCGGGTTGACAACGTGATGGCTGACGTGAAGAAAACGCTAAACGACCTCAAACTTGGGGATGGAACTACAGCTCCCGTAGTAGCTGCAGCACCTTCGCTACGTGGATTCAAAGTGCCGCCGTTCGACGGGACCTCTTCCTGGTCGGCCTACAAAATCCAGTTCGAGGCCGTCATGGAGGCGAACGGCTGGAATAAAAGCCAAGCCATGACTGCACTCACCCTAGGCCTGCGCGACCAAGCCTTAACTGTGTTGGAAGCTCTCGGTAAGAAAGTGACCTATGAGCAGCTTCTTGAGGCCTTGGAGGCGAGATATGGTGACGCTCACCTGGAACACGTCTTTCGCGCGCAGCTTAAAGATCGCGTGCAACGCAGCAACGAAAACCTGCAGCAGTGGGCCCTTGAGGTGGAGAAGATGGTTCGTAAAGCATACCAGTCTGTACCTGCGCTCATTGGAGGGAACCTGGTGCAAACATTCATCGACGGCATCCGCGACCTGGAAGTCAGAGCTGCTGTGAGGCTCGGGCACCACGAGACGCTTAAGGACGCCTTGGCCCATGCACTGGAGGTAGAAGCCGTGCGGCAGGATCATCGTTCCCATCGCGTCAGGGAGGTTGCAGCAGCTACAGTTCGCGACCGCAACAAAGGATACAGCCCTAGGTGCTATGGTTGTGGGGAAAAGGGCCATCTTCGATCCAGCTGCCCTAAGCGAACCCTAGAAAGGGAAGGTGAACGATCCCAGGAGGGTAGTGCGGCCAACAGCGCCGCCCAGCAGCAGCAGGGAAACGAGTAAAAGCCAGAACCGCGGGGCGGGTGCTGGCTGATGTTAAAAGAGCCCCAAGGATCTCGATCTCACAAACCCATGATGGGAACAGTCTAATCATCAAGGGTGAGGTCAACGGAATGCCGTGTAAACTGACCATAGACACTGGAGCCTCTCGTACGGTTGTTAGTTCCCAACTTATAAGTCAGTTCCTTGGGGACTCCGCATACAACCGAGAACGCATTAATTTGGTAACAGCCACCGGTCAGCGTATACCCGTCCGTGGAGAGAAGGAGATGAAGTTGAAGCTAGGCAACGTGATCTACCTGCATAATGTCATCGTGGCTGATATAATGGACGACTGCATCCTAGGCTTAGACTTTATGAGGAATAATTGTTGCGAGATCGACGTTAAGCAAGGTGTTTTGAAATGTGGACAGGAGGAACTTTTTATGGAAGGTGCGTTACCAGGGAACGTGTACAGCATCAAGAAGATTGTTCTTCCGCCTAGATCGGAAACGATTATTCCGGTTAGTCTTCCTCGAAACACTGGGCAAGCTCACCGTTGTGTACTTGTGGAAAGGGTAAACAATGACCTTCCATGGAAAGTAGCTCGAACCTTGGTCAGGACCACTGACATCTCAGGAGTACGTGTGCTGAACCTTTGCGTTCAACACAAAATAAACACAAGTGAAGAGTTGCCTATCCGTCAGCGGCCAAGACGATTGCCGGTAGCACGTGAAAAGGAAGTGGAAACCATGATTGAAGGAATGGTGAAGGATGGTGTTATTGAACCTTCCTCTAGTCCATGGTGTTCGCCAGTAGTGCTGGTGAAAAAGAAGGATGGCAGCATGCGGTTCTGTGTTGATTACCGCCGTCTGAACGACGTTACAAAGAAGGACAGCTATCCCTTGCCAAGAATTGATGACACGCTGGACATGCTTACAGGAGTAAAATGGTTTAGCACGCTGGATCTAAAAAGTGGCTACTGGCAAGTTGAAATTGACCCTAAGGACAAGGAGAAAACTGCGTTCTCGACGGGAAAGGGTCTGTGGCAATTCAAAGTAATGCCGTTTGGGTTGTGCAATGCTACTGCAACGTTTGAAAGGCTGATGGAACTTGTACTTACCGGGCTAATTGGCGATGCCTGTCTGGTCTACTTGGATGACATCATCATCGTGGGCCGTACGTTTGAGGAACACCTTCAAAACCTGGAACGCGTGCTTATGAAGATTCAGAGTGCCAACCTCAAGTTGAACCCGAAGAAATGTTCACTATTCCAACGGCAAGTTAACTTTTTGGGCTTTGTAGTATCGGAAGAAGGTATCCGCACAGATCCAGATAAAATCGCCGCTGTCAAGGATTGGCCGGTTCCAAAAGATAAGACGCAGGTTAGAGCATTTTTGGGTTTGTGCTCCTATTACCGGCGATTTGTGAAGAACTTTGCAGATATAGCCAAACCTCTGCACAAGCTAACCGAGGAGAAGCGACATTTCTGCTGGGATGAAAGTTGCAATATCGCATTCCAGGAGCTCAAGGACCGTCTGTGCAAAACACCTATTTTGGGATACCCTGACGCAAGCAAAGAATTTATAGTTGACACAGACGCAAGTGATATAGGACTTGGCGGTGTGCTGTCTCAACGGAGTGGTGACCAAGAGGTCGTGATAGCGTACTTCAGCAAGACGTTGTCAAAACCGGAAAGGAACTATTGTGTCACAAGACGCGAATTGCTCGCTGTGGTAAAGTCGTTGCAGCATTTTAGCAAATATCTTCTGGGGCGAAAATTTCACTTACGAACTGACCATGCTGCACTAAAATGGCTATTGCAGTTTAAAAATCCAGAAAGACAAGTTGCGAGGTGGATTGAACTACTGCAGGAATACGACTTTGAGATCGAACATCGCAGCGGGAAATCTCATGGCAACGCAGATGCATTATCACGAAGGCCTTGTCCTGAAGATTGCAAACATTGTACTAGGCAAGAGAGTAAGGGAGTGGTATCCGTGAGGATGCTCAGGGCAGACCACCTCAGCAACGAGTGGAAGGACAGCTTACAACGTGCACAGCAGGAAGATCCGGACATCAAGCCGATCCTGGAATGGATGAAGGCCAGTGCTCCCAAGCCCAAGTGGAGCGACGTCTCAGCGATGAGTTCGATCACTAAAAGCTATTGGGCCCAGTGGGATAGCTTGCTGCTTCAGGATGGAGTTCTGTGCCGTAAATGGGAAAATGTTCGGGGAGACAGCTGTCATTTACAAATGGTTGTCCCTAAAGCTAAAGTACCGGATGTTCTACAGCTGTACCATAATGATTGTTCAGGAGGCCATCTGGGAGTTAAACGAACTCTACTGAAGATCCGAGAACGGTTTTACTGGGTCCACTGTCGAAACGATGTCGAGGACTGGTGTCGCAAATGTACAAGTTGTGCGGCTGTAAAGGGACCTCAGACTCGTAGTAGAGGTGCATTGAAGTTGTACAATGTGGGTGCACCATGGGAGAGAATAGCCATTGACGTGGCGGGGCCGTTTCCGGAGAGTGAAAGCGGTAACAAGTATTTCATGGTTGTGATGGATTACTTCACTAAGTGGCCAGAAGTCTTCGCCATTCCAAATCAAGAAGCTTCAACAGTTGCAGATAAACTAGTTCATGAAGTCTTCTGTCGTTTTGGAGTACCTTTAGAGATTCACAGCGATCAAGGAAGGAATTTTGAGTCTCAAATATTCCAGGAAACTTGCCGAGTTATGGGTACTCATAAAACAAGAACGACTTCTTATCACCCGCAATCTGATGGAATGGTGGAACGATTTAATCAGACATTGGAGAGGTACCTAGCAAAAGTTGTAGACAATCGGCAACGAGATTGGGACAAGCACATACAACCATTTTTGTTGTCATATCGAAGTTCTGTTCACGAAAGTACAGCAGTGACACCAGCTTTCGCAAACTTTGGAAGAGAATTACGGCTGCCTGCAGACCTGATCACTGGGATACCACCTGATGCCCCACGCAGTATAACCAATTATGCATATGACTTGCGGAACAAGATGAATGACATTTATGAGCACGTCAGACAATCGGGCCAGCAAATGTCTGAGAAAATGAAAACCCGGTATGACCGCAAAATGAACAATAAAGGGTTCAACGAAGGTTCATTAGTGTGGTTGCACAATCCAGTCCGCAGCAAAGGGAAATCTCCTAAGCTTCAAGCTAAATGGGACGGCCCGTACCGGATTGTAACCAGGATCAACGATGTGACCTACCGGATACAGAAAGGCGCAAGAGGGACTCCTAAGATCGTCCATGTGGATCGCTTGGCGCGTTATTATGGGACCGATAATGCTCGGGACGAGCATGTCTTAGGAGGGGGCAGTGTTGTGTAGCACTAGCGCCATCTAGTGTCAGGAACGAGAGCGAGGGGAGCTTTGCAGAGAATGACATCACCGATCTCTCGACCGACAGCGCCGCCCGAAGAACTAAGTTTCTAGAAAATCTATACTCGATTTCTCGGTACCTTTCGCGTGTTTACTTGAACATTCCGGATGTTTTGCTGATTTGAATAAATAGGTGGCGCAAGATGCGATCGAGGCAGAGTTTAACTCGGCGACACAAGCGAAGCTTCGGAGTGAAATTAAGTGAATTAGTGTGTTTAATTATTAGTGTTTTTTTTACTTTAATTTGTATAAAGTAAATTAAAGTGTTAATTTAGGTCATTTTATCGGCAATTTTTATTGTCACGAACCTCAAGCTCGTAACAATATTCTGTCTATAGGTTAGCCTATACATTCATTTTTCTGAGAGGGTGATCTAATAATATGTAAATATAACATAAATCATTTCAGTCAGGTTCTTTAGTTTTTTCTTAATATTAATTTACTTATTAACTTCCTCTATGCGTGGTAGAGCCTTGCTGCAGCTATATTATGGTTGTAGCACGAATGGGTCGGCTCGACTGGGGAAGGACCACGCTCTCACAGAATATCAGCGTGAAATGTCAGCACAATGTTGCTGACTTTCGTATGGTAAATGTAGAGAACCAGACACCCTTTTTCCTGGAAACGAGACATTTTCATCTTAGTCCTCAGGGGTGGCAACGCTTATGCATCTTAATTCTTAATCAAAGATTGATGTAGATGTCTATGGACCACAGTATCCATTGACCTTCAGGTGGACTGTGCGCTCGTTTGTCAAACTTATTCTATAAAACAAAATAACAAAAGTCTTTGCACATATTTAGTAGATTTTTAATTTTCTCTGTAGAGCTATAAATAATTATACTGTTTGTACTAGGTCGACAAAATTATAGAATTCTGTATTTATTATTGAATTACCTATCCGATTTGTATTTTTACGGCACACCATCTGTTGTGTGTTAAAGAAATTATACTCCATTATGTAAGGGGATCTTTTAACCGTTGATTGGATTTCTTGACTAGTACTGAGGTGAGGCGGATGTAAAGTAAAAAAAAAGAACAAAATGCAATGCGATACTCGACCGAAGTATAGTGTTTCGTCTAGACACGGTAACCTCCTCACACGGTAAAACTGTACTTGTATCTTTCTCCCCTAATTTCTTACGCAGGTACTTGACAGTTCGGGATTCGAAATCAAAACTTTGTTTGTGCTTTGTACCTAATCAGCTGGTGACAAGAGTTGGCAAGGGACGCCCTAGACGGAAGTTTATTGACCAACTTGACGAGGGAAGATGGGCCAAATTAAAATTAAGTATACTCCTTACACCATTGATAGAGATGAGATTCAGATTTTGGCATTAAACCATTTTTTTTGCGCTAAACCAATTCACGTACTAGAGCCACGCTGTTGCTATATTATGGGTCGACTCTTGGCTTGGCTCAATCGAGGAAGGTCTTGGCTCACACAGAATACCAGCGTAAAATATTATTGTATTATTTTTGTTAAAGCACTCATAAAATCAGCGTATTTTCACGCATTGGACGTTATCCGAGACTCGTTTCCGGTTTCTTATCTTAGCGTCTTATCTAAAGGACGATCTTGGCCTACATCATATTTAACGTCTCGCTCATCTACGTGTAAATTGTCCTGTTTTGAAGCTTATCCCATAGTCAAACTCCCTTTTTTGTACAAGGTACGGAACTTAAAATTGAATGATAAAAGTTCCCCGGAATAGTCATTGTTATTTGAATAAATACTATTAATGCAGCATTCAGACTGCGTTTGGATCGCGTCCCCTCTAAACTGGGATGTCGTTGAGAGAATTAACAGTGAAATATTTCAATAACCAGCCAACGACGGCGCTATATAAATATGAGCATCGCGTCCTTCTCGAAAGTATTCTTTATGTAAATACAGTTGACACGTGAGTTGATGTAGAGTGGGCCTAAATAAATTTAATTTTACGGTTGCTATCCGAATGGGAGAGTTTTTTTTAATTATAATCTGTATAAACGTAATGTATCATCCACGTCAGGTGTTGGTTCAGGCGAAACGGGAGTTGCTTCGTGATGTGAATAAAATCGTTCTAATTAAATTTGTGTGATAAAACAAGTGTATGATCTACTAAAATTAATTTGAAATGGAAACCCTCAGCGCTTTAAAATTACATAAACATGACACATGATCATGTTCAATGTTACTATTATTGAAAGCACAGAAGTGTTAGCAACGGACAATTTTTTCGTAACTACGTCAATGCGACCACGATGTGGATTTCAGCAAACTTTTGATGTCACTGTCGGACTCGGGGAGCGATCTCGCCGAGATATTTAGTCCTGTAAGTGGCGACTTCTTACAGACGTGTAGAACGTGGGCTGCCGTTTCCTTCTTCATGCAGCGTGCATGGGAGAGAATGAAACTGACTCTGTAAAATGGCAAATTGATAAGTTTGTAAAATAATGTAGGTAACAAAATATTCAAACCTATGAATGTTAGGTATCTCAATACCAATCGAAACTAGTTATATTATAAAGAAAGCTCATTTAGTAGTGTCCACGATAATATAAGTTCTACGAATCTATCTTGTATTCAAAAACTTATAAATTAACTTTTTATACGTGGTTGGGTAGTGGTGTTGGTAGTGGTGGGTGGTGGTGGTAGCACGAATGGGTCGGCTCGACCGGGGAAGGACCACGCTCTCACGGAATACCAGCGTAAAAAATAGCTGCTTAAAACTGCTGTGTTTTGTACGGTGAGGGTAGAGATCCGGAGACCATTTATACTGGAAACAACGCATCTGCATTTTGATTCCTTGAGAATAAATGTAGATGTCTATGGACCACAGCATCCACTTACCATCAGATGGACTGTGTGCTCGTTTGTCACCCTTATTCTATTTTTAAAAAAAAACTTGAAGTATTTGTACTTCTTATTTACTCACAATCAGCAGTGCAATTGTGTTGGCTGTTTGTTACGTCTTGTTGTTTAAATTTACAGCCTATATACGTTCCACTACTGGGCACAGGCCTCCCCTCATTTCTGAGAAGGTTTTAGGACAATGAAGTGTCCGCCGCGCTGCCCCAATGCGTGTTGACGAACTTCACACGTCTTCGAAATATTTTTTTATTATTCCTATGACATGCAGGTTTTCTCAAGATGTTTTCCTTCACCACCGAACACGTGGTAAATCAGCACGTAAAATTGTTAATTAACAGTTTCATTGGTGCCGGCGGGGATCGAACCAGTGTTACTCGCGTTCTGTTATATTTTCAGCGAGCGTTACCATCTGAGCTACCACGGCTCTTGTTGTTTAAATGTATATTAATTTATTGTAGTGATCAGCTAACAATTAGGAGGTAAGACCACCTATCAGGAGGTCGGAAGCAACCCTTTGTAATAATATAATTGGTTTTAGTCAATATCACTTGAGCTTATGGAGAAGGCAGAAATAGAATTAGGCGAGTTACGTTGTACCGCTGCGTGCGATGGTAGAACTGTTATGCGTTACATGAATAATGCTTGTTATTTTCAATTAAGAGAAGCACCAGCTTTCCAGTGAATGCATATCGTTTAGGATTCATTGTTGCACCTCATACAATTTAAATGCATGCCCGTTGTCGTGGCGCGAGTGCGTCGACACCACAGTAATTGCGCATAACAGCTTCTAATTTGCCAAACGATTAATTCTTTGTCTTCAGAAGACTAGTTAATTTACATTTGTGTAATTGTTATTCATATGCACTTTAATAAGTTTTTTTTAATTGTCGATTGCTATCTGAAAGTACATTTTAATTGGTCGTTTATGTGGTAAATATACTGAAGGGGTTTAATTCGTAAATTTTATTAATTATCTGTACATCCACTGTTGGTTGGGGTTTGTCTTAGATTTTTTATGGAAGTAAGGGTTAATGCACCTACAGCAAACGTGACATGGCAAGGGGACTGTGGTACGCAGTCAACAACAAATAAAAATCCTCTCTGTAAAGAATCTATTGTGAAAAGTCAGATTGTGTCAAAAAAGGCGCGTATGGCAATTCACAGTGTTGTATTAGTCCCTACTTTAACGTATGGTAGTGAAAGTTGGGTGTGGCAGAAGAAGCACGAGAGTAGAATAAATGCAGTAGAAATGCGGTCGCTAAGGAGTATGTTAGGGCTGAATCTGAGTGACAGGGTGAGAAACTGTGTGATGAAAGAAGAGTGTAGTTTGCAAGATGATGCGGTGACCAGGATTAAGAAAGGAATGCTTCGGTGGTTTGGTCATGTAGAAAGAATGAATGCGGAAAGACTGACAAAGCAAATATATGTTGCAGAAGTGAATGCAAGAGTCAGAAGGGACGTCCTAGGCGGAAGTTTGTCGACCAAATTGGCGATATTCTAAAAATGGGCCAAATTAAGAGTACCCTTAACCGACGAGCATGTATGCGTAGGTATATGGATGTGGAAGAGGCGAGAAAGGTATGTCAGGATCGTGCTAAATGGAAGTCTGTAGTCTCTGCCTACCCCTCTGGGTGACAGGCGTGAGTGTTTATGTTTTATGTGTGTGTAAAGAATCAAAATGCAGATGCGTTGTCACACCAGGGTCCTATAATAGAACGTCTTCGAGTAAGAGTAATAGAAATCCATTGATCAAAACAACTACTTAATTGTTTTTCGTATTTTGTTTTCAACTGTCTGATAATACAATATTAAGTACCTGGATGACCGAGCTTTGCTCGGTATTCTTTTTTCGGAAATCGTGTGTTTTGGAAGTTATATTTAAATATAAATTACATACTGATGAAATATGAATATTTTTTGATCTTACTGACATAATAGAAAGAACTAAACTAGTTATTTTAATAAAAAATCATAAGTGCAATTAGTTTAATTTAAATTTTCGTGTTTATTAAAAAATACTTAAAAATCTCGAAATAATAGATTTTCTCACAAAAGAAGGGAACTTGAAAAAAAAGGGAAAAATTCGGTCCGAAGACAGGACTCGAACCAGGGTATTACGGTTTCCGGACCGCCCCATATCCCATTTGAGCTATTATAATCGTTAACACTATGCCAAAACTTACCTTCTCATTCTAATGATATTGTAGCAATTTTTCACTGCCTGAAAACATGGATTAAACGACATTTTCTAAAAATGAATCTTAGCTAGATCGATTTATTTTCCCCGAAACCCCCCAGACACTAAATTTTATGAAAATCGTTGAACCCGTTTCTGAGATTCCGATTATATATATACAAGAATTGCTCGTTTAAAGGTATTAGAAGATAGATAGATTAGCTTTACTAGTCTTAGGTATCATTCGTCATAATCATACCACAGCTGTATATAGGTCTCCCCCCAAGAAATTTAGTCTTTGGAATAAACATTTACATTTTAGAACAAAACAATTTAATAACATTATTAGCAAGCGATTTTAATTTTTTTGCTTGTTAGAGATAACACAAACAACGAGTGGTATTTTAAATGGTAATGGAAAATAATTATCGCTTTATGCTACTTACATAATGTCCACACTTAATATAAACGCGAAAGTAACATGTCTGTTGGTTAAGTTATAATCGATTAAAGAATAAACCACGGGACCGATTTTGATGATATTTGCTACCGAGTAAGGGATATGGGCTACTTTTTCTAAGGGCATAAAATAGGGAGTGAAGTTTTCTGTGCAAGGCCTTTATTTTTGATGTTGAAAATGTTAAAAACGGTATTTTAAAGGCTTCTGAAGAGAAAAAACAAAATATGGTTATACTGTTTTTTGAATTCGATTTCTGAGAGGTAAGTAGTAATGTAAGTTAGTGTATTCTGTTTAAAAGATTGGACCCCGGGAGGTATAATGTTTTTTTTAAGATAGAAATTTGAAAATTGATTCTTAAAAACTTTTTGCAACATCTAAAAGTAAAATGTAAGTTTAATGGCCAAGCATGGCAGCAGGGCTTGGATGTGCTCCTTCCTACCTCTTCTGTTTGTTAAACACAAAACGAATTCCACACAAGCGAAGCAGCGGGCGTAGCTAGTATTTTATACATATAATATATTCCGTTTTAGTTTAGTTTAGTAGTTAAACATATGTTATTACACGTTAATTTGGTGTATGATTAGTGTTAAAATTATGAATACCTGCTTGTTATAACCACGCAGGTATTAATAATTTATGAACTCTACAGTTAAAGAATTCAAAATATGCGAAATTTTTTGCATTGTATTGAATTCAAACGATATCAACGTAATTAACTTTTCTAAAAAAAGTGTATCGAACTAAATAATTTTTTTTTTTTGAAGAAAAGTAGGAAGGTTGTGATCGTCGTATGGTAATGTCATAGAAATTCAAGGCTTGTCCAAGGAACGAGTGTTCATTACTCATGCGTAACAAGGTTTCATACTGTATGAATAGTTATGCGCCCACGAAGCTTCAATTTCATTAAATTGACAGCTTGCTTATCATCGAAATAGACGTTGTATTGGATCCAACCTGTTTGTTAGTATACGATAAAAACGCATTGTTTGTAGAACTACGTAATATTTGAATTATTTCTTCGTGTGACGGTTCTTCGTAGTGTGAGAGAATCTACTACCATGGGGTAGTAATATGAGAAGGAAATGAACTGCGGTTGCCAAATAGAGTGGCTTCTAAGGCAACCCTTTGAGACTACCTGAGATGTTTGATGGATGTATTTAATATTATAATTAATTGAAATTTCGTTTATAGTTCCTATTAATTATTAACGAGTTTTATATTACTTTTTAATCATGCTGAATTGCCGAAACCTATTAATTTTTTATCCGAAGTCAAATTTTGTGATTAAAAATAAGATAAGGAAATTTAATGAAAATAATAAAGTACATCCCAGGAGTCCAGTAGGGTTAAGGATGGTCGAAGTAATAAAATTACACGTAAACGCTACATGCGCTATGACAGGTTGTCAGTGAATTCAGGTCGACCCGGCAGCTGAATAAATAGATATTTAAAAATAACTTGCAGCGATCAATTTGTATGGTTTGGCATTTGTTTTGCTTAGCGTACCATAACATATGTGATTTATCTGCTCTCTGTTACTTTTTTTAAATGATCGTAATAGGCTTTTGTTTTTTTTAAAGGACTGTGAAACTATAATTTCATATTAAAAGCGATTACGCCCCCCTCTCCTGCTCGTAAACATAGTCTAAATTTCATAATTCTTGCAAATGCTATAAATATAACGAAAAAACTAGGTCCGTACGTTTTTATTTTAAAGAAATATTGCGTACGATGTAAGTTATGAATGAATGAATGAATATACTTTATTGTACACCACAAACAAATTTACAAAGAACATAACAGAGAGCAGATTACATGTACAATTTGGCGGCCTTATCGCTACGTAGCGATCTCTTTTAGGCAACCAAAGGTGTAAAGGTGTAAAACAGTGAATACCAAGTAGGTGGTGCAATATAAATATACCTAATATAATATCAATACATGCAATAAAATAACATATAAATGACTAATACATTAAAAAATATGTTACACATATACATACGTATATACATAAACATACACACACATGTATATATATATATATATATATATATATATATATATATATATATATATATAGATTTATTAAAGAAAAATGTATTGTGAGTTGGTACCCTTAAAATGAGTTTTCTTGAAGAGTGTAAAGGTTCCCCTGGAAGCCCAACAAAACTAAACTTCTCCTTAAGATAAGGAGGAGTAGAAGGGTGAAATAAGACACAGTACATGGTTACCTATCCAGTTCCGGCGAAATTGGATAGGTAACCACTTGAGACGTGAGCGAAATTGGGAAATGTGGTCAAATTTGCGCAATCCAAATATGAACCGAATACTAGTATTTTGAAGTCTCTCAAGCTTAGTTAGCTGGTCTTTAGTTATGTCTACATAGCCTGCGTCAGCATAGTCGAGAATCGGAAGGAGAAGAGACTGTGCGAGCATAATTTTTGTAGGAATGGGAAGAAATGATCGAAGGCGACGCAGTGAACTAAGAGCGACAAAAGTTTTCTTACTTACCTCATTCAGTTGGCGTTTCCAATTTAAGGAACTATCAAGGTAAATACCAAGATTTTTGACATTGTCAAAGTAAGGGATCACAACCCCTTCGAATACAACAGGTGGTATGGAGAACCAGTCAATTCTTGAGTTATTAGCATCTAAACATCTATATTTTTGCCTTAAAACTTCATAGTGCGTTTTTATTTATTTACATTATACTAAACTGGGAAAAACGAAAAACGTAAAGACCTAGAACTAAATGGACTGAATGAGACCAAAATTGTCTCATTTTGTAAAGGTTTAAGGAAGTGAAAACGATAACGCCCGAAACAATATATCAAAAAGGAAATGTAGGCAATTTCTTCCAAGATTTGCAACTCTCTCTATCGCACGATACGGCGATAAATAAATACCTACTCGCGCCGCGCATTGGCACTTCAGATTCCTCTGAAGTAGATTTATTTTACTAATAATGTATATTATTTCATTCACAAACTTTGATTTCATGTAACAATAAAGAAATATGTTCATTAAAAATAAAATCGATGTGTATTCTAAATTCAAAAAAACCAAGGTTGCGGGACTGCAGCATGGCACCACCACGTAAAGATATTGCATAGTCATCAACATCATTTGCTTAATACAGAAGTAATGTACATATTTTATATGTGAGGTAATTATTGGAATTAACGTTTTGATAATTAGATCAGAAGTATAATTAAATAATATTATATTAGTTAGTATAAAAATTAACAAGTTTTTCGTTTAACTACAAAAATAATTAAAAAGGTAGTGTACCAATTATTCTTTATTTAAAACCATTGACAATTATTTTGTAGCATATGTACCTACAGCACAGAGCAACTCAACATCAATTAACGCCCCGTACGTGTTACGCATCTTAACGAGGATCTCTGAGAGAAATCAATTGCCTTGGGCAGTCGTATTTAAGACAATAAAAACTTCAGAAACAAAACAAAAACGTCAAACAAAGGCAGTTACTAATTTACCTTCTCCAATGTTTATTTTTTCTAATTTTGACGTCCTCTCCTACCTATCTAGGTTTGTCCGATCGGAAGACAAAAATATCTGGACAAATTTTGAAAATTTTGAGAGGAGGCCATAAAAAGTAGGGCTTTAAGCAAAATTAATTTTAGTACACTCGATTTTTAGGTTGCCACATGTATTTGACATTGGACTTTACCACCAATTGGGATCCTTTAGTAGTACTCAGAAAGTATTTAAAATTCAAACAATTTACTTCAAAGTTCAGTCTAATTACTAATTCAGCTTTTTTAAATCAAAGGCCATACATAAACTTTTCGACAAGCTGTTTGTCCGGAGATTTTGAGTTTTGTCGCGATTCTGCAGATCACTTGAAATGTCGGGAGAATCCACATGAATACCGACCATCTGACAACCCTGTACAATTAACATAATACGTATATTATGTAATTGCGTGTTTTAGTTAAAAGATATAAAGTATATTCTAATTTATATAAGCTTTATAGATTTAAAAAAGCTTAGTGTTTATGTTATTCATTTAGAAAAAGACTCGAAAGTGTTCACTGTGTGAACTAGTTATCATTATCATCATCTTCATCTCCATAATACCATTATTTAAGCCCATCCACTGCTGAACATCGGTTTTCCCCGAGAAGTGCCACCAAACACAGTCCTAAACCACAAGAATTGTATTTAAAATGACTTCACGATACATGAATAGGTCTTAGTGATGGGACTACGCTTTTATAAAAGATAATTGTAGAAGTAAATTACGATTTTCGATACCTGTCGATCGGTAGAGTCCCTTCCTTCTATCAGCAGTTTGATCTGCGTACCGGTGCAGTGAGCACTGAGCATTGTCACAAAAAATAACATAATATATCCTTACGTAATATACATACATCAGAAGATTGACTGCCTCGTTGGTCTAACGGTTGTAGTAGTTCGACTGCTGATCATGAGGTCCTGTGTTCAAATCCCGCGTCGGAACAAAAAATCAATTATTGAGTTTTTCTGTCAAGAAATTCTCAGTAGCTGCTCGGAGTCAGGAAGTTGGTAGTGTCTTACCCCCGTGACTCGGGAAAGCACGTAAAGCCGTTGGTCCTGCGCCTGATCTCGTTCCGGTCGTATCGGTTTACCGTCCCACCGGATTATGAGAATGAGGGAATAGAGAGTGCACCTGTGCTTGCGCATACGCTTGGGCACTATAATCCTGTCCTGCGCCGATGGCTAGTCTCCGCTGTGGCCGGCCGCCGTGGCCGGAATTCGGTCTGGAGGACATTATTATGATTACATCAGAAGCAATTACAATTAGCGAGAATATCAATTTTACTCTCCATATTAGGTACAAGCTCTTGTACTTAAAACCTATATTACAAGTAAAAGATAATTGGAAATATATAGTTTCCTACGTGCATTTCTAAACTTGTGTTTTGTATATATAGCCTATGTATAAATAAACATTTTATATCACAAAAATATTCTGGTTATATTTTTTTTACGATATTTCAAACGTATAACGAGGCGTCGTTTGACGTTTTAAATGGAGTTCCTTAGTGAGATAGATTGTTTGACTTATTCAAAGTAATGTTCTCGGACCAAGTTTGTACTCAATCACACCTCAGCGGGCTCTTGTGGCAATTTGCCGGGAATGGATGGAGACGTCATCGGGATAAAAAGCATCGATGCATCAAAGGTGTGGCGAAGCCTGCGTGTGCGCATATGTCACCGCATTTTGTGTGTTTCCCAAAGTGTAACGGTAATAATAAATACGTTATTTTTTGTGAAGGAAAAATATTTTTGAATTTTATGACAAAACACCACTATAAAAATAATTATATAATAACAACATAAAATAATGTCAAATATCTTTGGCTATATATATATATATATATATATATATATATATATATATATATATATATATATATATATATATATATATATATATATATATATATATATATATATAATATACAGGGTTATTTTGCAATAACCGGCCAAATTTGCAGAGAAGGTTCAGAATAAGTAATATAGGCAGATGGTGAAGATAAATTAACTAAAAAAACTCAAACGTTCTCTTATCTTTATCTTTCAAATTCAAAATACCTACGTGGTAATCCCAATTTGATTTTAGGGAACGTTTTTGTCCATAATCAAATTGGGATTATTTCAACTCGTATTTTAAAAAACTGCAGTACCTAACGGTAAGTTTAAAATTTGGCTTCTGCTTATATATATATATATATATATATATATATATATATATATATATATATATATATGTGTGTGTGTGTGTGTGTATATAATATAACATATAACGTTTTATCAATCTAATGTAAATCTTTAACTAAATGTTGTAAGTTGACGTATACTTATGTTGGAATTAAAATAGCACATATGAAGAATACTTCTTTATGTATAACGGTAGGATTTTCGATTAAGAATGTTGTGTAGCGGGTCACAGAAATAATCACGGGAAAGTGCGGCAATGCTAGTATCCTCCTGGGAGGTTGTGGAAGCGCTGTCGGGTCGAGACAATGGCAGTGGAAAAAAAGCCCGTCTCCAAGATGAGACGCAACGCCCGGTGTTTCTCATCTCCGGCGTTGTTACAGGCTTCGGCTTTTAACGTGGTTTTATTTGTTTCAATTTTATTTTGGACAGCAATATGTTTGAGTAATCTAAATTTATTTTCAAAACGAGACTTTGATATATTTACTCATTTTTTTTGAAGTTGTTCTTTTACAACAATGTGTGTAGCCTGTTACTTGCGTTTGAATTCTTGTCGTAACATTTTATTAGGTTTTAAGGTAACGATACGTAAATGTAATTTCCCAGATTTTACATCACAATTATAATTTAAAAAAAACTCATACGTATTGCTACTATAATTATATAACATATTATTTTGTGTAGATATGTACCATTGTAGGCATTTGTAAAATTATTAATATTTGGTTATTATTTCGTACATTGAACATCAATCATTTTGGAATGAAAACGGTTTGACCTCGACATTAGCGAAATGTAATGTGTACAAGCGAGGGCAAACGGTCAGCTAAGGCACCCTCTTCAGGTCGGCAAGCTGACGTTGACGGGCCGTCACGACACTTCCATCTCCCGCCACTGCTCAGAACTCGCTCGCCGCTCAGTTTGGCTCGGTTTAGAACCCGACAGCCCGTCGACCATGATGGATGATGTGGGCGCGGAATGTGCCTAAACCAAAATAGCGCCCGACTTGGATACACGTTAATGTGTAGCGCTAATGACATTCGAGTTGTTTTGTTTCCCCGACGCATTTAATGACATCGAAGCAACGAAAGCTTTCGCAAATATTTGATTGCGATGGAATCCCACGCTTGGGGATAATGGGACGGTTTAACAATCCCTCAAAGTTATCTCTCCGCGTGATATCATCCACAACAAGGCACATTATTAGAACTCCTGTCGCGATGCCACACGACTGGTGTTTTATTTCCCTTCAGTGTTTATTCAGCGCTCAGCGATGTCCCATTAGGGATGACGCCGTGACAATATTGTTTAGTGTGGTCGTAATTGAATAGGCGGATGGGAATCGCAACACGCGCCAGAAAGAGTAAATGTGCAAATAAATCTAATATAAACTATTGTGTTGGTTTTGCAGCCATTACTAAATGAATCAAAGCAGTCATTCACAAAAACACATTACGCGTCATATAACAGTACGCTATTTTTTGCCACTCTTTGCTATCTATTTAAGATAGAAACTATCCCGAGTTCAAACTTCATAACGTCAATTTTTATTTAACATTATATTCTAGTCTAGACCACGGTACTTTAAGACGTCTTGATTCAAATTTTAACCTTATAAAGTTAGAATTTAACTTGAGATTGTCTTTGAATATAGGCCTAAGTTTGTTATCTAAGTTGGTTAACAGCACTCTGCATGCTAAGTTCAAACTAGTGAAACAAATTAAATTTTAAAATAATATCTAGTATTTTGCTGCATATTCTGCTTAACACAAGTGACATATTATTATTATTTTATATCCGTTTCTTCTATCTGTATGTATTATAATATATTGATATAAAACCGAGCTATTAAAAAAAAGCTATTATTAATGAATAAAATCAACATTGAGTCGACAACCGGTAGAAGTGGAATATTAAACGCGGGCAATGTTCAACGTAAAACCCGTAAGTACGTAGGTATAGACCACACACGCGCCCCACCAGTTCCCCCTACGCAAATATACTGCTGCCGTCCAAGTAACCGATGTGCGATGCCTCCTGCCCACACAGTGTACCTATCTGTTTAGATGCCCTGTGAAGCTAATCATTTCTAAACGCGGCCTACAAGCATCGAGACATTACACCATTCTTTTCTTGGTTAGCGCCTCGATAATCTAACGTACCTATTCGAATCAAAGCTTTTCATTCTGTGTGATCAACCAATTTATACGTAGTTTTACTAAGCATTTAAAATTTTTTTTTGTTTTGCTTCTAAAAACCATATTTTCAAAACGACGAAAGTGTCACGTTGGCAAAACAGTTTTAAATAATTCATTGTCATAATTAAGGAGCGTGAAATATGACTCGAGTCAATTGTGTTGCAGCTCCGTGACAATAAAGTATTTAGTGAGAAGGACCAGAAAATAAACAAACATCGCGCACAATCGGTCGAATAAAATATACAGGGCACAATGCACGGGCCAGCACGTCATAATAAAGCAGTGGCTTTTGTGCCGTTGGTTGTAAATCATACAGTCCTTTAAACAGAATGGCACACCATAAATAACGATCCGAAATACGAATGTGGCGTTCTTCCACGCATTTTGGTCTCCGAGTCAAACGTTCTATAACCATAACAAATTAATTAATGGCATGGAACTATATAGGCATTTTGCAGTAATGAACTTTTAATCTTTTTTAGTTTTTGCTTATATAAAAAAAATTAAAGCGAGAAACAAGCTTACAGTCTACTTGATGGTACGTGGCTGCTGCAGTCGAGGTACACCTGCGACAAACTTAAAACAAAGAAGATGTCACTTCTTGGATTAAGATGGAATGCCTCACATACTGCAACCATACTGGTTGTCTATATTACAAAAGGGTTGGAACAACCAACCAGAACAGAACAGACGGAGTTCTAGGCAAAAAAAGAGTCGTGTCAACTATAATAATATATAAAATGATCTTAGTATTATTTTATTATATTAGTATTAGTTTTTTATATTATATGTGACTATCGTATTCATTATTTTTATGTATTGATTTATTTTGTTTTTATTTATAGTATTATTTAATATAATTTACGTAAAATTGTATATATTATTTATTCATTAGTGATAGTATGTCGTTACTCATGGGGGGATATTTGCCATAGTTGCCAGGCTTGGCGAGCGGGTTGGCAACCGCAGTTTTTTGTTATATCATTGCTGTTATCAGGAAGATGCTGCTGCCCATCTCCTGCCTGTCTCCCTCTGTCGCCTCCAACGACACCCACGGGAAGATATGGGGTAGTGGATATTCTCAACCGCCACTACACGGCAAAAGGTTCTCGAGTGGCAGCCTCGTACCGGTAGACGAAGTGTGGGGCGACCCCCCACTAGATGGAGTGACGACCTGGTAAGACATGCAGGAAGTCGATGTATGCAGGTGGCTCAGGACCGTGCTTTGTGGCATACCTTGGGGGAGGCCTATGTTCAGCAGTGGACTTGTAAAGGGCTGTAATGATGATGATGTTGACGTTGATAGTATGTACTAAGATAGTACGCACATGTATGCACTAAGTTTGCCGTTTTAATATCTTTTCCTTTATGTGTGTACTGGAAGATATTTCAGTAAATTATGGAATAAGTAGAACCCTTGTACGAACTAACTACAAGAATGTTTCTGTATCTTGTTGTGTGTAGATAACTAAATTAAAAAAAATTAAAATCGCTTTATATTTGTTTGTAAATATTCATAGGAAATACAGCAATTGTTCTTAAGTGGCAGAAAGTTATTGGTCATAGTTAATAACTTTATTTCGTTACGGTTTAAAGTATAACGTTGAGAGCTGTTGTAAAATATCGAAAACGTACCGCTCTCGATTTTAATGGGTTCGTAAGAAACCGATTAAATGCAAGCATTATGATAGCATTGAAGAATTCTACGCGGTCGACGTTGTTACGACGGAGTTTAATGGTTCAGTGCACCCCTGAATAAACAAGCTTATACGGAGTTGAATTTGCTTGCACCGGATATAGCTGCCACTCGAACGTATCCATCATGCGCCTCTAAATGAAGATTCAGTCCACGCCTGTAACTTTAAACTGGACTAGAAATGTCTCTGGCAAAGAAATCCTATTCTCTAGAAGGGATGCGGTCATCCACATTTATTTTACGACTAATAAATCACGCCAGTTATGAGCTCCTAAATAATAACATTTTATTGGCCATAGTCGGCTTTAGATTGACGAATGTCTACTCAAAGTTTACGGTCGATGGCGAAGCATATATTGTCCCAGGATTTATGTGTTCCTATGAAGTTTACTGCTAATGCAATGCGCTTTGGATTGAGGTGCGCTGCAAGTACAAAATCAGATTCAGGATTCTTCGAAAACTCGTAAAAAAGCCATAACACTAAACTTCCAATAGTGATTTTCGTTTGTTATTCCAAAAGCCTTTCGACAGTAATTATTCATATATATTCAGTTAAAATATCGCTTTATACACGATGGGTTATCTCGTAGTAATCGTGGAACATGGACTTCACTTAATAAGGCGATGTATAAGCCCGTGCTCTTTTTATGACGGCAACTTGTGAGAATTAACGTGTCACTTGATGTAAATATTTAAACATCTTTCGGTTATCTATTCACGGACCACCTAAGTCGAAATGGCACAGTATGAATTTTGCACAAAGTAAAAACTCAACGAACTATGTCTTAGATATACAGACTTTAGCATGTGTACAATTTGGCTTTTAGTTTTCCATGTTTATACTCGAGCACTATAGCACAGCGGGTGTCTACCGGCGATTATCGTTTTTTTTGCTACTGACAAAATCTATCCGGTTGACGTGTATTGATTGAGGGTTTAAGACTTGAACATGTTTCAAAGTGAATTCGTATGTTACACAGCGTGGTGTAGAGATAGGTCGAGTCATGGTGTTCGACGGGTCCGTGGCGTCCTGCTGCGTTCCACACCGCTGCAGGGTACCACCGCATGCCTCCCATTTACATTCGGAAATTTAAATAAGGCCCGAGTGTTTTGGGTTTAAATCTTAAGAAAAGATAACGTTTGTCTCTTTAAAATAAGTGAATATAGGTACATAAAGAACTAAAGGGAACAATGATATACTTTTGTTTTTAACTTTTGTGTTAGCTTATTTGAAAATGGCTTTATGGTAATTTATCGGAAATGTTTTGACTCGACTCTTAAATCTGGCATGATTTGTTCTACTTAAATCAAATTGTTATTTTTAATATTTAAAAAATATAGCAAAATATATTTGATTCTGTATTTATAATAATATATGATATATTATTGATAACTAAAAGTCAAATTTAAAGTATTTTATGCAAATTTGGATTTTACAAAGCACTTTTAACATCAATAAAATTTACGCCATCGTTTTAACAAGGTCCTACTGGGGTGACCTTGCGGATTTCTCAGATAGTTCATAGATAATTTCACATGCTATAAGAATAGTTTCAACTTAATTAACTTATTAACTTAATTACTATTAATTAACAGGAATTTTGTAATCGCATACTCTGCCGTCAGTCAAGTTATAAATGCAAAGCTCCGTACAAACTGCACTGATATGAGATTGAATGAAAATAATTGATTGAAAATAACGGCAGCAAAAGGGTTAACACTTCGCTTCCGTCATTTTCAATCTATTATCGAATCTAACGGAAATATTCTGCTTGTGGAAGTCTTCGAATTTCACAACTCATTTTCCGAATGCAAGTGGCGGGCATTTTACGTTTGTGTTCGTCTAAACTCTTTACTTGACAAACACAGCGACACCCTCGCGAGCGTCGAACGGTAGAAGTTGTTGAATGAGAAAATACGCTTTTTGGAAGCAGACGTGCAGTACAAATATTGATTGAATCCGTTCTGAGGTGCTCGTGGACTAATATTTGTATTCCCAACAGAAGTCGTTATTACTGCTTAAAGGTGGTCATCTATTTGGATCAAACTGTCCGAGTTTACAAAAATAACGTGAGCATTTTCTTAATTTATAGATAATAAAGTTATATTTTTTTGCGCTTATGTGATAGTAACTTTACCGTATTTATTTCATTATTAACTATTTATTTATTTTGAATTTCATGGTCTGTATGCGCTGAGAGTGTCATAGTTTTTCTGACTTTGTATGGAAGTATTTCTGATTGTATTGCATATGTCATCATCATGTCATAGATTAAGATGAGTGAGTGCCTTTCCGTTTTACTAACACTACTGCACTAACGTACTGTTAAGTGGATATTTTTTTTTTCAGTGATTGCTTTATATGTTATCATTGAAGAGCGACGTTGTGATTTTATTATTTTGACTGCAGTCCGAATAGATTGGCCAGACTAGAGACCAGGAACCATGATCTGGTGACCATGGTTCCCAGACCATATTGCTGTGATTAGAATTGGTGAATTTTTGTTTACTTCACAACAGGCATTCTATCCAAGTACTCGGGCGAAACAACGTATCTGCATTTAAGTTTTTATCGAGAAGTCAGATGAAGATGTCCTCGGACCACAGCACACGTACCAACAGTTGCACTACGTGATCGTTTGTTATGCATACTTGTATCAATAATGTAAGTGTTAGCTTTACATTACATTCCGATAGCTAAAAGGAAATTTTGGAATGACTGCACGTATTTAACGTTCTAGCGATCGGGTTAAACTTTATTTCTGGCTCAGTTAACATACAACGCAGGCGCCAATAGCTTTTATGTGATGATGGGATGCTGCGTTTATTTAAACGCTCGTAATTCGATTTCTTGGGGTGTTAAGATTTTTTTAACCGTAACGAGTGGCCACACTCACCACCACGTCGTTACTTCACTGCGAACCTCCCATACGTTATTACGCTGTCATTTCTCATACTATCTTATTGATTTATGCTTTATTGCTTGCAGACGTTACCGTGCACTATTTTTAGTGTTATATTCTGAAATATTTCTACTTTACTTCTCCTCAACGGTCATCATTTTGTGTTTTTATTTTTTTAACTCAATTGTAAAAATTATGTACTTCGTCTACGTAAGAATGTTGTCTGCAAGAAGTCGCATTTAGGGCGATATGACCGCTAGTTTTTTTTTTAAATATAGGGTAGGGTGACAAACGAGCACACAGTCCACCTGATGGTAAGTGGTTGCTGCGGCCCATAGACATCTACATCTATCCTCGATTACGAATCAAAATGCAGATGCGTTGTCACCCGTGAGGACTTATGTGGAATGCCTCGTTTCCAGTAAAAAGGGTCTATGTGTTGTACTTCCTTTAACCATTTTATTTTCATTTTAATCTACATGAGGAAAAGCAAGGTTAAATTATTCTTTCAAAAAGGCTATATATATTACTTAAAATTTATTAAATAATACACATGTCATTCAAAGACCTGAGATGCCTGATACAGAAATCGTCAATCCGCCTTCTACTTAAGGGCTCACGAAGAAGATTTTTTAGTGGTTATTCGAACTGTTCCTATAATTTCTCCCAAGTACACAGAAGTTCCAACATGTTCCATGTAGGACATACTCATATTCATAGTATATGAGGATTTAGCCATAGTTGGTACGCCTGGCGAGCGGATTGTCAACCGCAGTTTTCATTTTGAGCTGTCATCAGGAAGATCCTGGTGCCCATCACCTGTTTCAATTTTCCTTTCCTCTGTCACCTCTTACGACACCCACGGGACGATATGGGGTAGAGGATATTCTCACACCGCCACTACACGGCATATGATGCATCATGTAGAGTTGGTCCGATTAGCCGCCGACTAATCGGTGAAGCCGATTAAGGTGATACCTTGAAAATTTGGTGGTTTTTCTATTTAACATATTTTTTTAAGTTTTATAGATTACAAACCAAAATTTTGGTATATGATTTTTGACTATACTACTCTGTGTAAAAAGTATCGGGAATATGTCAATAAAAAGACCCGCGTAAAAGAGGTCGTTCTAATTTTTTTACTGCATGTTGGTAGCACTGTACTGATTTAGCGCTGAAGTTTGAGCGGGATCTGTCATTTAACTCGTTTTAAACTACACTTTTTGTTGGTCATAGTTTTGAGTTCTCGGCGATTTTTACAATGGAAAATATTGTTGAACAAAGAGTGTGCCTTAAATTTTGTGTTTCGAATGATATTTCATGTGGTGAATAACTAAAAATCTTGCGAAATACCTACGGCGAATCGTGTATATCGAAAACAAGGGCTTATGAATGGTATAAGGCTTTTAAAGAAGGCCGAGAAGTAGTAGTAGACTTGCCTCGTTCTGGTAGACCTTCAACCGCTACGACCAAAGAAAACATCGACAAAATCAAGAAGCTAGTGCTCGAAAATCGACGTATGAGTCTGAGAGAGTTGGCTAGTGAGGTGAACATATGTTTTAAGTCCGTCCACAACATTCTCATTGACATTTTAGGCATGAAACGCGTCGCCGCTCGACTAGTTCCAAAAGAGCTCAATTTTGTTCAAAGAGCGCAGCGAAAGCATGTCGCTGAAGACATGGTTTCCCGAGCTTCTACGGATCCGACCTTTATGAAACGTTTGGTTTATGAGTACGACATGCAAACAAGCCAACAGTCTTCAGAATGGCGTCTCGAAAACGAGCCGAAACCCAAAAAACCGCGGCAAAGTCGCTCCAAAATTAAGGTGATGCTGACAGTTTTTTTTGACTACCGTGGTGTGGTTCACTCCGAATTCCTTCCAAAGGGAGAAACAGTGAATAAAGAATATTATTTAGGCGTCATGAAGCGTTTGCGTGAGAGCATCCGCCGAAAACGTCCAGATTTGTGGCAACACAACTCATGGATGTTGCACCATGATAATGCACCATCACACACAGCCATTATAGTGAAAGAGTTTTTAGCGAAAAATTCAACAAAAGTTCTCGACCAAGCACCGTATTCACCTGATATGGCTCCGTCTGACTTTTTTTTTATTTCCCAAGTTAAAATTACCACTTCGAGGAAAACGTTTTGAGTCGATAGAAGCCATAACAAAAAATTCGCTGAATGAGCTAAAGGCCATACCGCAAATAGCCTATGAAAAATGTATGGAAGACTGGGTGAAGCGTTGGAGATGTTGTATTGCAAGCGATGGGGCCTACTTTGAAGGCGATAAAATAAATTTAGATGAATAATTTGTATTTTTTGTTTTATTGACAAATTCCCGATATTTAGTACACAGAAGGTATGACCTTGGATTGCATAAAAGGAAAACACGATATCATGAAATTTTCTCGATAGAAAAAAATTGCAAAGTACCCTCTAATTATTTACATTTTTCCATGACACCACAATATTCTTACGAATAAGTTCATGGAATTATTTTTAAGGCATAGTAAATAATCATATCTAAGTTTTCATAAACCAGTTTTTTATTCCATAACGAAGTTTTGTTAAAATAAATAAAAATGTTGTTTGGCGCTTACTTAGTTTTCTTTAGCTATCTCATAATTTGCGTACTATGAAGTCATTGCATCACTTTGATTTTGACACTCCCGCAGTCGTCCGTTAGCTTCACCGACAAAGGAATAAGCCACGCCCCCAAAACCTTTTTTACGTGGTAGAGCCATGCTGCAGTTATATTAGTAGTATAGTTGTAGCACGAATGGGTCGGCTCGACCGGGGAAGGACCACGCTCTCACAGAATACCAGCGTGAAATAGTAGCTTAATGCTGCTGTATTTCGTATGGTGAGTGTAGAGAACCGGAGACCCTTTTTACTGGAAATGAGGCATTCCATCTCAGTCCTCACGGGTGACAACGCATCTGCATTTTGATTTGTAATGGAAGATAGATGTAGATGTCTATGGGCCGCAGCAACCACTTACCATCAGGTGGACTGTGTGCTCGTTTGTCAGCCTATTCTATAAAAAAAAAACTTCGATTCATTTTCAAGGTATCCTCTTAATCGGCCTATTTGTAGTCTCCGATTAGTCGGCGATTTATCGGCTAAAAGGCCGATTATTTTGCCTTTTATGTTATTAATTGTCACTATGACATGGTGTCTTGTTTGAGTTACTTTACAAAATAGAAATAGCGTCAATGTCAAATAGTATACTAACTTTCGTTGGAAACGCATACTGCTATTAGCAATAATCGACCCGACACAGCGATGGACATTCTGGACAGCCACCACCAATTGTGTTTTTGGGTCAGTCTCCTTACATTCTTGATTTCGCACAGTATGACTTGTTTTATTTTTATTGAGCATGCCTTAGAGGAGGTGTGTAAGATGGACTGGAAAAAAGAGTTTCGATAATAGTATAATCTATTTCAAAAGATATGATTATGAAAATTTTACATATAGGACTTTTTTTATTTATGCAATATTTTCTGAGTTACAGTCTGGGTAGAGTTCTGAGTACATAGCTGTTCCGTAATGCTTTTAATTTTTAGTACAGAAAAACAAATAATCATCGCTGAAAAATAAACATGACGACGTTTCTGTTAGCTGCAGAGAACGCAATTTCGAAATTATTTCATCATTGTACCAATTATTCAAGTGCAATAAAGATATTTCTATTCTACCTGTTTCCAACACAGGCTGAATGGGTGGATATATGGGCATAGAAAAAGACTTTGGCTCTTTTTATTCCATCACTTTTTGCCGTCTTTCAAATCGAAAACGCATAGGATGTTCTGTTTGGACCTTCGTGGCTTATTCGAATTCTACTTTCGTTCGCATATTTTTGTTTTTAAATTTCTGTCGTTTCACTGATCGCTAACGCTTCGCGTGGTGGCAATTTTTATTTAAGAGGATAGAGTAAGTCAGCTCATATTCTAATTTCGTCCCCACTTGCCCGCGCGTCGTATGCTATGTACCGACATGTTTGTAATCACTAATACTGTAAGTAGAAAGGTCGTTAGACACTTATTTCATTAGGTTTATCATATTTATGCCTGTTTCTTAACGCCAAGCCAGTCGCTTCTTATTTTTATTACGGTTATTTCCCATTTTAATTTTACGTCCTACTGTTGCGTAATGTATATTCTGATCGTAAGCGACACAACCTCCCTGTTCAAAGGCCGAGGCGAAGTGACCGTGCTGCAGGAATCACGCTTCAAAAGGCCGATAGTTTAGGTAATTTCTTTTTACAGTGAAAATAATGGTATTTTAAAAAATGTAAATAACATAAGAACTGCTTTATAGTTAGTTCAGTTAGTATGCAAAGTTTCATGATCTTATTTAAAGTATTTTATGAATAACAGCGGTTTATTGTTTATTTTGGAGGTAACTTTGGATTTTTTTTCTATCGAGAAAATTTTACGAAATCGTGTTTTCGTCTAACATAATCCTTAACATTAATCCTCAACTTTACCATATATTTATTTCAAAATTAATGCTGCAATATTTTCTGCATAACGAAGGATCTTGCTAAGCCATTTGAGATTATATTTCCCCTTAAGTTAACTCGCAATGTCGTGACTTAGGATTCGTATAAAGGAACAAAACGTTTAACCGTCGTGCCTTTTGGCGATTATCTTAGAACTGGTAGCCGCTATGTATAAACTGGACGAATGCGCTTAATTGTAACTCGCCACGAAATAATAGTTGGGTATCGCTGGAGGCTCTGTAAAACAGCGGCGCGGGACTGTTTGTTTTGGATTCAAATTTAATCGGCGCCGGCTCCCTTGTTAGCGTTCTTAATTCTGATTTATAGTTACCGCATGCTGTTAAAATGATTCGATGCAATGTATCGTCTGCCCCCCTTCTCTTTCGAACGTTCTCAGTTCATAATTTCAATTAACACAACGGAAATGTAATTAACATGTTTAAAAATAATTTTATAGTTACCACGATAAGGAGTTCGTAGAAAGGATCCCAGTTATAACGAGGCATTGTTGGCCGTATCTGCAATCTTTAATACCGTGCTATTACTGCCTGCGGTATAAAGCACCTGTTGTAGATTTTACGTGATATGTTATGATGTTTATATTTTATAAGCAATTTAGTGTAATGCTGCTTGTTAAACATTAGCTCACGTAGCAAAATTGGAATGCGCTTTTATGCTAAGTTATTTGAGTAGTTCCAAAATGTTACATCAACCACTCGTTCCAAGATTCGTGTGGTAATATGCGGGTAATTCGTCTTGAGCAGTCGGTGCGCCGTGATGAAATAGTGATGGGGGCTACAGATTGTTTCATAGTTCTTTTATGTTATTGATAAACGTGTTATGCTGCTCGTTCCACGAAATTAGATACTTGTTTAGAAGTTTGTCTTGTTATGTTCGAATAGCTTTTTTTTCAAGGTTAATGGGATCAAATGTTTCTTTCAAATGATTCTAGATTTCTTTTCATGTTTCGATAGCTGCATCCAAATATAAGCAGTAGGTATTTGAAATAATTAATAGTTGTATCGATGGTTATGTTAATGAAGGTTGTTATATCTCATAGTGTAGATTATTATCGGCATACGTAAATGACATTTGATATTGGGTACTATCGTCATCTAAGACCCGGTTGATCATTACGAGACATGGCATGCGTAGGCTTTCAATGTAGCGATAAGATCTCGTGTGTCGCATTACGGGGTCTCTTCACGAGCTTTCACCAATGCGTCAGAGCAACGAAGCCCAATGGCCGTGTGTTGTGACAGCCTCCCACCATAAACTCCATGTTTATGCTCGCGCCGCCCGCCATGTTTGTTTTATCTCGATCCACCGTTCGCGCGCGTTAATAAATGTCTTGTATTGAGAAAAAAAAACTACTTATCTCGTCCTTTTTCTTTGGTCGGTTGTATGTTTTATTTAGACATCGGTTATTAATAATAATGGTTCCTTCAGGGTCGTTAGATCAAATTTAAGATCCTCCTTGGACGTGTAGGTGGTTTTTATACGGTTTTTTTTTCTTAGGTTACATCAGTTGTGTGGGCCTTTTTTATTGGGGTTTAAATAAGGGACGCGGGTACGTGTAGTGTTTTATATTCAAAACAGATGTTAGACTGTGACGATGCGATGGTTGGAAAATAAGTTGAATTTGTTTTCTTTGTTTATTCGATTCGTATCGTGAATATTAAACATTCCCACATTTGAATTAACGATAGCAGGTGTTGGTTTGGCCATTTGAATTATTTTATTACGATTGTATATACTTATCTTAACTTTTCAACATTACTACAAAACTATTCCGCACGGAGCTTTATTTATGAGTTCAGAAAATAATACTACTACATTTAAATTCAAGATTGCCGGAAGCTTTTTACTTTTTTTCAGTTTGCTTCTGGATTGGAATCGTTCTTCAGTTCCGGTCTGCTTAACACGTTTCTACGGCTTGTTAGCCTGTATCGAATTGCTCGTTCCCGGGTACGATACCGCCGCAGACCGACACGGCACGGCAGCGTCTCAGGACCGTGTAATCGGACTAACTACTTCCCAATACACATCTCTCTCTGATATATAGGCCGGTAATTTATTACGTGACTGGTGCACTAAGGTACGATGCTTTCTACGCATTGAAGTTAGTAATGTAGTTTTTTTTTTCATCTAAATTGTAGTATTTCTTCTCAGTACGGTATCTGTATCTTCTTTAAGGATCTTTTTATAAGCTTTTTTTGGAATATATCAGACTTTTATTGTTTGCGATTTTTACCTTATAAAAAATAAAAAATTTATGAGAAATCCATTCGTTTGAATTTTTATCTAAGTATAACAAAAATTACTACACTGTACTACAATTTGTACATTTACCTACTCACTTTATTTTTGTTTTAATGCCGTTCCATACACGCACAATCAAAAATAATGATAAAAATAGTTTAATTGCTTATTTAGAATATACTATTTATCTTAATAATAGTCTTGTTAATGTTTTTTTTTATAAAATAAGAGTGACAAACGTGCACACACTTTACCATGGTAAGTGGATGCTGTGGCCCATAGACATCTACATTTATCCTCGGCTAGGAATCAAAACGCAGATGCGTTGTCACCCTTGAGGACTAAAATTGATTGCCTCGCTTCCAGTAAAAAAAGGTCTCCGGATCTCTACACTAACCTTACGAAACACAGCAGTATTAAACTGCTATTTTACGCTGGTATTCTGTGCGAGCGTAGTACTTCCCCGGTTGAGCCGACCCATTCGTGCTATAACCATAATATAGCTGCAGCGTGACTCTACCACGATTGCCACTTCTATCATTAAATTTTTAACAAATCCAATGGCGACACGACAGGGCGCGGGAGTTTATCTCGCTAAGCTTTTAGCCTTGTTGTTTTTCGTCCATTGTTTGCTTTAAAGGCGATGCTTAAAACTTTACGACTTCCATCATGATGGGTGGTGTATATTATTTTCCGAACGGTTGCAAACTTATAATTTTATGCTGGTTCTATAAGTCGATACCTAAGATTGGTTTTGTTTTTATCCGATTGCGTTGGGCGTTTCGATTACAGGTTACAAGTTACACTCGCGACGTCTTGCGGTCTCGTGTAACACGATACTATCGATATTTTACTTTTAGTCTTGATCTTGTGTTACCTATATTATAACATACAAATTAATATTTTTAGCAAAAAATAAAGATCATTTCTACTGCCTGGTTTGTGTACTGCGTTTAACAACACTAAACTATAAACGTGCCAAACAAGAGCTGTAACTTTCCTTCAGCGCAAGTGTACACTATGATTATAATAGATCTATACTCGTTGGTGTAATTTTGACTTTTGATTGAAGTGCACTTGAGATTGAAGTGGTATTACGTTTTAGAATACTCGTATTTTTACTGCAATGTAACGCCTGTGTAATTATATAAGGTTACGAGCAGCACAATAGCAGCAGTTGTTCAGTTGATGCAGTAAACGGTGTCGGTTCACGCAGCCCGTGGACTCTCGGGCCGAGAGCACTTCTCGAGTGCGCTCTACCAACCGTTCCCTTCCTGCTCTCGACCGGCGTAATATTTTTAAATTTCACTCGGATGCTTTTCCTTATTTCTGGCGCGTTTTGTGTAGGAACGTAGTATTTGCTTGTCTGAAGTGGTAGATTGTTTTAATCGCTGAAGGCTGTGCGAGTTTAATATTTTCTGAAAGTTTTACCCTTTTACAAAAAATTTTTTTCGGAGAAATATAATTCTCTAGGATATGTATATAACTACTTAATGTACTTATATAAGTAAATAGTACACCCATAGAATACTTTAATACATACATAATAGAACGGGGGAGTGGGCGGAGCCCGTTTAGCCACTAAACTGTCACTAACACGTCAATTCACATGTATAAGTGTCAACACGAGATATGTTTTGACGTTACAATCGTTTCCAAATTTCGCATGCAAATTATTTAAAAAATGACAAATTGCACCCTATTTACAAATAAATATGTATTAAAATTTAAACGATTTTTTAATGATGATCTTGAACATTAATCAATAGTCTAAAATGTGTAAATTTATTCAGTCTGTGAACACAGCGAATCGGATTTGGCGACGCCAAACCTCGTACAAAATAAAGTTGACAGCCATTCTATTGTGTATTATAGTATTCTATGAGTACACCTAAGGTGAATGTTATAGCAAAAAGCGACTCCAGTTATGATAGATAACATCTGTCAGATAATATCATAACAGGAATAATATTGATAGCAGAAAACACAAAATGGAAATAGTTATTGCAACGGACAATACTTCTTTGTAGCTATTATAAATATTTGTTTCTGAAAAAATATTTCTAAGTCTTTTTCACGACTACTATGGTATAAGAAATTTCAATACAATTCCTTATAGAAAAATGCGGTTTGTTTTTTTTAATCAAATATGTATAAACGTGGACAGATGCTACCCTTTCCTGGAATGTAATGAAGTAAACATCGTGACACGGAAAGTCTCAAATAAAAGGTGGCACAGTGAAAAGAGGGCATGCGAGTCCTTTTTAATATTTTTCTCCTAAGTTCCAACGTAAATATGTCATCCGTGCTCCTGTCATGCGTCATATTGGTACAAATCCACGGGATAATACAGTGTGGCGTTCGTATAATATTTGATGAGCGTTATTTGACAAGCGCGTTCGTGTGCTTTGTTATTGGACACCTTCGCTCGACACACGGTTTCTATTTGAATTTGTTTGACATAGCCTATGTGAGTTTTTAGAAATTGTGCGCCGGCCGCCGGGTGCAGTCTACGAAGTTATTCCTGTATGAGTAAGGGGCCTGTTAGAATTTGCACTAACTTTAAAGAAATGTTTTTTTTTTAAATATTATTATAGCACGGGCGTGGAAATGTTAATATTCCTACATTCTTTTGATCTTGTTTTTCTTGTCAAAGGAATACCTTGTGTTATCGAAGGTCCTTCAATGAAATTTATTATAAGCAAATTGACACAATTATTGTGACCGATAAGCAGATTGCGGAGATATTAAATCATAATGCATGTGGTATAATAGTTTCGTCATTTAACTTTTACATCTCTAGATCTTTAAAGATTTTTAGTGATTTTTAGGTATTATAGGGATACTACGTATTATATACATTGATATATAAAATATTTTGATTAATAATATGTATATAGAACTAATAATGTCCTCCAGACCGAATTTCAGCCACGGCGGCCAGCCGCAACGGAGACTAGCCATCGGCGTAGGACAGGATTATAGTGCCCAAGTGTATGCGCAAGCACAGGTGCACTCTCTATTCCCTCACACTCATAATCCGATGGCATGGTAAACCGACACAACCGGAACGAGATCAGGCGCAGGACTAACGGCTTTACGTGCTTTCCTAGGCATGGGGGTGAGGCACCGCCAACTTCCTGAATTCGGACAACTACTGAGAATTTCTTGACGGAAAAACTCAATAATTAATTTTTTGGCCCGACCCGGGATTCGAACCCAGGACCTCATGATCAGCAGCCGCACTACTACAACCACTAGTCAATAGACCAACGAGGCAGTCAGTATATAGATATATAAATATATTGTATACGTATATAAGTCAAAATAGATTAAAATGTTTAATTTTAGACGTTTTCGGTAGCCCTTCGATAAAATGTTTGAATAAACCTTATCGAGTAACCGATAAACTTAACGAAAATAAATCTCATATCACGTTCGATAAGAAATCGATTTTTATGGCAAGGGCTACCGTGCGATAGCCTTTAGGGTAATAATCCCTGATAAGCAAGGGAAACGTGGCTACGTCTTTTTATTGTGTACACGGTACGGTCAAGCAGAAAACACATATTTCCTCACTACTTTTGCTGCGGTGTTGCGGGCAAGGAGTTCGATTCCAACACGGCACAGGGCTCAGGGTATATTAATTTTGGGTGCTGTATGCAAAACGCCTCTATTATACTGGAGAAGTATTTAAATCTTTTTGTTTATTATATCAATGTTAAAACTAACATCACTCTACTACGGGTACAGCCTGTGTAGATGACATTTGCAGTTTTTATAAGTATTTAGAAGACTTACGGCTTGTGGAATTCAGTTGAATTGCAAAAAGATTTTTTACATTTTTATCGTTTTTACTAAAGGGTGTGCTGCGGGAAATTTTTTGGATTAATTCTAGTCGCCAAAATTCAATTTTCATTGTAATCTAGTTCTAAGTACCACAATCTGCCACCTTGTGTTTTTCTAGGAAAAGTTCTGCCACGCATGGCCACATTGCACAATTTGAAATATTTGAAACGCCATGTGTTCTTTGTACAGTCAGGGAAGGTACGGGACAATCTAATTTGATTTAAAGGATACAAACCGCGTATTCTCGTTGGGGATACCGCGTAATCCTGCCGCGTTTATAAACATGTCACGAACGTGGGTCGTGACTTTTTTTATCTACGTGCTTTGCTCGTCCCACAACCCAGGCCTTAGGACCACTTGAGACGGTGAGAGAAATGGGTGACGTTTTGTTACTTTTGAATTATGAGCTACCTGCTCAGTTTATTTATGGTATACAAGCAGAAAGTTAGTGAGCTACTGATTGTAGAATACGATAGTATTAAGGACGTTATTTAGTTATATTTAAATTAATAATTATTAACAGTTAGAATTTGACTTCATAGAATAAAAATGCTGCATGTTTATTGCGTGGGTTAAATCAGTTTATCTTTATTATGAAGGAACAAATTTAGAGTGATTTAATGTACCGCAATGTTACTCCGTTGAACTTGCGGTCAGTGGGCGATCACGACAAAGTCGAATAAATACGATCGACCCTTACCATCCGCTCAGAAATCACGTATCTAATCATTCCAACTTGGAGTAACTAAATCGAGTTAATTACTCCTACTCAATGTGAATAACGGTGACGCATACCTACAGATTTTTATAAAAGGCGGTCCCTTGTAGACTCGAAATTGAAGATACTAAAGGTTAAATTGTTTTTAAAAACATTTGCATATTTAAAATTTTATTGCATTGACTATTAACAACTTAGTAAAAGTGCTTGACTTTTTGTGCAATAAAGAATAGAAATAAATAAATAAAATTAATTATAAATTTCGAAGATATAAAATCATATCAGATCATATAAGTAAAACTAAAACTTTAATTATAATGGTATCCTATACTGTAACTGGTGTATAACGGGATTTGTCAGTTTTTTTTTACAAATATCAAACTCATGTACTCGTAGTGAACCCTCGAAGAACGGTAGGGTATCTGCCGGTCTAATGAAGGTGGTAAATCAATCCAGAACCGCTGAACCCAAGTTATATAATTGGGAACAGCTTTATCGGAGCTAAGCACTACGCGCTACGTCATCATCACTCCAGGTACGCCACACCAGCGTGATGAGAACGGCGGATTTTCCGAGGAATGATTGCCAGCTGAGTTGCCAGCTATGTTCGTATGAAAGGTTATGTCTGTACATAAACCTTACATTTATAAAGGTGATGATGTTAATTGATTTAGCAGTGTCAATATTTATAATACTACTTTAAATTTAAAACTCATAAAAATATACACGTTTATCCTATGAATATCTTAACAGTGGTAGAGCCATGCGGCAGCTTTGCTGTTGCACGTATGGGCCGGCTCAAACCGGGGTGGTACCACGACCTCACAGAATACCGGCGTGAAGTGGAAGCTCTGCTTCCGCGTTTCGTCTGGTGAGTGCAGGTGGCCGGAGGCCCAAACCCCCCCCCCCATCAACATGGTAGCGGAATTAAATAAAGATAGACTACCCCAGGAGGGTACCAGCACCCCTGGAGAATCCCTCGCTGAGCATCCACGACCATGTTTCTCCACTTCTGAGCGTGGGTGCTCAGGCTGCCCCGCGTATTCTGGGGGGGGGCGAAATTCCGCTCAAGACTACAACTGCTCGGGGCAAACGGAGCAACAAGACCAAGGCGACCCCTGCCACGCTGTCCGTGAATTTCTGCAATATCAGGGGACTTCACTCTAACCTAAACGCCGTCCACTACCATCTCGAGACGGCGAGGCCGGCTCTGCTCTTTCTGACCGAGACGCAGGTGTCCTCTCCGGCTGATGTCTCGTATCTCTCCTACCCGGGGTACAAACTGGAACACTCCTTTGTGCCTCGGGCTGGAGTTTGCGTTTACGTCAGAGAGGACATCTGTTCTCGACGCCTCGGCAGACTTGAAGGTTCGGACCTGTCCATCCTTTGGCTACGCGTAGACAGCGACGACCATCCGCGCGTCTACGGGTGCCTCTATAGGTCCCATAGCGGTAATGCCGAAACAGAACGACTTTTCGACCACGTCCAAATGGCTGCGGATTCGTTGCTACAGCAGATCCCCTCCGCAGAGATCGTGATCCTCGGCGACTTTAACGCCCATCACGCCGAATGGCTTGGTTCACGTTTAACCGATCATGCGGGGAGATCTGTTCATGATTTTGCCTTGGCATATGGTCTGACACAACTGGTTACTTCGCCTACGCGGATTCCAGATGTGGAGGATCATGCACCTTCCCTGTTGGACCTTCTGCTGACCTCTCACCCGGACGGATATCAGATTTCCGTCGACGCCCCTTTAGGCTCCTCGGACCATTGTCTGGTCCGGAGTGTTGTGCCACTCACGCCGAAATCGCGGTTGCATTCTGCAGGCTGCCGCCGTGTTTGGCACTATAGGTCAGCCGATTGGGATGGGATGCGGTCTTTCTTTGCATCCTACCCTTGGGGGCGGGTTTGCTTCTCGCCGGATGATCCCAACGTTGTTGCGGATTCTGTTACTGATGTGGTACTTCAGGGTATGGAACTTTTTATTCCTTCCTCTGTGGTGCCCATTGGAGGCAAATCTCAGCCATGGTTTGGTCGCTCCTGTAAAATAGCATCATGCTATAAGCGGGAGTGCTATCAAGCCTGGGTTGATGCATCAGCTTCCCGGGATGTAAACACCAGCGCTCTAAAAAAGAAGTATAATTCCGCCTCTAGGTCCTTCAAAAGAGTCATTGCCAAGGCAAAGTCAGAGCACATAGGCAGAATTGGCGAGAAACTAGTTCGCCTTCCTTCTGGAACCCGTGCATTCTGGTCTCTCGCCAAAGCTGTCCAGGGGAATTTCTGTCAGCCATCTCTTCCATCTCTGCACAGGGAGGACGACTCACTGGCCCATACTGCAAAGGAGAAAGCCGATCTTCTAGGCTCCTTCTTTGCGTCTAACTCGACTCTCGATGACGGGGGGAGTACGCCGCCGACCATCCCGCGGTGTGAGTGCTCCATGCCGGAAGTGCAGTTCACACAGCGCTCGGTTCGCAAAGCACTCCTCTCCCTGGACATCCACAAGTCGAGTGGGCCTGACGGAATCCCCCCAATTGTGCTGAGGACGTGTGCTCCAGAGTTGGCACCGGTTTTAACGCGTCTTTTCCGGTACTCCTACTCCCTAGGCGTAGTCCCAAAATCATGGAAGACGGCTTTCGTCCACCCGATCCCTAAAAAAGGCGACCGCTCAGACCCGTCCAACTACCGGCCAATCGCCATCACCTCCTTGTTCTCCAAAACAATGGAGTCCATTGTAAACTGCCAGCTCATGAGGTACCTTGAGGATCACCAGCTGATTAGTGACCGCCAATACGGTTTTCGCCGTGGTCGGTCAGCTGGTGATCTTCTGGTCTACCTCACTCACAGATGGGCGGAGGCAGTAGAGTTCAAGGGGGAGGCATTGGCCGTTAGTTTGGACATTGCGAAGGCCTTCGATCGGGTTTGGCACAAAGCGCTTCTTTCGAAGCTCCCTTCCTATGGGCTTCCCGAGAAATTGTGCGATTGGATCACCAGCTTTCTTGCAGATCGGAGCATCAAGGTCGTTGTAGACGGTGCAAGCTCCGATTGCAAGCCTATTAATGCTGGTGTTCCACAGGGCTGCGTGCTATCGCCAACGCTGTTTCTTCTGCATATCAATGATATGTTGCATACCCGTAACATTCATTGCTATGCAGATGACAGCACTGGTGATGCTCTTTACACCGGCCGAGCCAATATTTCTCGGGAAAACGTCTCCGAGTGCCGGGACAAACTTGTGTCTGAAGTCGAGTCTTTGCTGTACAGAGTCTCGGATTGGGGACGACTAAATCTAGTCCAGTTTAACCCCCAGAAGACACAAGTATGCGCGTTAACCGCTAAAAAGAACCCCTTTGTCGTATCCTCTCAGTTTCAAGGCACTCCCCTTGTTGCCTCACCCAGTATCGGAATCCTCGGCGTCGACATATCGAGTGACGTGCAGTTTCGTGGTCACTTGGAAGGGAAGGCCAAATTGGCCTCTAAAAAGCTTGGCGTGCTCACCAGAGCGGGACAGTATTTCATACCGGCACACCGCCTGCAACTTTACAAGGCGCAGGTTCGGCCGCACATGGAATACTGTTCCCATCTCTGGGCTGGGGCTCCCCAGTACCAGCTCCTTCCACTTGACCGCATCCAGCGCAGAGCGGCTCGAATCGTCGACGACCGAGTGCTTTCCGATTGGCTCGATTCACTGGCGTTGCGAAGAGATGTTGCATCTCTTTGCGTATTTTATCGCATCTATCACGGGGAGTGCTCTGAGGAATTGTTCGGATTAATCCCAGCCGCCAAATTTCGTGAACGCACGACACGGCAAACGTCCCGATACCATCCACACCATCTGGATGCTTGGCGGTCCACCACTGTACGTTTCACAAGGAGTTTTCTTCCACGTACAACCTCTCTGTGGAATAGTTTATCACCGGCGATTTTTCCGGACCGATACGACCTGGGGACCTTCAAGAAAAGAGCTTACTCCTTTCTAAAGGGCCGGCAACGCACCCGCAAGTCTCCTGGTGTTGCGGTTGATCATGGGCGGCGGTAGTCACTTAACATCAGGTGAGCCGCATGCTCGTTTGCCCCCTCTTCTATAAAAAAAAAATGAATTATTATAAAGTTTTTTTGCTTTACAAACAATAGTATTTTAATAAATAGTGTTTTTTCTATATACCTTTTACAGAACGAATTATGTTCGAGAATCTTAAGACATGTAAATAGTAGGAGCTTGGCCGTATAGTGTCACCCTGTAATTTTCTCTTCTTATTAAAGTAAAACATGATTTTGCGGCAAGCGTCGGCGTACTCGTTGTTATTTGAACCGTGATACTAACTCACCCACTCACAGAATAAATACACATGTTAGTACCGTAAAAACGACCAATAATAAAACCATTAAAAAGCTGGCATTATAATATAATGTCATGTATAATTATTCTTTAGATAAGTAGGTCATGAGAATAAATAAATAAAACAAAAAAAAATACAATAAAATTTAAATAGACAGCTTAATAATTAGTTGTGACAAAACGGTCTGTGACTGAGTTGTAACAGGAAACTCATTACTCCTGATATTCTGCCACAGCCTTTGCGCATTCACCACACTGGGTCTTAGGCAATTGGTGAAACATACGTGTCAACAATAAATAAATTACAGTTACTAAAATACAAAAAAAATTCTCTTATTTGAGGGGGTATCAGAGCCCCATAGAGCCAATGATTGCTTTTGAATGCGCCGCTTGCGGCATCTTTGTCGGAAGGTATACGGAAATAGGGTAGACCGGACTGGTGGTGGCAAATCGTTCCAAATTTTAGCAGTGTAAAATCCAGTCTTATCCAGTGGTTGTCGTAAGTGTCTAAGTAAAATGTCGGAAACAATTCCGTACATTTCGGAATTATCTCGTATAACATTATCTTCAGCATTACAACCCATCAAAAAAAATAACTGTTGCTTAATATTGATTGTCCTCATTGATCCTGCATGTCTTCTCAAGTAATAAATCAGTTTAATGGAGGTCGGCCTACGCCGCGCTTGACTTTTTTTTATAAAACTACGGTTGTTGGCGACGCGCCTATAAGAATATTTCAATTTATTAGTTAACCGATTACGAATAGCTTCTAAAAGGCAAATTATCAAGCAACAGTATTCTAATAAGAAAATGCTTAGTTGAATCTTAAAGAAATATCGAATTAATGATATGAAGGTCTTGGGTTCGACTCCCAGGCCGGAATAGTTTATTGTTTTCTTAGTAATATCTCTTAATAAATTCATATAGGGAATTTTTAAGATATAAATTATGTTACTGGATTTGTTCCCCGGTCGAGATAATCGCTGTGCATAAGTAGAATTAATGGAAATTAATTGCATAAGTATTGTCTTATATGAGTTTGATATGTTTTGTATGAAAACAAATGCCTATTTTCAATGTATTGATTCATGAAATATTTTGTCTATGTTATCTGATAAGAAACATGATAACTGATAAGAATCTGATTAGAAATAGTTTCCTATAGTTTGAGAATTGTGTAGAAGCAGTTATTCACCTAGTATTGTTGATATTAGTGTATACTAAACTTTCCATTTTTACTGATAGCCGATAGCCGTGCAAAGGTTAGTTGTTCAAATAGTGTGAGCTCATAGACGCACGCTAGCCACGTACTTAGGAGGCCAAATATGTAGAAATTTAAATATTTGCAATGTCAGCGATTTATGTATGTAATGACTTGTAAACCATTTCAGATTGATTGTACGTGCAAAAGAGGTGAATTCTGTGTTATTTTTATGTGAAAATTCCTGTGAATCAGTGAAATAATGATAGTTTTGTATAAGAAATTTAAAAGTGTTTTAATAGTGAAATGAATACAGAAAATGTAAATTAAACTGTTGTGTTGGTTAAGATATGTATAATTTCAAATGGGAAACATTGTTTTAACTTTCTATGTTAAATATTTAAGAAATTTCAACTTGTTCAATGTGAGTAAAATAGGCATATTTTGTTAAATAAATAAAAGGTTTTTTGTGATATGAAAATGTAATGTATATCGTAGTAAAGATATTTTTTTGTGCTATCTTTATAAGTAAATTGTATAAATGTATGTCTTATACAAAATAAATTATTGAGAAAACCTTGAGAGAGTGATAGTACAAATTGATGTAATTGAGTTGCGCGAGCGCACAAATGGCGCGGCTCACTTTTGCGTATAGCTCAGGGGTAGCTCAGTAAACGAGTTTTCTTGCAATTCGTTCGGGAATCCTTCGGGGAAGTTCGGGAATCCTTCAGGATTAGTTCAGGAAAAAGTGCAAGACCAGCAGTCAATAAGAAGAAAAAGTGTAGGGAAGTGATAGGGAAAAGTGATTACTCTCTCACGGAACGGTTTGAAGATAATTGCTGTTTTATTCCCAAGAAATTCGTCCCTCAAAATTATACAGTCCACATCGAACAATTAAGGCGTTGGGACCGGGACGACTTCGGAAGACCCGTAATCCCCGCCTGAACCTATTTTCTGAAAAGGAAGAGGTTGTCGCCCTTGTGTGTTACTCCGTTGCGGAGATCACATACGTTGTTACCGAACCCAACGTAGGCGTGATAGGAGGCCGGATCGAGAGAAGCCTCGATTCCTCCCTTCTGTTTCTTAGTTGATCGTTTAAGCCTGACTGGGTTCCTTTTCAATTGGTCCTTGCGAGCAAGATTCCTTTTCAACGGTTATAAACGAACTTACAGCCTACCTTGTCGTAAGTGGTTACAGCAGTCCATTGACAGCTGCAGTCTCACCTCTAAGAGACTTAGGTGATTTTTTTATAGGATAGGGTGACAAATGAGCTCACAGTCCACCTGATGGTAAGTGGTTGTTGGGGCCCATAGACATCTACATCTATCATCGATTACGAATCAAAATGCAGATGCGTTGTCACCCGTGAGGACTTCGATGGAATGCTTTTTTCCAGTAAAAAGGGTCTCCGGTTCTCTAGACTCACCATACAAACACAGCAACATTAAGCTATTATTTGACGCTGGTATTCTGTGAGAGCGTGGTCCATCCCCGGTCGAGCCGACCCATTCGCGCTACAACTATACTACTAATGTAACTGCAACATGGCTCTGCCACGTAAAAAAAACTAATTAAAATGATGAAATGTCTCACTGCCTGTCATTTTACTTTTACCGCCTTTCTATACACTTCAGTCCGGAATACAGCAGTGTAGATACTGTTATTACTTATTATACTAACCAAAGGGACTACTAAGCACAAAAGTAGTCCAAAAAGCAAGAAGAAAATTGTTCATCACTTGATGACCGTTCTTTATCGGTTTACTTGAGAGCGGGGCTAACGATAACGAAACGCTTATTTATGTACCTATAAACAAACGAGTGAATCACGTTTAAATTTAAATTTAAGTAGATCTGGGCAACACCGAGACTTACTTTATACTTGACTGTATTTAACTTCCTACTTTATGGATGACTGCATGGCACTACAATCCGATAGAGTGGTGCGACAACTCGAGTTAGTGTCCCTCTACAACGATACGCACGTGTCGCCATAAATTTGGGATCGCTGTCTTGTTCAGTTTCGCAACTACTTATATGTTATGAATAAACAAAACAGTTAATGGGTTGTAAGCAAGTTTTGATGGGCTGCCGGCTTTAGATGAGCGTTATACACTAACATTAAAAACTAATATTTATGCACAACATGTGTTCAATAATCAGAGCACGCTTACGAGATCTTGCGAGAAAATAAAACTAGTTTCCGATACCGCGATGGAGTTTCAAGTTCTTCTCCAAGTTTTTCTCAATGAGTTTCTGATACGTTGTCGGATATAATTCGGTGAAACTTTTCCTGTTAGCCTAGATTCAACTGTCTCACAACTATCAGTCTGAGAGTAGAAGTAAAAAACTTACTTTACTACTAAACTATTTGCTTTATTAAAAATGATTAACTTTACTACTAAACTATATTCCTTTTTAATCGCAAGCCTGATTATTAACCTTTATTTTGTTTTGCCAATTGAATTCTTTAGTTTCAGATTGGATTATATTAATCAGTTTAATTGAGATGGGTTTTAGGTCGAAGACTTTTTTAATATACAAAACTTGACCTGCACAAAGTTCAAAATCTTTATTAAACTAAGTGTGTATAAAAAGGGTTAATATAATACTAAGGAATTTATGGACGACAATAACCCTGGGACGGGTGATCTATTCTGATCTGATCTGAGTGAATAGTGAGAGCTATTTCTGATCTGTTTTGTGTTGTTAATTGTAACATACATGATTGTAAGCGAACGTTTTTTTAAGAAAATAGTCCCGCTGGGTTTCTTGCTGGTTCTTCCCAGGACGGAGGTTTTTACCAAACCAGTGGCAAATAAAAAAAACGAATTTCATTAAGTATTATTTATAATCTATATTGAATAAAAAAGTTTCTGCTCCTGTTACTGTAATTACTTTTTGGGAAAAAGTACGTTATTGTTGTTCTGGTGTATCAGTCTGAAAAAGTGGATTTCTGCACAATTTAAAAAAAACAAATTTATACTTATTAATTTACGTTTCCGAACCGTAAGCTGTGGTAGGTAGCTCAGATTATTCACTAGTTCGATCGATCTTCGCCGGTAATGTAATTGTGTATTACAGTTATACTCGTATTAAGAACTGATGTACCACCATCACTACTTACTTATTTGATGTTCTGAAAATAATTTTTGTTATTGAATAAGAGTTGCAAACTTACACACAGTCTACCTAATGGTAAGTGGATGCTGTGGCCCATAGACTTCATCCCATTTATCCTCGTTTAAGGATCAAACTGCAAAAAAGTGTCTCTGGTTTGTACACCTACTATACGAAACACAGCAGCATTAAGCTGCTATTTTCCGCTGGTATTATTTATGATCGTCGTGCTACCCCTGTCGAGCCGACCAATTTGCGCCACAACGATAATATAGCTGCATCGTGTCTCTACCACGTATAAAAAGTATTATCGTACATTTATATAAAATATATATTATGACGTATTGAAAAGTTATAGACACACTTCGATTGTATCCAATGCACCTCAAGTGTAGCCAAACGGCAGGTGGATATTGTTTGCTTACAAAGTAACAACTTGCTCTTGCCGGGATATAAATACGTCGCCGGAGTACACCGTCCGTTGTAAACGGGCCATGTTTTATTGCTTCCATTTTGTTTATTGTATCGCCAACATGCACGATAACACTGCATAAGATTTAATTAACGCTTGTTGAGTGTCTAACACTCTAGTGTATATAAATATTCCGGTGAAATGTACGCGAATCAACACTGAACAGTATCTACGATGTCAAAATATTTATAATAAAATTAAACGTGATAAAAATCCAAGTGACCTTATTACTAGAAATAATAAAAAATAATTTCTGTAGCTATAACAGCTTATGGGGCTTCAGAAGCTATTACGTGACAAATTTTTTATTAAAAGCTTAAACGTTTCGCTTTTTGTGTGGACTTAGTAAATAATCACAAGTTCAAGGTCTGCAATAAAAAAATTAACATTCGATTTCCGTTTATTACTATGAATAGGAGTGGATAGGCTATGATATTTTATTTATAAAGCATCTCTGGTCTTTTCTGCTTATTAAAATTGGTTTCAGGCTTGCAGATTGCTTACAGGTGAGGCAAAAGTAATCACCCCATTGGAAGACGCTATAATTTTTTGCAAATGGCGTCAAATGTCAAATCAGTTTTGACTTACTTGAAGTAGATATAAAATACATGTCGACAAGCCATGAACCGCTATACTCCTCAAGAACGCGGAATAATTGTTTCCATTTTTTTGCACAATAATACGTCTAAGGTGTTGGCACAGCGTGAGTTTCGTCGCAGATTTCCCGGCCATCCGACACCAGCTGGACAAACGCTGCTGCGTTTGGCCGCCCGCCTTGAAGAGACTGGGACAACACGAGATGCTCCTCGGCGCTGGCTGATCTCGACTAGCCATTCTGCTGAGAATATCGCCGCGGTAGCCGAAGATGTCGAAATGGACCCCGGAACATCAACCAGATGACGTGCCACGCAATTGGGTCTTAGCACGCGGTTCCTACGTCAAATTTTGGTGAAAGACCTAAGAGGTTCCCTTACAAAGTACAAACAGTGCATCAGCTGTTAGCTGTTGATCGCCAAACGCGGGTAACCTACGTTCAAGCCGTCCTGAATCTCGACCAAGAAGATGTCAATTTTTTATCGAAACTCATCATGAGCGATGAGGCTCATTTTCACCACAGTAACTACGTGAATCACTGAAATTTTCGCTTCTGGAGCACCGAGAATCCGCGTGTGATCCATGAAGAGCCATTACACCTGCTCAAAGTTACGACATGGTGCACTGTTTATGCTGGAGGAATCAAAGGACGCAGCGGGTCGGTAACCGTCAACGGCGACCGCTATAGAGCCGTGATCAACGACTTTATTCTTCCTCGATTGGATTAGCTGGGACTGGAGGACATGTGGTTCCAACAGGACGGTGCAACAGCGGACACTGCCCGAACCACAACCGACATTTTGAAACAGGCATTTCCGGGTCGCCTAATTTCTCGTTTTGGCGATTTGCTCTGGCTGGTCTGGCTTACGTGAACAAGCTTTAGACTCTAGAAGCCCTCAAGGACAACATCGAACACGAATGCGCGAACTTATCGTCTGAAGTTCTGGCAAAAGTGAGGGAAAATGCCTTAAAAAGGGTCCGTACGGTCATCAGTGCTGGCGGCGGCCACTTGTGCGATATTATCTTCTCGACTTAAGACGGTACCCTGACCAAAACCCTGAAAAGTGTGTTTTTCAGAGACTATTATCTCATTAGTTATGAGAAATAAGCTACATCTAAAAGCACATTATTAATGTTCGATATCCTATCATCACATTCCACGTTCTAATTTGTTTTTATGTGTTATGAATACATTTAAAATCTACTTTTAAAAAATGACTAAAATTATTGATTACATGCATCTGTTGCTAAAGGAAATTCTCTAATCATTTGGGGATTACACTAATGGATAGATAATTTAAAAATCTATATTATACACGTTTTATTTGATTTCTTAAGTTCGCTTATCTTTTTTAATTGATATAATTCCAAATATTCGGGCGTATTTTTACGCGATATATTGTAGCGAAAGCGCGTGGATTGTATGGGACCGAACGCTCAAGGTCTCTCGCTAGGGGAACCGTCTTTATGGAAAAATTCTATTAAGAGGGTAGAGTAAGTCAGCTCAAATTCTAATTTCGCCCCCACTTCCCCGCGCGTCGTATGCTATGTACCGATATGTTTGTAATCACTAATACTGTAAGTAGAAAGGTCGTTAGACACTTATTTCATTAGGTTTATCATATTTATGCCTGTTTCTTAGCGCCAAGCCAGCCGCTTCTTATTTTTATCACGGTTATTTCCCATTTTAATTTTACGTCGTACTGTTGCGTAATGTATATTCTGATCGTAAGCGACACAACTTCTCCCTTCAAAAGCCTAAGCGATACTAACGGGGCGACAGAATTCAAGCTCAAGACGCCGATAGTTTAGGTAATTTCTTTTTACAGTGAAAATAATGGTATTTTAAAAAAAGTAAATAACATAAGCACTGCTTTATAGTTAGTTCAGTTAGTATGCAAAGTTTCATGATCTTATTTAAAGTATTTTATGAATAACAGCGGTTTATTGTTTATTTTGGAGGTAACTTTGGATTTTTTTTCTATCGAGAAAATTTTACGAAATTGTGTTTTCGTCTAACATAATCACTAACATTAATCCTCAACTTTACCATATATTTATTTCAAAATTAATGCTGCAATATTTTCGGCATAACGAAGGATCTTGCTAAGCCATTTGACATTATATTTCCCCTTAAATTAAACATAAAGAATCTTCAAACAGAATCAAAGATTTTTATTTGTAAAAAAATTGCAGCCAAAGAACATCGGATGATTACATTTGCCTCACCCGTTAAAAGAGACTTTTACGAATCGCTAGAAAATTTAGTCAATAACATATAGTCGTCCGATATTTTTATGTGAAAAAATATTTTATTGATATGTAAAAAACCTTTAAGCATCATATAAAGAATTCTCTGTTGTATAAAATCGGGCATGTAAAAGTTATTCTATAAATTGTCTTGCTTTATGAGAGAAGTAAAGTCGTTACATCAACAAGAAAATGAACTTGGAAGGCCTTAATACTCAAAGGGTGTACCGGAATTAAATGTTAACTAAGTACACGGTTTTTAGGTGTCCCAAAGGATGCTCAAACAGCTATATCTTAACCTACTTTTGCTGTATGTGTTTCTTTTTTCTGTTACAAATAAAACTAATTTAGTCGTTCTATTGCCGGATGAATAAATTAGTATATAAATACGAATAGACTGCCTATAAAGGGGGCTGATTTGCCAGATTAATTTGAGTAATTTAGTTTGTTTTGGTTTGTTATGTAGTTTATTGCGCGGCGTCGTTTTTGCTATCGCCTGCATATTATTTTATCTTATTGTTATATTATTATAGAAACTAGTAGAAAAAGCGGTGTCAATGTAAGAGTATCCACTAACTCATATAACGTGACTGAGGGGAACAAACTAAAAGATGGGCAGCGGCACCTTCCTAATAAGAACTATAAAATAAAAAATCCGAGCGTGGCAACTATGGCAGTAATCTTGTGAGGTAATCTATAGGGATATACTCACATATAATAACTATAATATCGAGTTTTCCCAATTGATCATTTTTTTAATGATCGCCTTTATGTTAAGACATGGTAGAGCCATGCTGCAGTTATATTAATAGTTTTAGCACGAATAGGTCGGCTCGACCGGGGAAGGACCACGCTCTCACAGAATACCAGCGTAAAATAGTGTAGAGAACCGGAGACTCTTTTTACTGGAAACGAGGCATTCCATCTTAGTCCTCACCGATGACAACGCCAGATGCGTTGGTTAACTTTGGTTCGTAATCGAGGATAGATTATAGATGTCTATCGGCCGCAGCAACTACTTACCATCAGGTGGACTGTATGCTCGTTTGTTACAAAACGAAAGAAAAAAAAACGTTTACAAATATATTTTAAATGAACAGCCGGTTTCGTTTCGCCGCACTTAATTAAGGGTAAGAGAATTCAATAAACATCTGGTCGACGTCGCTTCAGAAAAAAAAATCAGGAAACGATTCCCGCGTGTCAAACTAATTCGTTGGGATTAGCCTCGGCCCGAAGTCGGGCACGCGGGCAAAAACCCGAATCTATCATCGAGACAATCTTCTGTTGGGTATTTTTAACTCACCATTCCATTTCTTCGATTGTTTTTATAGGTAACGTCGAATGTACATTTTATCAACAAATTCTTAATACTAATAATACAATATAAAGAATATAAACTGTAATATCTTCATTTTTTTATTAATTAAGGATTATTACTGAATCTGATTGACAGGGTCAGAAATTGAGTGATGAAAAATGCGGTTTGCAAGTTGATGTTGTGACCAGGGTTATAAAAGGAATGCTTCGATAGTTTGGTTATGTAGAAATAATGAACGAGGAAATAGTGAGAAAGCAAATCTATGCAGAAATAAATGGCAAAGTCGGGAAGGGACGCCCTAGACGAACGTTTGTCGACCAAATTAGCGATATATTAAAGATGAGCCAGATTATAATAGCTCCCTTAACCGACGAGCATCTATGCGTAGGTATTTGAATGTAAAGGAGACGACAGAGTCGTGTCAGAATCGTGCGAACTGGAAGTCCGCAGTCCCTGTCTGCCTCTCCGAGTGACAGGCTCTTTATGTTTTGTATGTTTATCAACATATCTACTGCCTTGACTTCTATTGTTTTATTCATTTTCGGGTGGAATTATATCGTCTACATTTAAGGCGAAGTTAGTAGTTTGTGCCACATATAATATATTGCTTTAAAGAAACGATATTTACTCTACCAATACTCCCGTTAATCGTCGTGCTGCGGCGGCGTCATGTTCATCTTCATCAATTTATTGTTGAACATAGTCATCTTCAATATATTGTCTCATAGGGACGACATTGCCACTGCTGCTACGCGCAGCAAGCGCGTTCTCGCAATCATAATAATTACTCAAAATAATAAAAATGCTTTTGCCAACCTACGTGCCAAGGGTGATAACGTTGGCAAATATTTCCCCTGTGAAGCAATCAAGGATGACGTTCAAGTAACGCTTTGTAATTGTAGAGTGATTTAATTAATTTGAGGAGGGGAGATCCGAGCGAAGGTGTAAATACGGTGGCGGTGAGCTATGGCGTTGATTATTTCACGCATTACGCTTTTAAGAAGCTCTTATTCCCCTCTGCACTCTATGTATTCGTACTATGTTACCGCTTGAATTTTAAAGATATAATTTACTTTGGCTTACGAGTAGCTTTAAAAATTTTAATTGGTAAAATAATTTAACAAAGGCAAAAGTAAAAACATTTCAAAGCTTTAACAGAAAATCTACTCAGTTTTTATCTTATTACAAACAAAGCTCAGACAACATCAAGACTGAATCACATTATCCCTGCCACTTCCGCCGTCTTGCTTTCAAAAATCTTTCATCTGACTACATTTAAATCGATAGTTGTTCGATTTTTTGTTTAATTTCTTACAAACCGCACCATTTGAAACATATTTTACTGAACTTAAAACATATTGTGTAAAGAAAAGTATAGCAGGTTAAATGTAGCACTCCTGTATACAGGTCCTGTGGCAGTAAAAAATAGGTAGTGAAGTGGGAAAAGCTGTGCCAATTCGTGCTATAGAACTTCAAAAGTGCTCGAAATATATCTTATTTTTGAGAAAACATTTAGTTCCCTCACGACATTTTAGTTCACCACCAGGAAAGCCATGAAGGTTTTCTTTTTCATAAAACTGACTTGACAAATGAACTTGCAGTCCACCTGATCGTAAGTAGTTGCTCTGACCCATATACATCTACATATATCCTCGATTAAGAACCAAAATGCTGATGCGTTGTCACGCTTGAGTACTAAGATGGTACTCAGGGGTGACAACGAATCTGCATTTCAAACAAAAATGTCTCCTATTCTTTATACCACTCACCATACGAAATAGCAGAATTACGATGTTATTTTACCCTAGTATTCTGTGAGAGCGTGGTCCTGCCCAGGTCGTGCAGACCCATTCGTGCTACAACTATAATATAGCTGCAGTGTGTCTCTACCACGAATAAATTTATATAGAAAACTTTATTTAAAAATTGTCTGAGCGATCCTTATGATTGGATTAACAACGGTACGGTTGGCTCATCCAACGAAATATTGGGGTGTCTTGTGTAAAGAAAAAAAAAAAACGAAAATAGCTCACTCGCGTGGTAAATTATTTGATAAGCGTGTAATGGGAAACCACGGTTAGTTTTTTTTGCCTTAACTTTCAGGTAATAACTACCTTGTTACAGAACTGTCAACACCAATGAGGGTTCAATAAATGTGTTGGTTACAGTTGAATCATTTAATTACTTAGCTGTTGTATGATCTTTTCGATATATAAAAATAACGTGTCTCATTCCGTGTGACACAGTTTGTCCGTGATGAACTCCTAAACTACTGAACTGATTTCAATGAAATTTTGCATACTGTGTACAGTTTGGTCAAACTTGAGAGATAGGATAGTTTTTATCCCGATAAGTGACCCTCAACCCTCAATATTTTATTATTGTGAAATTAAGGATTTTTTTTATAGGAAGTGTCGTCGGAAAGGTTAGAACGACGTCTGCCTGGTCAGCTGGTATGTCGGCATATATATTACATATTTGGCATTTAAAGGAGCTTTTTTTTGCATTGAATCTCGTTTATAATATGATAATATTTTATAATATGATATTAAATAAGCTAGTTTAAATGCCCACAAAATATTATGCTCGGTGAAAAAAATCAGAACTCTGCAAAATTAAAAATATTTCCAGGGAACATGAAGTTGAAAAGGTCAAAGCAGTGCGGTGTCTTTTCTATATGGCTTAGAAATAAAAACTGTTACTATTTTATAAATGTTTACTTTAACGTTAACTTATTTTCACATCGTGGTAGAAGGATTAGTAGATTAACAGTAGGGGCTGCGAATAAAATGATGTTTGTTTCCAAATATGAAAATTGTTTCTTTTGCAATACGAATTCCTATGAAGTTCTTAGGTTTGGTTTATGAGATAATATTTTTTTTTGTTGTTATATAATTATAACTACAATGGTGTCCCTTCTGCGATAGCATTCGTATAATTGTACTAATTATCGAAGAAATTTTCCCTTGTGCTGTGGTGGTACCGTAAGAGTATCCATCAAGCCTTTTCGTCTCGAGGAATTTGTAAGGAGCGACTATGGGAAAGGTTAAAAAGAAACTCGTAACCTTCGATTGATGGCGGTATAGTATCTTGATGAGGCTGATGTAATACGATAATATTTAGCATCTAGGAGGTGAGACACATCTGGAACTATGACCGGCCAATACGCCTGCTAAGCGTAACAACTCCTTACAGTAGTAGAAGCTCATATCAAGCCGTTGACTGTTATATTTCAGTAAAGATTACAAGTGTTTTTTTACATTAGGAAATGTCTACACATACCTGCCTCGAGGAGGCACGGACGGGTTATGTCGTACTCGCACGGACTAGAACTCCATGGTGTTCCACCTTCGCCACATATTGCGAAGCCTAACCATATATAATTTAAGCTCACTACTATTTTGAAACACACACATTTTATACGTGGTAGAGCCATGCCCATGCTGCAGTTGTATTAGTAGTATAGTTGTAGCACGAATGGTTCGGCTCGACCGGGGAAAGACCACGCTCTCACAGAATCCCAGCGTGAAATAGTAGCTTAATGCTGCTGTGTTTCGTATGGTGAGAGTAGAGAACCGGAGACCCTTTTTACTGTAGATGTAGATGTCTATGGGCCAACAGCAACCACTTACCATCAGGTGGACTGCGTGCTCCTTTGTCACCCTATTCTTTATAAAAAAGAGTATACGCTTTGTCTGTAATTTGCATAAATATCTTTGATGTTAAAACTAAAAGTGAATATTAAATACGCGCTGAGATTACAACGCTAAACTGCAGCAAAGTTAAGCAACGGACAAATTTAGACTGCCCTTGCTTCTTCTGTCGCATAATCACGAGCCGTTATTTACGTAAATCACTACACCGTGCCTGTGTAATGTAAACGCCGTGAATACAAAGCTAAGGTCGCTTACATACGCGCGACTGCGACTTGAAGCTTATAACAAGTTTGTTGTATGACCCCTTCCTGTCTAAAAGTCCGTCTAGGTAGGTACCACCTTCGTGCCGGTCTTCCGCTCTGAAGGGTAAGGAGAACCTTATAATTACAGACTGAGTCATCCCATCCTAGTCCACAGAGGTGACTACGCATCTGTCTTCTTTGTTTGAAGCTTGCCGCAGGTGTCCAGGAACTGCAGTAGCCACTTATATCATCAGGTGGACTGTAATGTAGTCTGTCACGGTTTTATAAAAAAAGGAACAACTAAATGTCAAATAGACCCTCAAGGAAAGAGCTCACTCCTTTCTAAAAGGCCGGCAACGCACCTGCAACTCCCCTGGTGTTGTAGTTGTTCATGGGCGGCGGTAGTTACTTACCATCAGGAGAGCCGTAGTACGCTCGATTGCTCCCTCTCCTATAAAATCAATAGGTTTAACTGATTTTCAAAACTATTTTAATCTTCACGTAATACGCTACATCTTGACTTTGATTGATTTAACTCTGCGTTTAGAATGGGACGATTAAAGTAGTTAACTGCGAGCCGCTTTATACGTATGTTAAAGCCGTTTTCCGGTATCGGCCAATAAAGCTGTCGGCATTGCAACATGAAGTACCTAAATATGCGTTTTTATGTATTCCCGAAGATTTTTACGAGACGTCCAAAGCTATTCTTGGCCTGTTGTACACGCTTTATGATTACCATTATCACGCTCGCTGATGGGATGTGGTAGTTGTAAAATATTAGTAGTAACCGTACTTATATTTATTTAGCCGTTTTCCGTGCTGGCGTTTTGTTTATTCCCTGTATTTCTTTGCATAATGCAGACGTGTAGGCGTTAAATAATAAATGTCTGCATTTTTCATCCCCCCGACGAACCCTCGACGGCCTCAAGTGCATAACTCTACACACCTTTATTTTTGCCGTCACCTCTGCACTGCTGTCTTTTATTTTGTTGCGCGCCTCGTCCGCATAATTCCACAATAATGCCTCTGTAATGCTCTAAAATCCTTCCAACGTTCCGTCGAAGGGGAACTTTCTATACGTAATATCAGGCTTCATTGTGAGCCATGTATTTTGTTCCTTACAAATGGTTTTTTGCAGAAATGTAATGAACGCTTTATTCGTAGGTGTGAATGCTTCAAAAGCGCAAAGAGCGAGATTTTTCGCGCGATACTCAATTCGATAAAGAGAAAAATGAGTATTATTATAGCTGTTTTCTATTGGTCGAAAGAATATCTTGCGATATAAAGGTATGAAGGTTAAATGGTTCGACATGATTTGTTCCTTAAATTTACATATAAGAATGTTGTATTTATATAAAATCTTTAAAACGTTGACGGATATATGTTAATGCTTAGTAAAATACTATCGTGAAATAGAAATTCAATTGTCTTAATAAGCATTGTACAGCTTTTGTAAACATTGACATTGTCTGCAGTCTCATCTGTACTATAATTATTGCGTAAAACGGGACGAACCTTAGTTTCTCATTAATACTGCCGGCGTTTTCTAGCGGCGTTAGCTTTGAGAGAATCCGCGATAAGGATTGGAAACAGCGGTAAAGCTTGTGACATAAGTTGAGAGGAGGCAAAGAGTGGGCGCCACCTTAGGCGGCACAGGTTATCTCTGGTTATTTGTCGTATCAAGTGGTTCATTTGGTTTTCGCCGCCGCTTCAAACGAACCGCGCACGGTAGCCGTTTTACGAGTATAACGGTGGTGGGGCAATAAAAACAGGTATAACTAATTAGTTATGCCTGTTTTTATTATAACAAATTTTCGCACTTTGGGAAATCTTTGGGTGAGGCCTATGTTCAGTAGACTTTTGATAGACTGCAATGATGATCATTGCCATTAGTTTGGAGTTTAAAAAAAAACTAATCTTGATAAACCAATAATATCACTTATTACGTTTTAAATTTGTCCAAACTGCTTATGTATGTCTTAACAGTCATAATATGTAGCTATTTTGAAACAAATGTTTAGTACTTTAAAATGTTCGATTCTTTTTAATGTGTGGTATTAATGTTAAAATTATTCAATATTTTTATTTGTATCATTAACGACGCTGCCTATCACATTGGTGTAAAATGTTTTGGGGAAAATTAAGATAATATTTTATTTAATTTTGTTAAATAAATACCCTGTCGCGGTGTTTTGTTCCTTAATGGAATCCGTAATCGTATCTTATTACGAGAGTGTCATAAGAACTGACTGTGAGAATTACTATCTCATAGAAAGCCATTTAAAAGTAAAGTAAAATATGTAAGGTAAAGTCCAATTGTGTACTACAAAAAGTTGAAGGTATACCTACATGATTTTTCGCTCATTTGATCACTTATTTCTTATATCTATGTGCACTGCACTGTTGAAAATGCAACGAAATCCTTGGGGGTTATTTTAGACAACACTTTTACTGCCTCATCAAAATTAGAGATATATCGTGTCGGCCGTGTCCGAGCGTTGTAGGTGGTCATTTAAATTTTAATACTATTCGGATTCTAATTTCGTGGAAACAGCTTATTAATGAATTTTAATTATCTAAAAATCTCGGCGTGTCAGTTTGTCCTACATTATAGTTTTGTTTTCTAAAGATCATATGGAAATATATTTTGTAAAACCACTACTTCCTCTATGAGTAGAATATAGGAAATGCAAAACATCACAATTTGTTATTTTCCAGTGGTGCCTACCCATCAAATTGTTTTTGAAAATGTTTTTAATTTATCTATGCTTATTTTTTATCCATGTGCTTGTAAACAGTAGCTTGTATCACTCGTTGATGAGACTCAATTTGTGAGGGTTTGCGGAGTTTACCTATTTGTGGAGTACACAGGATACCTGTTGCGGCAACACCGACTAATAATCAGCAGTATAAAACAAGGCGCCAGAGGGTGCCTAGCGGCAATCTTCTTTTAGAAAGGTCTTACCATTGTACCAGCAAAGATATTAGCAAGTCATTATATCATTTTTACCAGCGACCGTATTTTATTTCATTTTATTTTGTTACGTCCATTTGTACCTTAAGCGCCCTCCAAATTCACGCCGTGAACACCTGTGAAAGGCGTGAACCGCGAATGTGGATGGCTTTGCACCTTTTCACGCCTTGTTCCCCGTTCAGTGTCGGTATTTTGTGCCCGCTTCAAAGGGTTTACGAGGAGTGAACCTCTCGTGAACGCAAGCGCATCCACACTCGCGCGTGAAAACAGTAACGCGCGAGACTCGTTGCCGTGAGGTTGTGTTATTTTTGTTTTTTTACGTAGGACGGTGCGTCAAAATGAGCGTCAGTTGGACGAACAAGCAGGAACTCTTGTTGATCGAGTTTTACCATGCCGAACCCATTTTATGGGATGCTAAACACAAATATCATAAAAATAAAATGAAAGTACATGACGCATGAATACGAATAAAGGAAATAATGAGTATTATTTTATTTATTTTATAGGATAGGGTGACAAACGAGCACAAAGTCCACCCGATGTTATGTGGATGCTGTAGCCCATAGACATCTACGTTTATCCTCGATTACGAATCAAAATGCAAATGCGTTGTCACCCGTGAGTGCTACAATGGAATGCCTCGCTTCCAGTAAAAAGGGTCTCCGGTTCTCTACACTCACCATACGAAACACAGCTACTATTTTACGTTGGTATTCTGTGAGAGCGTGGTCCTTCCCCGGTCGAGCCGACCAATTCGTGCTACAACTATACTACTAATATAACTGCAGCATGGCTCTGCCACGAAAAGCGTAGAAGTGACTGATTGAAAAAGTCTAATGTCCAGTTATAGAAATTATAAGAAAAAGGTGAAGGTTTCTGAAAGGAAGTCTGGAGCAAGCAGCGACAAAATTTACAAGCCCATTTGGATTGCCTTTGACATGATCGGTGCTTTTCTAGGAGAAAGCGATAATTGTAAAAAAACTACAAATACGGTTTTTTATCTTTTATATACATGTAATTGTCGTGAGCCAAAGCGCATAGCGTCACGGCGATAGCATTGCATATTTCAGCGTCCATTCTCGACGAGCGCGCGAACTAAACTGTGAACAACTGCGAATGTGGAGGGATGTGTTTTTCGCAACGACTTCGCGGCAAAATTACGGCGTGAATTCACGCCGTGAATCACACAGGAGTCTGGAGCCCACATTAGGATTATAGACCCACCATAAATTACAGATAACGAAATTTTTCTTGCATTTGCATTTGTGTAAAGTCGATTTTACACGAATGCGAATACGTGGACATTCTACAAAAATGTTATTGTTTATATACTAACAATTTGTACATACATATATATTATATAGTACTAGCTTGCCCGGCTGACGTTGTGCTGGCCTTTTCGACGACCCTCTGTAATGTCCTATTAAAAATCCTTAAATTCGCAAAAGAAAAATTGTGGGTCACTCATGGGCAAATAAAACTATCCTATCTCTCAAGTTGGACCAAACTGCACACGGTGTGCAAATTTGATTAAAATCGGTTAAGTAGTTTAGAAGTCCATCGCGGACAAACAACGTGACACGTAATTTATATTAAGATATACCACTGTAATGGTTATTCCCACATAATACCTAGTTTATGAAGTTGCGACTTTAATTCTTCGATAAATCATAAATACGAATACGATAATACTAGTTTTGTATCTTGTTATAAATTACTATTATAAGGTTTGTATTTAGGACATTTACATTAAAAATGTGTCTTTTTCTAGTAAATTAAAGCTTTATTTTTAAATTGTTTTACAAATAAAGTAAATATTATAGAGATCTTCACATAAAACAAAATACCGATACCATATTACAAAATACGAATATAACTCTGAATGCTAGTTTTGAAAACTGCATTTATGTTAGCATGTTTACCGAGATAACATTATAATATTTTATTCAAATTATTAAAAGTGTAACCTTTTCACGTACACACGAATTTGTTTTGGTTTAAGTGGTAACTAGGTACATGATGTTTATCGACACGTGTTACATGCGTTGTATAGCTAATTAATTAATGTTTAATTTGTAGCGGTCTCGTTAAACAAACATAAGCCGTTACGGTGTTAAAATTATAATTTTAATCATAGCCAACAACCTCTCGCTCATTTGCATGAGCGCTTACACGGAAAACACACAAACTTGTTTAGACAGGGGTAATAATGGGCTTTAATCGCTATCGTAAGAGCGGTCCAACTGGTCGATGTGAAATAATCGGAATTTTGTGACATATTGGCCTGAGACCGGTTGCTTACTCTGTTTATTATTGAACACGTTTCACAAATATTTGTTAAAGAAAGCGGAATGTTTAGAATAAAGTTGTCGCTTTTTTGAGTAGGTATTATAAATTGTGTTAATACAATTCGATTATTAAAGTAAACTGCTGATCATAGGCCTCCCCCATACATTGCTTCATAGGGGGTTTCGAAGAAAGTTATAATAAACGAAATGATAAGGTATGCCCACAGCAGTGAAGAAGCCAGCACGGGTATTCCGAGGGTTCGAGCACATTATCCTTCGTCACTCATGGTTTGGCTTGGACTCTCATATTCAGGCTTAACTGAGTTGTTTTTTCTGTGAAAAAGGTGTAAAAACCGGTGCCGAGGTGTACCAAGATACCGTCGCGCAAACATAGTGAAACCTCTTTCTCAAGTAATGTTCAAAAACTGACATTGGATATTCCAACAGGACTCACCAGCTCATTGGGCACGTTAAACGCAAATCTGGTTCTCTCTCTCAATCTGGAGGAGAAAGTCTGCTCTAAACCTCATCAGAATTTAGAATCTCTCCGAGCATCTTTGGCTAAAGTAGCGGCAGAAATAGATACTGCGATTGATGATTGGCCATAGCATGTATTCAAAATAGGGGAGGGCATTTTGAATAATGTAAATAAAATTGTATTATAAATAAAATTTTTTCCTTTTCCTTTCATGTCATGTATATAATTTCTGTATAATTATCAAAAAGTATCATTAATTTATAAAAAGTTTTTAACAGAACTTATGACCTGAGTGAACTGAACTTTAAAATAGCGTCCAGTTCACAGAAATCTATAAGAGACTTTAAATAAGTGGAACAAGTAATTAAATGTTACGTTGATTTATATAATACGCAATACGTGGTAGACCCATGTTGCAGCTATATTAGTAGTATAGTTGTAGCACAAATGGATCGGGACGACCGGGGAAGGACCATGCTTTTACAGAATACCAGCGTAAAATAGCGGCTCAATGCTGCTATGTTTCTTATGGTGAATGTAGAGAACCGGAGACCCTTTCTACTGGAAAGGAGGCATGCCATCTTAGTCCTCGCAGGTGACAACGCATCTGCATTTTGATTCTTAATCGAGGATAGATGTTGTAGACCAGGGTCAAAGCCGTCAAAAATAATTAAAAACGAAAAAAAAATTAAAGTAGGATGAAACCTATTGGAAAAGGAAGGGAATACCACTAAAATGATAGGAAAAAAAATACTGGCGATCTGAGGTTGGAAAGGGGTAGGGGGGGGGGAGTTTTTAAGGGTAAAAATCGGTAAATCTCGATTTCCGGCAAAACTACAAGTCCTATCGAAAAAAGTTCAATGGCAAAGTTGTAGATAATAAAAAGATCTACAACTTTTGTATCTATAGTTTTTCTCCATAACCTCAAAATTTATGTGAAAAATCCAAAAAACCACATTTTTGATTTTTTATTTTTATCTTTTACAAAAAAATTGTTTTTTTCATGATATTTGGTGAAAACTTACCTCTTTATATCCCAAACACACTGGAATTTTGAAGATTTTAAATATTAATTTTTTCTAGAATTAGATCTATTTTTTTTAGATTAATAAACAAAAAAAATTACAAACCAATTAAACAAATATCGCAAAAAACATAGTTTAAAAATACGATTTAAAGGAGATTTTTTTTCAAAAAATGTGACTACTGCTATTTTTTTTAGTAATAAAAGTTTATTTATTAAATTTTCATTACATTTATATATTAGAAAATCTCATTAGATAGAAATATACACGTAAATCGTACTATTGAGTAGAGATATTCGCCCGTAATTTATTTTTCCTATATATAGTGGTATTCCCTTTCTTTTCCTATAGGTTTCATCCTACTTTAATTTTTTTTCGTTTCTAAAATTATCGACCCTGGTCTATGGATATCTATGCAGGTAGGTAGGTAGGTAGCAACCACGTACCATCAGGTGGACTGTGTGCTGGTTTGTCACCTTCGTCCTATCAAAAAAGACATTGATTAGTATGTTGTTTATAAGGCCATAAAATAATGAATATGAGTTTGCGTATAAATTAGCAGATTAGTAGATTTGATATATGTATATATTAGCATTCTAGATCAACGTTTGTTTTTAGAGGTCCGTAATGCATTCATATCATATTACCTCGAAATGGTTACTTAACTAAAATCATACGTGTGAATATAACACAAAAATTTTTGTATAAAGCAAATTGGCCAATAAATTTTATTTATACCGACGGTATTTCAAATTTAGTGTTGTTGGTATATACGAGCGTTGACACCGTTGAGTTTCATGAATTTAATAATGATGTAACAAGATAGAAGTCCTTAATGAGGCATGTCCATAACAACATCGTTGGGTTTACAGAAACAGTTTGAATGTGGATTGTAGAACTCGCAACATTAACAGGGTTGTAAAGTTGTACATTTTCATACAAAAAGCGATAACATTTTTCACCTCCTAGCCTATGTTGACATGTAATTATTTTCATAATTTTTGGCAATGTTGTAGATGTAATGAAAAACTAGGTCCTTACGTTTTTATTTTTAAGTTATTAGCAACGAATTTTTTTTTACTTAAAAGCTTTGTTGAGCTTTTTTTTATTAAACTAAACTGAATTGCTAAAGTAAAGCAGTGTATCGCGACCACCCACTAGATGCAGTGACGACATGCTAGCAGAAAGAATTCCTCGAAGAAGGCCTATGTTCAGCAGTGGTCTTCTGAAGGGCTGTAATAATGATGATGATGATGAATTTCTAAAAAAGAAAAACACACAGACCCAGATTAAGATGTACCTAGGTACTGAAACTAATGAGACACGATAAAATTGTCTCATTTCCTAAACGTTTAGGGAGGGGGGTGAAAACGTTATCGCCCGAAACAATATTTCAAAAAGGAAATGTGTGTAGACAATTTTTTCAAGACTTGCAACTCTATATCGCACGATATGGCGATACGAGCGAGCGGTATAAAACAGATAGCATTTTTGAAAATACCTACACGCGCCACGTATCGGCACTACAATTCTCTTAATATTAATCAGTGTTTCCTTATTATATCTTCCAATGAAAAACATAAAATATCGGTAGGTATCGTTTTCACATTTTGTACCCGGACGTTTTGTTTCGCTATCTCTCGATTCGAACGTAAAATAGATGTTGAAATGACAAGTTAGTGCATATCATGGATAACTGCGGCCAACTTTCAACAAAGGAAGTGATGGACTGATGGATGCCTTGTAACTCATGACGACAGAGGTGCAACGTCTAGTATGTTGCAGTCTACCCGTGTAGTGGCGGTGTAAAATTACCCACCAGATCCACAAAAAGCCCTACATCGTCCCGTGGGGGTCGTGAGAGGCGATAGAGGGGAACTGAAACAAGAGTTGGAGGGCCTGCAAAGCGCAATCACTACTGTGATCACCACAATCTATGGAAAAGGCTTATGTACACAAAGGACTTTTATAGGCTGTATGATAGAATTGATGTAGCCTTACTGTATTATTATTTATATAATACAAGTGATATGCCCCGACTCCGCACGGGTGATATCAGGATTCTACAATAGCGCCATCTACCGGTTACAACTATGCCTGTAACCTTCGCGGAAGTGAAAGCAATATGTTAACAAAGTTTTACCGCAATCTGATGAACGGTATGGCAGCGTATAAAATACGAACAAAAAAAATTTAATTTTTATATATTAGATGTTGTTATTTCTATAAAGTTTCATCATGGCTATTGTAGCCCAACATAAGTCGACTATTGATCAGAGGCCTTCTCGGTAGATCGCCTCAAAGCACGGTCTACAACACGTTCAAAAGTGATGAGTCGAGCACGGAATTCACAGAATTCATGCATGACTCATCAGGGGACCAATCCATCTTGTTAGAGGACCACCTCATACTGCACTTGCAGCTTGCAGGTACTAGGCTGGTACTCGTTGAACTTTTCATTCTCATCGATTGTCGGCTTGTCAAGCTGTATGGCGTCTCCATTGTCTCTTTAAGCTACTGATTGGTTGGACTGTATCAGTTAATCTTGTTTAAGACTAACATGTGGTGGAGCCATGCTGCAGTTATATTATAGTTATGGCACGAATGGGTCGGCTTGACCGGGGCAGGACCACACTCTCGCAGAATACCAGCGTAAAATAGCAGCGTTATGCTGTTGTGTTTCGTATGGTGTGTGTGTAGAGAACCGGTGACCCTTTTTACTGGAATCGAGGCATTCCATCTTAGTCCTCTAGGGTGACTGCTGACAACGCATTTGCATTTTGATTCTTAATTGAAAATAAATGTGGATGTCTATGGGCCACAGCATTCCCATACCATCAGGTGGACTGTGTGCACGTTTGTCACCCAATGCTATAAAAAAAGACTAAATTCTATTTTAAGGATTTAATAACACAGAAAAACTTAAGCATTTTTTATTTAAAACATGAGTTATTCTTTACATGTGTCTATGATAATCATCTGGTACTCGTTACGATTCCAAGGCGTTACTGACTTCGTACAACGACTGTATGTGTAGCGTAGTGTACGTAGGTACATGATTTATTGTGAGAAATTGTGTTATCTTAAATAATTCGGTTACATTCAAATAAGTAACTTAAGGTTATAATGTATTTTAAATACGTGGAGTAGATAAAAGTACTTGTAAACGAGTTCAAGTTCCAAATTTCAGCATGTTTACTTATTAGCTTATTACCACGTATTTATTAATTCGCTTTCTCCTCTTTAACAGACTAGTAGGCAAGTACTATGTGCTTACGTACGTAGTACTTATTACATTAATTCTCGTAAGTACAAATTACGTAGTCGATTTTAAACTTACCTCCTCTATTGGATGACCATGCAATCATTATAAACGCTCTTTATACATTTTGTAATCGATTGTAAAAAAATTCCCGATGATTAACTCTTAAATAGCTAAGCAGGCCTACTAGCTAACTTTGTTGACATCAAAATGATTTTCACTTTGTAGTACATACATTGATTCGAATGCTATTCATACCACGGCTTATAAAAACTAAACGCAATGTAGTATAAAGTGCCGTCATTTAATGTCAATAATAATATCCTTCAGGCTAAATTTCGGTCACGGCGAACAGTCTCAACGGAGACTAGCCTACTGGTCAAGACAGAATTATAATGCCCGAGTGTAAGCGCAACAGGTGCACTATCTATTCCTTCACTTTCGTAGTCCCACGGGACGATGATAATCCGACAAGACCCGAGAGAGATCAGGCGCAAGACCAACGGCTTTAAGTGCTTTCTGATGTACGGGGGGTGAAACATCAGCAACTTCCTTACTCTAGGCCTCTACTGAAAATTTATTGACAGAAACACACAAGACCCGGGATGTGAATGTGAACCATGTCATGATCAGCAAGCTCGTTAACAATAACTTGAGCTTGACCAAAAAGGCAGCCATCTTTATTTGATATCACCAACAACGTATAGGCGGGCCTGCTGAACAGGAAACTTGGTAAAAATGTTCACCATTTTAAGTCTTATCAACATTGAAGTTTGTTTTTTCTATTAGATCATCAGTGCTTTCATTGGTCATAATTATGTATTTTATTTAAAAAAAATTATAACATACTCATTACGGTTTCAGTACTTTACACTTCTGCGCATTTTATTAGCTGAATAAATAGTTATATAGAAAATGTATAGTAATATTTCATTTAGTTCATTCGAGTGGTTGTGCAACTTATAATACCTAAGAATTGATTTATAATTTTGTAAAACTCAATGATAATAAGACATTAAATTATTCTCGCAGTGGTCATTCCTTCGAGATAATGCCATATTTTGAGGTTAGAATTAGAATCGACATTAAAATTGCTAATGTAAAGACGTATATTAGCAATTTTAATGTTATAGACTGAAATCAATTAAGATCGTGTATGTATGTATAAATTAATGAAAAATGTGTTATTGCAATTTTAAATTTATGAATATGTAATGATGCCACAATGTTTTCAAGGATAACTTTCTAAAAAATACTGGTTTTATTTAAAAAAAATTGTGTTAATAAATTTCAAAAAAATGAGCGGAAACATTTGGACGGTTTTAGTATTAAAACTTGTTTATTTATAAAATAATATGTTCTTTTAATTTGAATAAGCCATTCTAAGAATAAGAAGGTGCTGTTTCTACGTTTGAAATGTGAATTTAAATTAATATCTATTTTTTTAATACCAGTTCTCATGATTTGTAGACAGGTGGCAGCGTAGCATTGCGGCATCTTTGTAACTCCGTGCTTTGATCTTGCCGCCGCATTGTGCGCGTGCGCATAAAACTTGGTAGTTTTTGCTCCCGTTATTGTGTTATTGATGCGAGTACTGATTTTTGTATGCCATTTAAGCATCAATGCCTTTGGTTTCAACTTACGACCGTTTGAAAGAAATTGGGAATTCTATTAAAGCCAGTGTTAGACGGCCTAGCGTCATGTTCTTCTATTGTATATTTGTAAATACTCGCGATGTAAAAGCACGTGGGAATTTTATGTCTTACGTTCATAAATGTATATTTGTTTAAAATTGAATTTATGTTACATCCTAGTGCGGTTGTGGCATGAAAGAACCTATCACTCCAATACCAAATGAAACGAATATTCGGCCCATCTCTAGTATTTATAATAAATACGAGAAAATATGTACAGCCTACTACTAGAAACTTTATAAATTATACTTACAACTCATACTGTAACTATATTATATTTAATTATCTTCAATATCACTGCTACCATCATCGTCACTTTGACAACAGAATTATTAATAGTAATACGTACTTTGACTACAACTTCCGAATAGACGAAAGCTATTTTCAAGTGGGATGTTAATGTTATTGCTACATATTATGTATATTACTATTGGTATCACTCACTTATCAAATCCCAATATAACCACAAAAAGGACTGATTCATTTAAAACTAAACAAGGTTTAAGTTTAAGGTGTTTATCAAGGGTATGATAAGAACTAAGGCAGATATCGTTTTTAAGAAAACGACATACATTTGATCAATGAATTATAATAATGTACTAGCGATCCGGCCCGGCTTCGCACGGGTGATTTCTGGATCTCGACAACAGCGACACCTACCAGGGCAATTGTGAATCGCTTAGATCATCCAGGGATCACCCACTCACACGCATAAAATTTTTTATCAAAATCGGTCTAACGGACAGTAAATTATTTTTATACTCGTACTAGCTTGCCAGACAGACGTTGTTCTGCCTTTTTCGACGACCCTCTGTCATGTCCTATTAAAAATCCTTAAATTAGCAAAAAAAATTGTAGGTCAGTCATGGGCAAAAAAAAACTATCCTATCTCTCAAGTTGGACCAAAACTGCACACGGTGTGCAAATTTGATCTAAATCGGTTGAGTAGTTTAGGAGTCCATCGCGGACAAACAACGTGACACGTAATCTGAATATACTTATATAATACATACATACATACATAAACACTCACGCCTGTCACCCAGAGGGGTAGGCAGAGACTACGGACTTCCATTTGGCACGATCCTGACATACTTCTTTAGCCTCCTTTACATCCATATATCTACGCATACATGCTCGTCGGTTAAGGGTACTTCTAACGTGGCCCATCTTCAAAATATCGCCAATTTGGTCGATAAACTTTTTCCTAGGGCGTCCCTTCCCGACTCGGCCGTTTACATCTGCCATATAAATTTGCTTTGTCACTCTTTCCTCATTCATTCTTTCCACATGACCAAACCACCGAAGCATTCCTTTCTTAATCCTGGTCACAACATCATCTTGCATACCACATTTATCTCTTATCACGCAATTTCTCACCCTGTCATTCAGATTCAACCCTAGCATATTCCTTAAAGAAGTAGGGACTAACACAGCATAATGAATTACCATACGTGCCTGCTTTGACACATTCTGGTTCTTTATAATAGAGTGTAGTGCCCCATTCACTCTATTCCCTGCATTTACTCGTCGTTCTATATCCCTGTCATATCTACCATCCCTGCTAAATACACATCCCAAATACACAAACTCATCCACTTGCTCAATTAACTCTCCTTCTATTCTTATTTCACATACCGTTTTGCTTTCTTCTCTTTCAAAAACCATCACTTTCGTCTTACATGCGTTCACTTTCATTCCCCTTTCTTTTAATTCCCAGTTCATTAATGTAACCATCATTTGCAACTCAACCTCCGATGACGCAAATATGACTTGATCATCGGCATACAAAAGGCATTTGACGGTTAACTCGCCCATCCTTAACCCACATTCTTCATCTTTCAAAGTTTGCAAACACCGGTCCATAAATAGGTTGAACAGCCAAGGGGAAGCTACACAGCCCTGTCTGACACCTTTTTGGATGCCAAACCAGTCCGAGTAGACCCCATTGATCCTGACACAAGCACTAGAGTCCCTATAAAGAGACCTTAATGCCTGTATCAAACCAGCGCTCAACCCATATGAGTTCAGTGTTTGCCATAACACATTCCTGTCCACTCTGTCATAAGCCTTTTCCAAGTCCATGAATGCACAAAAAACTTTCTGGTTTTTAGCCAAAAACTTCTCCGCAATCATGCGCATGGAAAAGACTTGATCTGTACACCCCATTCCCTTTCTAAAACCCGCTTGCACATCCCAAATTTTTCCATCAGTTTCTTTCATAACTCTTTCAATTAACACCTTAGCATACAGTTTACCCACAATACTAAGCAAGCTGATACCGCGGTAGTTTTTGCAGTCCTGCTGTGACCCTTTTCCTTTATATATTGGTACTATAACTGCTTTACACCAGTCATCCGGTACCCGTTTTAATTCCCAACATAAATTAAACAAGGTGTACAGCAGGCCTGCCACCACTCCCTCTCCAGCCCTTAGCATCTCGAGTGATACTCTATCGTATCCAGCTGCCTTACCTGCTTTCATGCTTTTCATTGCTTTCATTATTTCATCTACACTTATCTCCATACCCCTTTCCACTTCTTTCGGAATTTCTAGTTCATTTAGTTCAGTCGACTCTTCACTCATAAATACGCTTTCAAAATATTCCTTCCATCTGTTTAAATTCGAAACTTCATCATTCAGAATACATCCATTCTCGTCTCTTATAGCATTTATTATAGGGTGTTTTGTATTTCCCCTGTCAGTTCTTACGAGTTTCCAGAACATTTTTATGTTAGCCTGGAAATTATCAGATATCCTTCTATCATTCTTATCCGTTCTTTCTTTCTTTTTCCTTTCAACAACTTCTTTTACTCTCTTATTTAGACGTCTAAATTCTGCCTTTTTTCTTTCAATCTCATCATTCATACCAGAAGAATTACCAGCTTTGGTTGCCAGTAAATCTAACCATGCTTTCTTCTTTGATTCAACTTCCACCCGTACCTCATCATCCCACCATAACGTATTACTTTTCCTTTCATTTGTTCTCTTACTTACACCACATACTTCGGTGGTGGTATCCACCAAACCTTTCTTAATATTATCCCACACAGTATTCAAGTCTAAATCATTCATACCCAACTCATTTAAACATCTAATATTTTCTCTCAGTCTACATTTATACTTCTCTTTCACATCTTCATCTTGTAACTTCTCTATTCTTATACGCTGTAACGCAGTGGTAGACACAGATGTCCGATGCCGCCAACGCTTGAAAAGACCATTAATTCGACATAAGACCAAGTAATGATCCGTCCCTACGTTGGACCCCCGGTAAACCCTTGTATCTACGACTGCGCTCCTCATTCTTTCATCCACAATTACGAAATCTATCATGCTTCAATCATCACCTCTTTCCCATGTATACATGTGAATCTTCTTATGACGAAAAAAAGTATTCGTCACAAAAAGATTCTTTTCCGCACATACGGTGAGGAGGTCTTCACCATTCTCATTTATACTTTCATCACCAAACATTCCCAATATCCTTTCATAACCAGACCTCTTCACCCCAACCCTTCCATTAAAGTCTCCTAACATAATAATATTTTCATTTTCCTTACATTTTGTCAACACCATCCTTACCATGTCCCAAAACTGCTCTCGGATGTAAGTGGGCTTAGACATATCTGGGGCGTACACCCCTAGCAGGAACAGCTTCTTTAAGCCCACTTTCATTCGTATCCATAGCAGTCTCGGGCTTACACATTCATACTCTTTCACACATTGACCCATTCTTTCTGAAAGGATGAAACCGACTCCCTGGCATGCCCGTTCGGTCTCGCCTACACCAGACCAATACGCGGTATAGGTGCCATGTGCAGTGGCATCCTTTCCCCTTCGTTTCGTCTCATTCACACATAACACATCTATTCCTCTGTCATTCATCATTTCGCATACTTCATCCATCTTATCGTTCATTCCTCCACATACATTCAGTAGCCAGACGGGTTTCCGCAATCCACTTTTCGCCCCTCCGGGAGACAGAACGTGACGGGTGGCGAACCTCGTCGCCGGTTTTTCTCCCGGAGATTCTTCGCACCCCTGCCCCATTTAAGGGGCGCCGGGAACTCGGGGCCATTTCTTTTATTTCTTGAGTCATGGTGCGGAGCAAGGGGTGGTGGTAGATTTTACGCCGCTACCATACGGCGAGGAGCCAAGTCTATTTTTTTTTCGGCTTTGTCGCTCGTTTAGCACCACCCGGGGGACACGTGTAGGGTGGGCCTAAGGTTAGGTGGTCGAAGCCTACGGACGCGAGCGACTCATCCCCCTTATATACTTATATAAATTAAATTAAAATATGTTAAAACACACTAAAAATAATTTGGTGCATGTTATCTTGATAAGAAGGCTAGACTTTGACTTAGTATTAAAACAGCTGCAAAAAATATTCATAATATGTTTCTTCATTGTCATCAGGATTAACAGCTGAGCTGTTCTACGTGCGCGATGGACAGATCAATTTTTACGCGCTCAACTTTGTGATGCCGGTGCCGGCCACCATCAATGAACTGCACTTCACGTGGCAAAGCCTCACCAGGAGACCGGTAAGATACTTCACGAAAGTATAGGTCCTTGTTGCAACCAGCAACAGGAGGCTTGTGCCCAACTGTGGGACTTATATAGGCTGTAACTTTACTTATTTTGTATTGTGTTTCTCTGTTATAACGAGACTTTTCTTTTACAAACTATGTAGTTACTGTCCTCGCTATCAATGGTTATTAAACAATGATATTATAAGAAAATATCATTGTTATTAAAGTATGTGAAGAAAGGGGACTCCCGTGTGATCCTTTCGCCGTTTCATCGCCATTCGTAATAAATTACTTCACAAAGTTAGACTTAAAAAAAGATGTGATTTTAACAATGAAATTTTAACTTAGAAATACCAACCAACTCTCTCTGTGTCTGTAGTAGGTCACTGCTGGTACAGTACCTACTTAACACTACTTTCTTAATGCAGCAGTTCTTTTAACCATAAACCCGCCATTATTACGTGGTAGATCCATACTATCCACGGCTGCAGCACGAATAGAGATCTGTTCGAAAGGAACCAAACTCGTACAGAATACCAGGGTTGCATAACGTATGCTGCATAATGCTGCTATGTTCACTAAGTAAGTGACGAAAATAGGAGACCATTTTTACCGGTTATGCATTCTGCATTTTCATGCTTATTTGAGAAACAGACACTTTTTTATTCAATATAGATTATAATCAACACTTACTGAAAGTCACTTTTTAAATTTATTACTGGTTCGGAAAAACCTTTGTCCTGGGAAGAACCAACGAGAAACCTAGCGGGTCTTTTTTTAAAACAATAACAGCTTACAATAATGCATGTTACAATTAACAACACAAAACAAATTAGAAATAGCTTGGAAGCGATCACCTTTTGCAGGGGTTATTATCAATATATTCTTGCTGGTTCTTTTCAGGACAAAGGTTTTTTTTTTCGAACCAGTGGTAACGTAAAAAAGAATTACTTGTAATCTATCATCATTCATCATCATTACAGCCCTTCACAAGTCCACTGCCGAACATAGGCCTCCCCCAAGTAATGCTACAAAGCACGGTCCTGAGCCACCTGCATCCATCGACTTCCTGCATATCTTACCAGGTCGTCACTCCATCTAGTGGGGCGTCGCCCTACACTACGCCTACCGGTACGAGGCTGCCACTCAAGAACCTTTCTTCCTCATCGGTTATCGGTTCTTCGAGCTATATGGCCGGCCCATTGCCACTTCTGCTTACTAATCCGTTGGGCTATGTCGTTCACTCTGGTTTTACTGCGGATATCCTCATTTCTGAGTCTATCACGCAGAGAAACTCCGAGCATAGCCCTCTCCATTGTAATCTATATTGAATAAATATTCTATTCTATTTTATTATAACCATAAATTCCTTAATATTATAATAACCTTTTTTATACAAAATTAGTTTAATGACGCTTTTTGGAACTTTGTGTAGGTAAAATTTTGTATATTTTCTGGGATTTTGATGTTAAATAGTAAAGCGTAAAGCGAGAATAAAACAACTCTTGGTCTTTATGCCGCAATATACATTTATTGGCTGCTTAACTGAGGTGGTCTGTGTGCTTGGAAAATAAGCGTTACCATTACCATTCCTTCCCTGATGGATGGCCTCTTAGATAATAACCGTACTCGTCACGATTGGCAAGCGGGTTGGCAGCTGCAGTGTTTTTTGTTATTTTGAGTTGTTATTGGGAAGTCCCTGCCGGCCATGACGTGCCATGACGTGCCATGTGTTTTTCTCTGTCACTTTATCGTCACCTGTGGGTTGATTTGGAGTATTGGATTTTCTTACAACTCTACTATACGGCAACCACCACTATCCATCTGGTGGTAATAGTCACTGTTTCTCATGTAATTATGACCAGCTTTAAGCAAACAAGGCAATATATAATATGCCTCGTCACTCCTAAGGACAAACCCAAATGCTTGAAATCTTACATAACATACATAACATACACTCACGCCTGTCACCCAAGGGGTAGACATAGACTACGGACTTCTATTTGGCACGATCCTGACATACATCTTTCTCATCCATATATCTACGCATACATGCTCGTCGGTTAAGGGTACTTCTAACGTGGCCCATTTTCAAAATATCGCCAATTTGGTCGATAAACTTTCTTCTAGGGCCTCCCTTCCCTGCTTATGCTTGAAATCTTGTAGTTCATTAAATACAGTGCCTAAGTTATCCTTACCACTTACCCAGGCAAGTTGGTATTTTAATAGTCTACTGTTCCGACACCCACGAGAAGAAATTTGGTGGTGTATTTTCTTATTATGACTAAGGTTTTATAGTATTGCTATAACAATTTTAATCTCTGATCGTAGATCGGGATTCTAACCCGGGACCACACAATCGAAACCGTCAATAGTGCTTAACACCACGGGACTAATTAGTCAGTCAAATACACGTAAAGCAGCAGAACTTCATGAATGCAACGTGTTTAATTGAATCTTTATGAAAATAATATTTTACCGTAACCTACTTCGCAACGAGTTTCCAATTAAACATTTATTTTTATGTAGGTGCGAAGCGAATTTTCCCTTAATTTTGCTGTAGGAGCGTCGAAACTTAAAGCGATGTAATTAACTTAGAGAGGAAAGTTTGCTCTTAGCAACTCGCACTGGGAGCGTGTTTACTTGGTAGCTTCGCCACTAAGTTAATCATGGCGAATTCCGTGCTTAATTTATATTCATAGGGCCCTATTTCTGCTCTTGAGGTATATTTTTTCACGTTGAAGAGCCGAGCTGCAGCTTTGTTATGGTATAAATAGCACGAAATGATCGGAGTGACAGGGAATCAGGGAAGTACCAAGACCATCATATAATACCAGCTTTATACCGATATGTTTTGTATGGCGTGTGTGAACCGACGCGCGACTTGCAGCGGCTAACGAGGTGTCTCGCATTGAGTTTAATAGTTTAGACAATCGCTCTCACGTAATAATATTACACACTACACCAGTCTGGACTATCTGTCTGGAATGCCTGGACAAAATTTCAGAAATGTCGGTTGTTGTCGGGAGAAATAAATATTAAAAATAAAAATGTAAAATAAATGGTTTATTTTTTTAAATAAATAGACACATAACTAATTTATGTACTCTTAAACTTTGCCACATGTAGGTATTTGTTATTGGACCACTGAGTCCATTAATTTGGATCTTTTAGTAGAATTCAGAAGTGATTTAAAATTCAAACAATTTACTTCAAAGTTCAGTCTAGTTACTATCTCAAGCTTTCAATAAATTAAAGGGTTGTGATGTGAAGAGAAGCTGTTTGCCTGGAGATTTTGAGTTCTGTCAAGAGTCTGGAGATCATTTAAAATCCATCGACCATCTGGCAACTCTACATGGCTTGCTACTGCACTAACTACTTACCATCAGGTGGACTATAAGATCGTTTGTCTCTTCAATCTTTTCTGCTTTAATGTATATTGCATTCCACACATAATTGTAAACATAATAAAAACTACAAAGTCGTTGTTATGTATACGAAATGTATATACTTATAAACAGTGATTGAAGTACTGCAGATAAGGGCATCAATATCGGCGCATTAATAATCTCGTTCGCTGTTGATCATAGACCGGTTTAATTTAGTCGCTTGTTTGATTACAGGCCCGCCCGTGAACGCGTTCGCCTACGCCACGATAAATTGCGTTCATACCGTAGTTGCGATAATCGATTCAGAAGTTGGCAAACTTAATCGAATGTATTATTTTGAATTGTGTTTAACCCGAAATAATTCAATGTATTTATAACGTTAAAGTTTCATTTGGAATTATGTGGAATGTTAATTAACAGCTGGTTATAATATACATACCTACTACAACGTATCTCTGAAAGAATTGCTGAGAAAAATCTGCAAAAAAAATTATCATTAATGTGACTAAAAAGGTGTAAGTTGACAGTATGTGTTTACTCTTCTAAACATATTTTTATGAAAAGTACGCTTTTTCCAGAAAAAGGATTAGAAAGAAGTTTGAAAAATAGGTATAGAAAAGAACAAAATTACAAAAGTCTATAAAAACTGATAATTTGAGTCGTTTGCTGTTGATACGGGACACCTGTTGAGTTTTTCTGTCAGAAAGTGGGCAGTGTTTCGCCCCCGTGCTTCGAAAGTACTCCTGTACGACAATCTTGTCTCGCGCGGATTGCTAGCCTTCTTTGAGCTTGGTCGTCGTGACCGAAATTCGTCTGATGGACATGATTGTAGCATAGTTAACCAATATTTTTTTATATTTTAAAGTGACAAACAAATTCTCCACTTAATACTTAGTGACTTACAGGAACTCACGGGCTACCCATGATTTCCTGTAAGCAATTTCAAACAGAAGACAACAGGTGTATTCACTTCTGCTTCTGAGAAATAAGACGTCCTGTTATTTTAGTGGCTCTCTATGCTATGCCCTTAAAACCTAAACACAGCAATGTATGCGCTGTCATATTGCCCTGCTGCCACAATACGTACTCCGTGGCAGAAAAGCAACAAGAATGGGCAAAATCAGCTGTCAAAAGCTGGTGACATAAAAATAATAAAACAAACTTATGTCGTGTATTTGTTAGATACGAAATTTTGTATTTAGAACAGTTTATTTTGGGTTCACACCTATCTAGACTAAATTAGAAAGTAATTTTACGCCTAGGTACTGTGTTTAATTTGTTTATTAAATGTACCTATGAATATACTGGGATTTTTTATTTTTAATAATTTATTTATTTACGTTTAAAATGATGATGTTTGTATGTTTACAAGATGATGCGGTGACCAGGATTAAGAAAGGAATGCTTCGGTGGTTTGGTCATGTAGAAAGAATGAATGAGGAAAGAGTGACAAAGAAAATTTATGTTGCAGAAGTGAATGGAAGAGTCGGAAAGGGACGTCCTAGGCGGAAGGTTGTCGACCAAATTGGCGATATACTAAAAATGGGCCAAATTAAGAGTACCGTGTATGCGTAGGTATATGGATGTGGAAGAGGCGAGAAAGGTATGTCAGGATCGTGCTAAATGGAAGTCTGTAGTCTCTGCCTACCCCTCTGGGTGACAGGTGTGAGTGTTTATGTATGTATTAATGTAAAATGATAATGCAACACGATTGGAACGAACGTTCATTACAATTCGTATAATTTTATCGTAACATATGTATTTATGCGACTTGCTTACAAAAGTATAAAACAAACATTGATTGACGTTTCGAGACATATGTAAATGATTGTCTTAACTCTCAACTGCGATGCATGTATAGATTTCCACATATTTTTTTTACATAAAAATCAATAGCTCGTTATGCAAATATTGACTTCGAATGCAGCACGGACAGTCGCTTATACGCAGTATAACTGCATCACTAACCAAATATTATGTGCATTTATTGATTTCACCTGGTCTTTCTGTGTGCGACAGTTCACCATTAAACTCGAGGATTGGAATGAATTTAGATTAGTTTTTAAGCAAAGCTCTCTTCCAATTGTTTCAGACCAGTTCACTGAACTAGTCAATAAAACATCTGCTTATTTAGGACGCCATTTGCAAGTCAAGCGCGACCCTAACTTTAGTTACTCCATCGATAATGTATCCGGGACATACAAAGAGTACAATAAAGTGCGCATGTTGACATACGTTATCATAAAATATTACAGATTGCAGTTGTGTAGGGATAATTATGTAGTGAACGGGTAGAGGCTTATTTTTATGACTGCCTTTACTGAAATTGATTATAAAACGATCGTATTATTCATGACTACGGACATTAATTAAAATGTCACAGAATAAACAAGGCTGTAATGAATTAGTGGTGGGTTTAAATCACCTTTCACAAATATGAAACAATTATTGTAAATGAGTTAATGGTTTGGATAAATATTTTTTGAGCTTTGAAAGAAGAAAGGATTGAACAGATGGACCGCAAATCCGCTAAAGAACATCTATTCCAATCGAGAATCATTCATGAGGCTAATGAAATTAAAAAAATCTTAATTTCAATAAAGAAATAGACCGGTTACTACCCCCTGCATGGATCATGTAACTAATGAAATCAAAACTAAACCTAAGCATACCACTGTGAGACTTAAAGATACAGTAAGCTCATTTTGCGTAGATCGGTTCAAAAGTAATAATTAAAAAGCTGTAGGTATTCCAGGTTCACTTTGACATTGGTATGTCAATCACCTCCGCAGTCCATTGTAACCCCGAAACGTCGGGTATTAGATACAATTCGTATCAAGTAGTAAAATTAAAAATTTTGTACAACTGTAACACTACAACTGTGTTTTGTACAATATATATATATATATATATATATATATATATATATATATATATATATATATATATATATATATATATATATATATATATATATATAAAGGAATCATCAAAATTTGTTCACCTAGAAAAAAAGTTCTGAGGTGTCACACGTTAAAAATACAATCGAATTGAGAACCGCCTTTTTTAAAGTCGGCTGAAAATATTCAATGCTTAGCTTTGTTAGGGTCAGCGCTATCAGATCGTCAGTGCAACCGGCACCGTAGCCGTAGACTATGTGTTTTCGAGCGGCGCCTTTGACTACGCAGAGCAAATATTTGGTAAGCGGTTAACTAGCGCCGATGAGCGACCGCGCCGGCATTGTCTGTGCCGCGTTCGCCGACTGCACTACTGCAGTGATAATATTTAATTAGCGGCCACGGTGTCGCACCTACGCCATTTATGAGCGGCAGCGCCTCCGCGCATGCCTGATGAAGCACGCAAAGAGCCCGCGGCGAATACTGTTTGTTTTACTTTTACCATTCATGTTGCGCGTAGCGATGATTAGTCAGATTATAATGAGCATGTTCTGGCGAGTGTTTAATTGCTGTGATGTTTTAGTTGCACGCCGGCCAGTCTTGTCCATTAATGAGTAGGGGTCGAAGGTTCTAAATTTGTTAATAATGCAGTAATTGCTTGCATTGTTTTATAGTAGTGATTCCATACACGTCCGAGATTATGTTGGTAGCGTTCAGTAGGCAGAAACAAATGGGCTCACTATTAATTCCGAATTATTATTTACTGGGTTTCAACAGTTTTGCCTTTCGTGTTTCAGTTAACCCATAAAAGGTAAACAAGCAACTATAAACAATTATTTATTTATTTAATGACCATCTACAATGATATTAATAGTTTCGGTACATTTTCAAATTAAATTTTACAAAGAACATGCAAACAAAAAAGTTATCCCAAAATACAAAAAAAAAAAACTTAAAATTACTCCATACTTTCAGAAACTTACTTTTTTAATTATATTGTTTTATTTAGATTTTGGATTGTAAGGAGTTTTATATTAGTGCTTAGGAGTGATAACGCATTTCTTTTAGCAGTGTACCGGAATGTTAGTTTGTTAATCACTCCAATCAAACCTTGCTTTGAAGTTCTTTACGCTTTAGTATTCTGTAGTTATTCCCTTAGATAAAAAGTACTATGTGTGTGACATCTCAATAGAATAGGAATAGTAGTAGGTAGGTACCTATTCAAGAATAACGTGCTCAGGAAAATGTTTGTATTCTTCAGACGCAAATTGAAACCAAGCTATTGCATTAATCGTTATTTGAGACAAGTTTAGTTTTCAGTTGACATAAGCAAACTTCGCATTCACGATAGGTGGGCTTTGAGATGTAGTCAGCATCACGAAATTCTGATAAAGGAGCGGTGGTCGTGCTCGCAGGGTAGGTCACATTCGACATTTGATCCGGCCTGAACTGTTGTGACCATTTAAGATCGACCCGCACCACTCTGTCCATCAATTGTGCTATACAGTTATTTTGCGATGGGCATCTACCGTTAGGAATGTATCACGGTCATCTGATCTCGCCTTTAAATGGTGACTGTTTTGTAAAAGTACCCATGTTTTCAGCTCAGTGGTTTTACAACTCACGAATGTGAATTTAAAATCAGTTTAGCGTATCATATCTCAAAGATGGCAATCTCCTTGATTTTGGTGGTTTATAACAAACATCCACCAGGACTATTTTTTTTTATAGAATAAGGTTGACAAACACACAAAAGGTTGACAAAAACACAGTCGACCTGATGGTAGGTGTACGCTGTGGCCCGTAGACATCTACATTTATCCTCAAAGAATAAAAATGCGAATGCGTTGTCACCCGTGAGGACTATGATGGAATGCCTAGTTTCTAGTAAAAAGGGTTTCCGGTTCTCTACACTCACCATACGAAACAATGCAGCAATTTCACGCTGGTATTCTGTGAGAGCGTGGTCCTTCCCCGGTCGAGCCGACCCATTCGTGCCACAACCATAATGTAGCTGTAGGGTGGCTCTACTGCGTTGAGAATCTTTTCATAATAATTTAAATTTATAATTTCATAATATCGTTATCTTTTCATAATTCATTAAATAAATTCTATTTAATAAGTATAGTTACACTTATTGTCACTTTTTGTTTCAGTTACCATACACATTACACGTGGACGTCGCGTCAGAACCGGAGGCAATGCATCCTCCGACGTTCAATATATCTAGCGAGGGCTACGTACCCACGGAGACACAAACATGGCGCGTCGACTTACCATGTATGCGCACCGTCGCCGCTGAAGTGAACATTACCATATCCCTTAATGTCTCGACCGGTTCCTCGTCGACTATTTTGCATTTCCAGAGGCGTAAAATTTGCCTCAAGGAGGCTCTGAGACCGGCAGTAAGAGTTGATAGCGTACCGCACGCCCCGACATCTGCGGATATATTCTACGCAGGTGCAGGTTGTGCGGGCGGAGCGTTGTTAATCGCTGCAGTTGCTGCAATAGCTTGCAGAGCGCGAGCCAGGAAGCTGCGTAGAGCGAGAAGTGACGAGCAGGACGCCCACGCTTTCCTTCCCGACTCGTCCTGCAAGTCCGCTGCCAGTTACACTAGCTATCGCCGCCCGACATCCCTCCCCCCTGCCGCAGCCGAAGAAAGGGCGAGGGACCTCCAGCAAAGAATAGCTGAACTAACAATACAAAGGTGTCGTGTAAGACTGCGTGCGGTGGCAATGGAAGGGACTTTCGGTCGAGTTTACAAAGGCACGTATGCTGATGAGGATGGAAGGGAGCAAGAAGTCCTAGTGAAGACTGTAGCTGAACACGCCTCTCAAGTGCAGGTACTTTGTTTTACAAACAGTGTATCTTTCTTAATTTCGTTGTTGCGAGAATTGAAATCTAATCCAAATTGTGTTTTAGGTGTCATTGCTCCTTCAAGAAGGCTGCATGCTTTATGGACTGCGCCATGAAAAAGTACTATCGGTTCTCGGTGTGAGCATTGAGGACCAAACAGCGCCATTCATATTATATCCATGGAACAGTGGTTGGAGAAATCTGAAACACTTTCTTCTCGCATGCCGAGGTGTGACAGTGGGGGGTGCGGCGGGGGTGTTACCGCCACCGCCACCTCTCACCACGCAACACGTGGTCAGGATGGCGCTCCATGCGTTAGATGGCTTGGTGTACTTACATTCCCAACTCGTACTACATAAGGATATCGCCGCTAGAAATTGCATGTAAGTGTCTCAGTAGCTTCAGTATTTTTATAGAAGTAAGTATAGAAGTAAACGAGCACGGAGTCTACTTGATGGTAAGTGGATATTGCCGTCCATAAATTCAGATACGTCGCCACCCTTTTCGACTAAGATGAAACGCCTCGTTGCCAGTAAAAATAGTCTTCGGTTACACACCATACAAAACCAATAGCACAGAGCTGCTATTTTACGCTGGTATTCTGTAAGAGCGTAAACCTTCCTCGATCTAACAGACCCATTTGTGCTACAACCATAATATAGCTGCCAGCGTTGCTCTAGCACGTGGTTATTTTATGCATATTCAGCGATAATTCTAAACCACGTTGTCTGATTTCAATGATTAGTTAAAAGGGTGGTCTTCAAGGGCGGCCTATATAAATTTGGTCACGATCTGATGATGGAATCTATAAGAAAATCGTCGAACTCTTCAATTTGCAAAGGCAATCTGCACGACATGTGGGCGAATAATTAAATTTATTTTTATTTTTTTATTATTTACCACGTCAACTGATTTTTGTTTAGTGCTTTGAAGTCAGTTTGTTGCCTGTTCGCCTCAACAAACATAAGGATCGTCCCCCACCCAAAATAAAGTGGCATTTGTTGCATAAGGAGGAGTATGCAAGTGAATTTAGAGAGCTAGTTGTAAACAAGATGATAGAGATGGGTGATATGGAAGGAATGAGTGTGAATGAGTGCTGGAAGGAAATGGCTGATTGTATCCGAAGTGTGGCAAGGAAGGTGTTAGGAGAAACAAAAGGGAAGCGTATGATAGATAAGTATGGGTGGTGGTGGAGTGAAAGTATTAGAGAAGTTTTGAGAGAAAAGAAAAATGCCTTTAAAGAATGGCAGAGCGTAGAAGACCAGAATGAATCCATAAAAGAAAGTAAGAGAGGGGCGTATAAAGAATGTAAGAAGAGAGCGAAGAAGGAAGTTGCTATTTGTAGGGCAGAGGCGCAAGATAAATTATATCGGTCCCTTGAAAGCCCCGAAGGTCAAAAACGACTTTTTCAAATTGCAAGAGCGAGAGAAAGGAATGGAAGAGATGTTTCACATGTAAAATGTATAAAAGATGATTCTGGAAGGATTTTGACTGACGATGAAAGTATAAAGAAGCGATGGAAGGAGTATTTTGAGAAATTGATGAATGAGGAGAATGAATGGAATGGTATGCTTGAAAACCCACCAGTGAATATGGGCTTAGTGAGAGAAATTAGTGTGGAAGAAGTAAAAATGGCTGTTAGGAATATGAAGAATGGGAAGGCAGTCGGCCCAGATGGAATACCAGTAGAAGTGTGGAAGTTGCTGAGTGCGGATGGATGGAAGTGGTTGAGTTTATTTTTCGGTAAATTGTTGCAGGAAGAACAAATACCTGAGGAATGGTGCAGTAGTATACTGGTCCCCATTTTTAAAAACAAAGGAGACGTTCAAAACTGCAGCAGTTACCGGGGAATAAAACTCATGTCACATACGATGAAAGTCTGGGAAAGAATAATAGAGAGAAGAATGAGAGAAGAGTGTGAGATAACACAAAACCAGTTCGGATTCATGCCCGGTCGAGGTACGACAGATGCCATTTTCGCATTACGCCAATTGTGCGAAAAGTACAAGCGGGTGCATAAAAATCTGCACATGGTTTTTGTCGACCTTGAAAAGGCGTACGATCGGGTTCCCCGTGAGGTTTTGTGGTGGGCGTTAAAGATGAAAGGTATGCCTGGGAAATATGTGAGGTTAGTCCGTGCTATGTACAGAGCATCCCGTACATGTGTACGATCTGCCGCGGGAACTACGGGCAGTATCGATGTGGCGGTAGGGCTGCACCAAGGGTCGGCATTGAGCCCTTACCTCTTCCTACTGATTATGGACGCTTTGACGTCGGACCTGCAGGATGAGGCACCCTGGTGCATGCTCTTTGCCGATGACATCGTGCTTGTCGGGGAAGAAGGAATCGAGGTACAGAGCAGACTGAAGGGGTGGCAACAGAGGCTGGAAAGTGTTGGCTTGAAGATCAGCAGATCCAAAACCGAATATCTGTGCTGTGATTTCGGCGGTCTTTCCAGTCCTGTACCCATGTCGTTGGATGCCGCTATACTGCCTACCTGCTCAGATTTCAAGTACCTCGGTTCCCTCATTCAAGGCGACGGCGGAATAGATAGAGCTGTGCAGCATAGGATTAACGCAGGGTGGATGAAATGGCGACAGGTCACAGCCACAACGTGCGATCCCCGAATGCCAATAAGGATGAAGGGGAAAATTTACAAATCGATCATCCGACCTGTCGTCATGTATGGAAGTGAATGCTGGGCCGTCAAGAAGAAGGATGAAAATAGACTGCATGCGAATGAAATGAGAATGTTACGATGGATGTGTGGTGTGACAAGGATGGATAAGATAAGGAATGAGTATATAAGAGGAAGCCTGAAAGTAGCGCCAGTGGTAGAAAAGGTGAGAGGAAGCAGATTGGCATGGTTTGGGCATGTGATGCGGAGGGATGAAAGTCATGTCACAAAACGAGTGTTGAATATGAATGTGGAGGGACACACGGGCAGAGGAAGGCCGAATAAAAGATGGATCGATTGTGTGAAGAGTGATATGAGAATGAAAGGAGTAAGTATGGAAATGACGGCTGATAGAGAGGAATGGAACAAGAAGGTTTACTGCGCCGACCCCAGATAATGGGAAATGGTTTAGAGAATGATGATGCTTTGAAGTCAGTTTGTATTTCTTTGAAAGTTTGATTATAAATAGGTTATTATTAACTTCTTAAAATTAAGATAACCCTAAATTAAATACGTCTTTAACAGTGTGGACGAAAATCTTCGAGTGATGATCGCCGATAATGCCCTTTCACGGGACCTGTTCCCTGCCGACTATCATTGCTTAGGCGATAACGAGAACAGGCCAATCAAATGGCTGGCCTTAGAGTCCCTGTCGAGGAGACAGTTCAGCCCGGCTGCGGACGTCTGGGCGCTGGGAGTGCTTTTATGGGAGCTGACCACGTTGGCTCATCAGCCTTACGCTGAAGTAGATCCGTTCGAGGTGGCGGCCTACCTAAGAGATGGGTATCGATTGCAGCAACCAGCCAACTGCCCTGATGAGCTGTAAGTATATGTATTTATGCTTCATTTGCACACCAAGTACATAAAGGCGGACTTAATGCAACAAGGCATTCTCTACCGGTTTACCTCCAGGCTAAGCAGAGAAGATATTGTGGGTGCAAAGTGCAACTGAGTTAAAATATGCGCATTACATATTACGATACATATAAACATAATTACACATATATATATATATATATTATACAGATATACATACAATATATATAAATATATACATGAATATATACATTTATAAACTAGAGAACGGAGTAACAGGCACAGACACTGGCACAGGTTTTCGAGGTTTTCGAGGTTCTATGGAATGGAGGAAACCGCCATGCTACCTCAACGCGAGTTATATATAGGCTTACAATTTTTAAATGTTTTTTTTTTATTCTCAACCCATGCAGGATTTTACGATAATTCATTTCACATCACTTAAAATTGCATATTATAACAATTTAATTGCTGCAGGCGGGGATGGAACTGTGTTTGCTCGTTATGATACTTAAAACGAGCGCTTATCCACTGAGCTAGTACGGCTCTGTTTATTAATTCACAAATATACAATAAAATAGCTCGAAGTACTATTAGTATCGATAGTACTACAGAAGGATATGTGAAGGGCTTTAATGATGATGATGAAACAATGATGTGGAAATTCAAGTATATTATTTATGTAGTTAGGAAATTTGTCTATTTTTAATATTCAAGAGAAAGTTTAAAAAAAACTGTTCAATCCGCTTCGCTTCTAGTCGTCTACTAGAAACACAGACATTAAAAATATAATTTAGAATTTTTTTATTTTTGTTATAAATTGTTGTTTTGTAATTTTTAAAATTACATTTAAATAATTCTGCTTCAACTAATTATCTAATAATATCATCTTTACTGAACACTTAATAGATAAATCTACTTTACTTTCCTAGATTTGCTGTGATGGCTTACTGCTGGGCTATGTCACCGGACGACCGGCCTACATTGCCGCAGCTCCAGACGTTCCTGCGGGACTTCCACACACAACTCACAAGATTCGTATAATCACGTTCCACGAAGCTTATAAAAGAAAACCCAAAGACAATAAATCATAGCACGCTGTTAAGGCGCTGGTTGAAGTAGTTTTAACGGGAACGAAGCTCGAACAGTGGCCTTATTGTAAAAGAACAATAGTTAGCATAAGTGACTTAAACGATTTTAAAAACGTGAAATATAGTGCTTGGGAGGTGTTGTGCCCGCGAAGAATAAAAATAGACTGATTTTTATAAAAGTGTTTATTAAATTGTAAATTATAGAAGTTTATTACCAAGCGACTGTCACACGTTTTGATTTTCATGGTTCTCTTTTGCGTTGCAAATTCCTGACCATTTTCAGTGTGTGTGCTGTTATGAACGTAATAAAGTACCTTTTATAGCTTCGTAAATTCGTAACATGTGCGTGGTGCGTGCGAATTTTATATTGAACAGGCAACACCACATACTGTGTGACCAGACAATAAATACGGACAATTATAAATGTTTTACACGTTGAATGTTTTTTAACATGACATTCTCAATACCTAATGTTTGCGAGGAAAATAAAACACGTGTGACGATCGCTTTATTGATTGTAACGTTATTTGAAACCTCAGCACTGCCATATTAGATTTAGAAAGATTATTATTTGTAAATATTGATAGTTGTATTGTATGACGTATATTAAATGTGCCTAAGAATTTTATGAAAGTTTTAGATGTTTATTGGTGTTTGATTGAAGTAAATAATAAAAATTATTAAGACTGCAATTGCATCAATTTAAAAATATAATGTAAATAAAATACGAATCACCTATTTAGTATTAATTTTCAGATCAGTGATTGTAAGGACACGGTTAATTTTATTTTGATTGTTTATTGTGAATGATTAACGTGCCAAATCCCTCACCGCAGGTAACAAAAACTCATGTTCTGTTTGCAAACTACATATTTATATATCTTGCAACAAGTCACAGTATAGCCTATGTTTATTTAATCACTATTGACTCTAAAATAATACATGTTGACTGATTGTTGAGTTTTATATTAGAAAAGTATCGATATAAACATAATGGCGAAAACATTTCATTATTCTGGGTGAGATATAATTTTTAATGGTTTTGGAAAAATAATTTATTAATTGCAACATTCAAAGAATAGCTGTGACAATGTCTTACTGTTACTACGTGGAAGTAATTCCGTCTAATAGTCCATCTGGTTCGGTTTCACATTGTAATATATATTTCATTATATATCCATATTACCAGCTGTAAGCCCGCTGCTACATACCAGATTAAAAGGTAAGAAAGTATAATTACAAGTTGCGAACAATTTCATCTTAGTGCTTACGGGTAACAACTCGTCTTTGATTGCTTGATGTTGGTAAATGTACAACTGTAATATTACAAACACTAGGTGGGCTGTGAGCTCTTTTCTCACCCTAATATTATATGGAAATTTCTTATTTTCCATTTTTTTAAAGGATAAGGGTGCCCAACGAGCACACAGTCCACCTGATGGTAAGTGTTTGCTGTGGTCCATAGTCATCTACATCTTTCCTCGTTTACGAATCCAATGCGATATCACCCGTGAGGACTAAGATGGAATGCCTCGTTTCCAGTAAAAAGAGTCTCCGGTTCTCTACACTCACCATACGAAACACAGCAGCATTAAGCTACTATTTTACGCTGGTATTCTGTGAGAGCGTGGGCCTTCCCCCGGTAAAGCCGATCCAAAATTAAAATACTAGGACTTTCATAACCAAGCTACACACTTATACAACTTGAACGAATCGTTCAAGTTATACAAGTTCCCGTAATGCGAGATACTCGGAATACTCGGATCGTACTAGTTCCTACTTCCTAGTGTTTAAAAAAAAGTAAGGGTGGAAAAACGAGCACACAGTCAACATGATAGTAAAAGAATGCTGAATTAAAACGAAGAATTTTAAATGCAAATGAACTTATATGGAATGCCTCACAGCCTGGTAATATATTAGCTCTCTATTATAGGTCTTCTAATAAAAACATACAGTAAGTGGTACGAGACACGGTAAGAGGATGGCCTATTAACTTAACCAGACGGATTGCTAGGCAAAAAAATTACGTAGTTAATTTGTAGTTAACTATTCAGGAGTTCTTCTTACTCCTTAACAGTTAACTATAATTTGAAGCTAAATATATATATTTTATATTTAATTTGCAGTTAACCCTAGGGACAGTGTAGGGTACTTATATTCTATGGAATTTAAAGCAAGCGCTCGACCTTTTCACCCTTTCATTCTGATTATTTTTGTAGCGAGTTAGCTGCGTTGGATTCGAAAACGGTATCCATTATTCCGGTTTCAAACAAAAATTATGGGCGTGATTCCATCTTGGCACGCGTTTCGTCGAGACACTTAGAAATATACAGACGCCCCGATTCATAAGTACCCTACTCCCAAAAGCTTTGGAGTGCGTTTCTGGATAATGTCTGCTTTTAAAATTACGTAATGTTGGATATTTTGTTATATGATCTCGGAATTGGAATTCTGTTAGAGGTTTTTTTTTAAAATATTTCAACCACGGCGGCAATATATTGAATACTAATATAATATTGGATGTTGATAACTGTGTAGTGTATCTATATTTTAGTGTCGTGGGCTTATCTTACCCGATGTTACTCATGCTTATTCGTTTGTATTAGCATAAGTTACTCACACAATGCGTCCAAATCAGAAAATACATAACGAGTTATTGACAATATACTAAACTAGGTTCAAAGTAACTGTAAAGTCTGTTCATGTGTACTGGAGCTGGATAACTAACGGACGTTCCTTTGCAGCTCAAACTTTAATTTTTATTTAAAAAAGCTTTTTAATTTTTTTTTGTTTGTACGCTGTTGTGGTTTTGTTGTATCCATGATTTTTATGCAATTATCGATTTCCATAATTCATATGCTGCGAACTTAAAGGAGTTTTGAGGAAGAATATTTGGTATTCCCGGAAGTCTTCCTAGTAAGCCTACTAAGAACTTTCATGGAGTGGTGCATTCCCAACGGTTTTACCAAATTATGAATTTTATTACCACGAAGTAAACCTAACTGGTAAGACCACTCGAGAAGAAAAGTATAGAAGAATTTTTTTATTATCAGAAAATCCTTTCTGATAATAAAAAAATTCTTTCTTCTATTGGGAAGGAAATTTTTCCGTAGTTTTTCATATACCCCGATTATTTCATATTGGTTATTTTGTGATAAATCTCTGTTGACACGCACACAGTCAAAGTACGCAAGATTATATGAACAATTCATTACCGTACCTGCTGAGACTAAGGTATTTTGCTTGTTAACGTAACATTATATTTATTGAAAACTATGCAATAATATAAAAAAATAACGATAAGACGATTTTTAACATGTAGTTGTACACTTTCAAGTTGTCTACTTACAAGGCTGCAAATTAGATAGTTAGTAAAATGATTTTATCCTATAAAATATTTTGACCACAGAAATAGTAATAATTGTATTATGTATTACGATTTTTGTGGTTTTGACAAAGAATTATGTTATATAATTATATTACGTATTTATAAATATCCCACAGTTCATTGGTTTTCATTTATATTCGGTTTACGATTGTATAATATGTTATCTTTTAAATATTATTGTAATTATTATATTCAAGTCCACACAATTATTGTTACAAAATAGGAGTTATGTAAATTATACGCTTGTAAATGTGTAAATATTTAATTCTTGAAAATGTCAATATACGAGTGAATACAATGAGATGTGATTTTATTGACCGCCTCCTTTATTACTAAGGGCTGATTTTTCAATCATTAGATAAAAGTTCCATCCATCAAATAAATTATAGCTTTTCTGAATATAAAAGTAAAACAATTTCATTCATAAAATTGTAATGTTTAATTTGTATATTATCTTATATCCTACGAATAAAAGTAAAGTTTTGTCCAAGATTTGAATAATCTGCCCAATATTGCCTAATGCATATGAATGGACAATATTAAGATTTTATCTTTAAAAAGTAAAGTTACTGCCTATATATGTCCCACTGCTGGGCTCAGGTCTCCCCTCATTTCTGAGAGGGTTAAGGGCAAGGAAGTGTCCGCCGCGCTGCCCAAATGCGTGTTGACGAACTTCACATGTCTTCGAAATATTTTTTTTCTTATTCCTCAGTCATGCAGATTTCCTCACGATGTTTTCCTTCACCGCCGAGCACGTGGTAAATCAACACTTAAAATTGCAATTAACAATTTCATTGGTGCCGGCGGGGATCGAACCCGGGTTACTCGCGTTCTGTTATATTTACAGTGAGCGTTAACCACTGAGCTACCACGGCTCTTAAGATTTTATCTTTAGCAGAACGAAAATGTGCATTTTAGATTTATTACATTAGCTTAAAGTTATTAAATACATGAGAAATATTAAACACAATTACCTACAAATATTGTTTTAATTGATTAATAAAACGAAAAAAAAACGAAGTGGTTTAAAATACCACTTTCATAGGCCCCGGCGAGATTCGAACTCGCGATCTCCTGTTTACTAGACAGGCGCTTTAACCAACTAAGCCACGGCGCCTCACGCCAAAGAGACTGAAAATATTGAAATTATATTTAGGTTTCTCTCAAACTACTATATGCTAAATTTGTCGAACAAAGCAGCTGCCAAAGTCTCTTGATTCCATGTACTGTACAGTGGTACATTAGTAGACAAAGAAAAGCCTTCGGTTATAATATTGAACCGGATCGAAATTGCAAAATATTCTATTTTTTTCTTAATTTTTGCACTAAATACTAATTATTGTATTCTAAATTTGAAGCTTATGCCTGCTAGAAGTGCTTTATGGTCGCCACACACGGTCAGTACAACTGTTCAGTTCAAACTAAAATTGTTGATATTTTTCAAAATATCGGATTTTCGATATATTGATAAATAAACTTATATGTAAAACTCCGATATTAATATATTTATAATGAGGAATATATCGAAAATCCACTATCAATAAATTAAAACATCAACAGTTTTATTGTGAACTGATCAGTTGGAATGATCAGTTGAACCGACCGTGTGTGGCGACCATGGCAACCATTAGAGTTTTTATGATCAGTCAGTGAGTGAGTGACAAAATTAAGAAACTATGACTAAGTATAATTCTTAAACTACTGGTTCAAATTGAATGAAATTTGAATTATACCGTGTTTATACAATGCCTGCTTGGTTACTGAAGGCTTCTAGTTTTATCCACAACGAAGTTATAATAAAAGGGTAAAAAATGGTCTGAACTGCTTCGAGAAAAGGATGGTACGGCCGTGCCGCTTTTTTGCTCGACTTGGCGGGGGTACTGCCGTGCTCCCAGATGTTTAATCTCACAAATTCTCTTTAAAACGAAAGTTAGAGGGGGTTAGCGAGTGGAGGCTTGTGTCATTACTTTATGGCGCTTAAGGGTCATAATAATTAATATTACGTTCAAAAGGCAATGAGTCGCCTTGTAGAGTTGCGCGTTGTCGTGATACTGTTGTCCACTGTGACGCTGCTGGGTCACGTTGTCAGTGATACTCGGTCCGAAAGTGAACACAGTTAAGGCCCATGGATTCGGGTGTTGCTAGCATCCGTTGTTTAAAATTTCGGCAACGGTTGCCGTCATCATACTGACATCGGTGGTCAACGTTTTTATAAAAAGTTACTAGAAGTTGCATGCGAGATGGTACTTATATCTACGAGTATAGTCAATGTGTTATAGTATACACTCACTATCACGTTAACTGTTATTTTTTATAGCATTGTGTGGTGGTGATGTGGTAACAAACGAACACACAGTCCAACTGATGGTAAGTGGATGTTGTAGTGTAGCTGCAGCGTGGCCCACGAGCGTAGTACAGCGTGGTACCACTTAAAAATTGTTCCATCTGATATCATTCTATATCTATCATTATTTCAAAGATTTTAATGTCAAAAAAAAAAGACTAGTAATGCTACGAGTAAAATACGAGTAAAATTAATATTACTCCAAGTAATTACAAATAATAATGTAAACACAACAAATAATAATGCTTGATTAATATTGATCACTCCAAGTAATATTAAATGCTTGATAGAATTATGTGTCGTCTGATCATTTTATTTTATTATACGGATCTTAACTGATTAATTTTAACATCTATAATTCCGTAAAGCAACGCCTGATTCTATTAATTATCTGAAATGCTTGTGGTAGGAGTGATTCACGACGATAGCCGAATGGCAGATTAGAGTTCAGAGAGTAGGAGTTCAAGTACGCGATTCGTTCCCTGAACCATTAGGTTAATGTCGCTTATAAAGGTAATTTATATGTAGTTGCCACAACATGGTGAAAGGTAATCAGCATTTCTTCAAGAGATTATATTAAGCTTGTACGTGTTTGATGTTATTTCTATAATTTTCTTCTCCATCTTCACGTAATATTTTATGCTAGATACGGATCTCTTTCGTTACAGGCAAGATTTGGACGATTAGTTCCTTTTTTATTGGATGTTAGTGGAGTTAGCTGGTTGGCTTTCTGCTCACCTGGGCTCATCGGAGTCTGGGTTATACTGGTGACTTTTTTATCGTCTGGAAAAAAATATGGTGTGACAGGTGAACGAAAAAAAAACGAAAAGGAGCCTATGGCACTGTTATTTTATATATTTTTTTATTTTACATTAACATGTTTATGAAATTGATTGATCAATAAATACTACTAATTCGGTACGTATTATTTTAATTGCGATAGTTTTTAATTGATTTATTTATTTAGTTCGTAAATTTTGGTGTTATTTTTTTAGTACCGAAAGTTTATTTCAAATTAGAAAGTAGTTTTTTTTATTGATAGACATATATCATATGTTAATGTATGATAATCATATATTAATGTAAAATGAAAAAAAAATTGTAAAATATCAGTGGCATAAGCTTCTATTACGTTCACCTGTTACACACTATTTTTTCCAGACAGTAAAAAATTCACCACGTATAAAGGAGCACTCCTACTGCTGTTGATGATGATGATAACTGACGATGATATTAATGGCGATGATGATGACTCAGTTCGTAACTGAAATTTAGATTTACAGTACGGTGTTCTCAGTGTACGGATGAGTTATTTAACCGCCGCGCCGTCCGAGTATGTGGACCCCGGCTCCGACGGCTTAAGATTAAACGATTAGTACCACTATGGACCTCGCCTCTTTTATGTAGATCCCCTTCGTTGGCGTAGATTTAACTAATAGTTAGTACCACATGAGTAAATAAACTGACGTTAGTACTACGTACGTCGGCACGTCGTCGGTCTGGGTTGGTAAGTAAAATATGATCATAACGCCATCTATTGGACGCTATAACATCTTTCTGGCATAATTCATCGTCAATTTTTATGAGATACAAGGCATGTAGGTACTTAATAGAGTAATGGGTTCTCTCACGGCCGCCATCACGGCGATGTTAAAGTGAAGTCAAAACATTTTTATTTAAAATTAGCGATCCGCCCGGCTTCGCACCGGTGATTTTTGGATCTCGGAAACACCGCCATCTACCGGTCCAATTGAGTTTTTAAACATCCACTCAAATACACACAAAAAATCGTTCCAACCGTATTAGAGTTTTAGCGATACTAACAGACACCAATTGACTTTTATATATAAGAAGAAGATTAGCCTTCATTAAGCACTTTTGGAACGTCAAGGATTCGCCATCGCTTTAACAAGTCCATACGGGAGACCTTGTGAGGAGAAGCAGCACGAAACATGTCCACGTTTTGTTATCTCTTAAATAATCATCTAATTAATAATACTTTTATTTTTTAAGAATGATTTTTATGTGCGCCTCGAAATTATAGAAAGGCAAAGCAGTCATATTACAGGAAACCTTGTTATATAATCCGGACTATCTTATTTACTACGATTAGGTACGGAGTTATCTTCATAAATATTTATGACTCAATCGTGAGTAGGTATTTGTGGATTGTTCTATAACTGGTGCTGAAAAGATATTAATTGTTTACTTATCTCTAAAATACTTTGTACATCTAGGATTTATCATGAATGAAAAATGTAATTAAATATCTGTACCTGTAAGATTAATGCTCATTTTTCATTCATCAGATAAATTTATTCATATGATAAAATACAACAATAGATAACAAATAATTAACATTAGATAACAAGTGTATGAATTAGTCTGATTTTTTAACTTTTTATTAAGCCTGGTTATAACTTAGAGTAATTACATACATATTATGATAATTTAATTGATTCATAACTTATCACTAAATTAGTCCAAAACATTTAAAATATTGTGAATATAAAATACCTAAGAGCACTTTAATTTATATCTTAATATATTTGTTGTGAATCGGTTCATTAGAAATCAGAAAATATTCTGTGCTTCTATGCGGAAGATAAAACGCCGCATTGAATAACTTGTATGATTCATGAACAGTTATTTTTGATCATAAGCCAACAGTGTATTTTTAAAATTGATTTATATATTTTGTGACTTTTTGTTTCTTTTTTACAATGTACCATTTATTCGGACGGCTCTTAATGTTAATGTAAAGTGTGATATTTATAGTTAAGGATGCTAAAAAGATAGTGTACTTAAATTACTTAAAAAATTACAATATTATTCTAAATTTGGAAATGATTGTTAATTTCGTTACACTTAACGCAGCAGTCGTGGCCGAGCGGTTAAGGCGTCTGACTAGAAATCAGATTCCCTCTGGGAGCGTAGGTTCGAATCCTACCGACTGCGTGTGGGAACTCACTTTTTGTTTGAGCTATAAAAATGTTTTAATGCTTTAATTTAATGTATTTTAGGGTGTTTTATATCATTGTGTAAGTTATTTTACGAAAATAAAATTGATTAATTTATCTATGTTATTGCTTCGTGTCTGGTGAACGTAGAGAACGCAATTATGTTAGTATTATAATGATTATGTATTTTGATAAAAACTTCATCACATAAAAATATTATAATATCTAATACACATTTATGCATATTGCTACTATTTTATCATGCATTTAGGCATATTTAAATAGTTGGCTGTCAATGATCATGTTACTTATGAACACTTGACCGATTGAGATCAGCTTTACACAGTATATTTGTTTTGTAGAGACGATGGTTCATATCTGTGCTAGGATCCGATATGTGGCGCTGGTAGTATAATTATTAACAAATTTTCTTTAGTAAAGCAAGAAAATCATAAATTCTAGACCCAAATACGCGGCGCTGTAGACGAGTTATTATAATAAAAAGTTCGGTGTGAATTTGGAGTAAAACTCATGGCGCCACCTACCGGAAAGGGTAGGACAACATATAACGTACAATGTATAAACCACCTAGTGTGCAATGTAAATAACAATAAAAACCTAAAAATTAAAGTCACAATATAGCTCTACTCTTCGCGGTATTTCTAAATAGTTTAAGCCTTTTGGCGAGAAAGGATTCGGTCCTCTTGTCACTTTCTGCGAAGACGGATTCCTTTTTACTACGGAAAAATTGAATAATTCGTAATAGCTTATAAAAAGTCTACAGTTATCAGGATCTCACTATTTTATTGAATTGTTATCAGGATGATGCGCATCCCCCTTTTCTTTTCTCCTTGTCGCCTCTCGTGACTTGACGATCCGTGAGTAATGGATTCTCCCACTACACGGCGAAGTTCAATAATATTTAGGTGTATATTTTTGGGTCACTATCACAGGAAAAACAGTTACAATTTCGTTTGTTTGCTTTATGACTTTAGTATGTAGTTTTTGACTGTGAAATGTTTGATTGCGTTGGTTCGATTCTCTCACGGAACAAGTATTTGTATAGGCTACAAATATTTTTCGGGTCTGGATGCTTTTCCTTGTTAATTTACGTTAATGAACGTTCTTACAAAAAATTCCATAATATGAATTAAATGTATATAGTTTTCGAAATGACAAATACAATCAATGTTATTAAAACTCTGCGGAAAAAAACATTAAAACTACGTTTGAACACTATCCTATACTATTAAACGAGCAATTCTTGTATATATATATATATATATATATATATATATATATATATATATATATATATATATATATATATATATATATATATATATATACCAGGCGGTCCCATAATGTTGTGTTGCATTAAATAGTACGTTTATCGTGCACTTAATATAAGAAACATGCATCGACATGAAATGCTTAGTCTTAGTTTAACAGGCATTTGAATAACGAGAGTCGCGTATTTTTTCAAAATGTCGAAAACTGAGTATCGAAGTGTCATAAAGTTTCTGTTTAAAGAAGGTTTATCCCCTGCCCAAATAAAAGAACGATTGGATGGCGTGTATAAGGAGTCTGCCCCCTCCTATAGCACAGTGAAAAATTGGGTGAAAGAGTTTCGCCTCGGGAGAGAAACCGCCGAAGACTTTGGCCACGACGGTCGACCTGTGGAAGTGCTCACTCCCGAAACGATTGCTCTTATCGAAGAGGAGGTTCTGAGTGACCGCCGTTTGAAGATTAGAGAAATTGCAGCAAGGCTTGGGCTCTCTAAGAGTACCGTTCATCGCGCGATCCATGAACATCTTCACATGAAAAAAGTGAGTGCAAGATGGGTACCGAAACTTCTTTCAGCGGTACAGAGACAGGAAAGAGTGCGCTGCGCTTCGGAGTTTTTGGATCTTTGTGGCGAAAATCCAAAGACTGTAATCGAGCGGCTAGTGACTGGTGATGAAACTATGATCTTGTATTATGATCCACAAAGCAAGCGCGAGTCAATGGAATAGCGTTATAAGGGTGAAAAGCCCCCTAGAAAGGCAAAGGTGCAACAATCGACTAAAAAACTGATGTGCACAATATTTTGGGATTTTCAAGGCATTTTGATGGTGGATTTTAAAGAACGTAATACAGTCGTGAACGGCGAATATTATGCTTCTTTAATATATAAATTACGAGACAAGATAAAGGAAAAACGAAGAGGCAAGCTGTCTAAAGGTGTCCTGTTGCTCCATGACAACGCCCCTGTTCATACCGCTGGTGTTTCGAAGGATGCAGTTCGTCAATGCGGGTTCACAGAAGTTCAACATCCACCTTACAGTCCAGACATGGCCCCTTCCGACTATTATTTATTTCCAAATTTAAAGCGGGACTTTAGAGGAAGAAAATTTTCAAGCGATGAAGAGTTGCAGGCGGCCGTCTTCAGTCATTTTGAGGATAAAAAATGTGATTATTTTTATAAAGGTTTAGAGATGTTGATTCACAGATGTCAGAAGTGTGTTAGTATTCATGGTGATTATATTGAAAAATAAAATTGGTTTCGTTTCATTTCCTTCATTGGTTCATAGTTAGGCCAATTCATTATGGGACCGCCTAAGTATATATAATCGGGATCTCGGAAACGGCTCCAACGATTTTCATAAAATTTAGTATCCAGGGAGTTTCGGGGATAAAAAATCGATCTAGCTAGGATTTATTTTTAGAAAATGTCTTTTTGTCCGTGTTTTTAGGCAATGAAAAACTGCTACAATATCGTTAGAATAAGAAGATAAATTTTGACAAATTGTTAGTGGGGCGGTCACAAAGTCGTAAAACCCCGGTTAGAGCCCCAACCGAACGACTTTTTTAAATTTTTTTTTCAAGTTCCTTTCTTTTTTAAGAAAATCTATTTTTTCGAGCCCTTTTTTAAGTGTTTTTTTAAAACACGAAAATTTAAATTAAAATAATTGCACTCATGATTTTTTATTCAAATAACCAGTTCCGTTTTTTCTGTTATGCCGCTAAGATCAAAAAATATTATTTATAATTCATCAGTATGTAATTTATAGCTAAATATAATTTCCAAAACACACGAATTAAAAAAAATGTAGCAAAAAATACCGGTCAACCAGGTACTAGGTATTTAAATGTTGAAAGTCACTCACGTGCGTTATTCTTTAATTTTTTAATTACTTACAACTTTTTTGAATTCTTCTAGTTTTAGGAATATCCGTTTGGTTTATCCATTTCATATCTAAATTATTTAAATATAACAAATATTTTATTACGTTTTTTTTAGATTCTTTTTACATTTCATTACATTTAAAAAAAAATTTCCTAACAAATTAATTTCCCCTGCTATGAAATCTGTCAAATATTTCACCTCATTCGTAAATGGCCAGGGATGCCCTGGTGGCAAAAAAATATTGGATGCCCATGAGGGCAGGCGTTTTCCATACTCTAGGTAAAAGGTCGTCTTCTATATAGAGGAGTTCGATTGGGTAACTATCGTTTGTTTTTACCGCCAAATAGCAGTGTTTGCACTGTTGTGGTTCGGTCTGAAGAGTTTACAGAGCCATTATAATTACGGGCTGTAATCAACTTAGCCTCATCGGTGTCGGCAAATATGTAGGCTTCTTTACTTCAAGTTGGCTGCAAGTGTCCATGACCTGCAGAGACCAGTCCAGAGACCTGCAGTGACCCCTTACCATTTACCAAGTAGGCTGTAAGTTCGTTTATCATTTCAATAAAAAAAATTGGTTGACCCTGCAACTTGCCGCTAATTTTAAATGCAAAACGCTCCAAATCTCACCAAATTATGTTGCGAAACTTCGAAGTTATGTTAAAAAAACGTTTTTTATAATTCTTTCTCCTTCGATATCTAACAAACGAATGAACCGATTTTTATTTTTCAAACGGCATTCGACGTTATTTTTTGTGGTTAAGAGCTTTTTAAAATTTTATTTCGATGGGTGTAGAGCTGTTTAAAAGTTATTCCAAAAAAAAACATATTTTCAAATTTTTATTTTTGAGATTTCTCTAAATCAGTACATATTATCACCAAATCTAGATCTAGATCTTTAGAACACCGCAAACCGCATCTCAATCAATCTAGACGTTTAAAAGTTGTGAAAGTTTACATACACACACACACATACATACATACATCCGTACGGAAGTCCACGTGAAATTAGTCAGAATAACTTCCTGGGATCTCAAAACATCGAGATCTAATGAAAACTCGATTTTCGAAAATCGGGGTGAAACCAATAACTTCTCTATTTTTGAAAATTTTCATTTTTAGCGGGAAGTTAAAAAAAATAAGCCTTTACGACAACCGTGGGACGAAATAGGTGGCAATGCTACTTTTTCACATTAAAAAAAAGAAGCGCGGGGATCATTTTACAATTATCACACAACACGGCGCAACCCCGTGTTTTTTCGATTAATTAAAGAGGGTAAATTGGCGATCGCCTATTCGGAGGTCGTTACGCGTGTTTCATTATACAGTGTCGAGATAACGCCCCTTCGACCGAAACTTTTCACGTAATTAAAATATTTGTTTGTATCGGATAAAAATGTGTTTAATCGTCCTATTGTTCACTCTAATTAGCTTGACATATGTTAGTATACATACATATACATAAACACTTACGCCTGTCACCCAGAGGGGTAGGCAGACACTACGGACATTTGCCACGATTCAGACATACCTCTCTCGCCTCGTTTACATCTATATATCCAGGCATGTACCCACGCTCGTCGGTTAAGGGTACTCCTAATCCATCCATTTTAGCCTATAAAAGTTCAAGTCCATCGCTGAACATGGACCTACCCTACTGATTTCCTGTTATAGAATGTTTACCGTAGTTGCCACGCTTGCCAGGCGGGTTTGCAAGTTTTTTTAATATAATTTTGAGTTGTTATAAGGAAGATGCTGCAGCCAATCTTCTGTCTCTGTTTCCCCTGTTACGACCCCCACGGGACGATATGGGGTATACGATTTTTTTTAAATTGAATTAATGTGACAAGCGAGCACACAGTCCACCTGATGGTAACAAGATGTTGTGGCCCATAGAAATCTACGTTTAACCTCGATTAAGAATCAAAATGCAGATTCATTGTCACCCCCGAGGACTAAGATGGAATGCCTCAATTCCAGCAAAACAGGTCTCCGGTTCATATTATGTAATTATAAGAACAAAAAGGACCTTTAGAAATATTAAGCAAAGCTAAGAGGGAGTGGCGCGATACTGCCACATCATTAAACAAATGTTCTTTTTAAACTGAATCTTTGGTAGCAAAAATTACTTACTGCCTTGGATGAATGAACAAATTATTCGGGATTCGGTCCATTATTTGATCGTAGTAAGCCACGGTAATAAATAAAATAGTAAAGAAAACTTTTAGGAAAAATGTAAACATAATCCATATTAAAATAGGTAGAAATTGTGCTTGTATAGTTATAGTACGTGAGGGTAATATGCTCACTTCTTATAACTCAAAAACTACAGGCTCAAACTTTTTATACGTGGTAGAGTCATGCTCCAGTTATATCAGTAGTATAGTTGTAAAACGAATGGGTCGGCTCGACCGGGGAAGGGTCACTCTCTCACAGAATACCAGCGTAAAATAGTAGCTTAATGCTGTTGTGTTTCGTATGGTGAGTGAAGAGAACCGGAGACCCTTTTTACTGAAAACGAGGCATTCAATCTTAGTCCTTATGAGTGACAACGCATCTGCATTTTGATTCGTATTTATATTCGTAGGTATCTATGGGCCACAGCAACCACTTACCATCAGGTGAATTCTGTGTTCGTTTGTCACCCTATCATATAAAAAAGCTTTGTTTGAGATGGATCTCGGAGACGATAGCTCTTCATCGGTCAATCAAATAATATAGTCATAAGGGCGTTGCTTTATCGACGCGATTTTGGCAGTTGACATTATACTAAATATTTTAGTTAATTTGGTATGGTGTAGTGTAGTTAGGTTATTTTAAGTTGAATTTTTGAACAATTCCCAATAATTATCAAAGCTTGTATGCTTTTTTTCTTAATATAATAGTAATTATAGTATAAGACTTTGTATTTTTGTCTCTGTCCTCCTAGTTTCGGTTTTTTACTCACGTACCTTGATTGTGTACACACGTACGAAGTGAAACTTCTTCACGACATATCATTCTTAAATTAATTCATATTTTACATATGCGGGTTAAATAATAGTATAAGTACTCATGCTGCCCAGTTGTGAAACAATACAAGGAAAGGTGACGTGTTTTATTTTTAATATCGTACTAAATTTCTCCACTACGTCGATGAAGAAGTTTCACATCAAAAATATTTAATGGTAAAAATATAAAAAAATTAAATAAAAATACCGTTAGTATTAGTAGTAGCAGGCGTCTGTCATACGTCCAGTAGGCCTTCTCAAACTCCAATGCTGCCGCTCTCTCCACTAGACTCCATGGCCACGATATACATCACAAAATTCCACTTCAATTCGTTTTATGCATAATGGCAACACTCCATCCACTATCAATAAAAGAGCAGTATGTTTAAAGTAGGCGGCGAATAGAGAGGCGTAAATAACATTTATTAATTTGAATTCATCAATTTTTTTTTAATTTAATGCATCTTTGTAAAACTTTGAGTATTCAACCAACTTATAAATAAGGTTGGGAGCACATATTAATTAATCCATCTGCTAAATGTTAGTTATTTCGTAATCAAGATATTTGCAATGTTATTAATATTAATAGGACCATTAGTTTTCTGACGTGGCTTATTTCACCATCGCGATAACCGCTCGTAACTTTAGAAACTCGTATATTGTGAACGAAATGAGGAAATACATCGACTTTGCGGCTGTAATGACATTTTAGTTATGTGTCCTCTGTTCAATAGGGGAAGTAATTACTGATGGTTGCCTTTGTGTAGAGATAAGGCATGCACGAGGGTGAGTAATCCGCAGCACAACGAGATAACCAGCGGTTGAAAGAATGTTTTGATTTTAGGATGTCGTCTTGTTTGAGTGGTAACGTTTGATGTGATAACTGTGCGGTAAAGTTTGATATGTTGATAAATCACTCAACTCATGAACTATACTTTTCTTTACTTTAATCTTCAAGGAAAGCGCAGGCATTTTTTTATTTATAATTCCCGCCTTGTAGCAGTATTTTTTATTTTATAGGAAAGGGGGCGAACCAGCATAAAGCTCACCTGATGTTAAGTGACTACCGCCGCCCATGAACAACCGCAACACCAGAAAAACTGCAGGTGCGTTGTCGGCCTTTTTGAGAGGAGTAAGCTCTTTTCTTGAAGGTACCTAGGTCGTATCGGTTCGGAAAAATCGCCGGTGGTAAACTATTCCACAGAGAGGTGGTACGTGGAAGAACACTCCTAGTGAAACGTAAAGTGGTGGACCGCCAAGCATCTACATGGTGTGATGTGAAATTTGGCGGCTGGGATTAATCCGAACAATTCTTCATCGCACTCCCCGTGGTAGATGCGATAGCAAATGCAAAGGGGTGCAACTTTTCGCAGCGCCAGTGAATCGAGCCGATCAGAAAGCACTCGGTCGTCGACGATTCGAGCCGCTCTGCGCTGGATGCGGTCAAGTGGAAGGAGTTGGCACTGGGGAACCCCAGCCCAGAGATTTGAACAGTATTCTACGTGAAGCCAAACGTGGATGATACCATAATTACCTATGTGACATTCTCGCATCATATCGCATCACTAGTGCTTGGAAGGAGTGTTTTTATTAAAAAAAACTTTTGTGCGATAACAGCGTCCCATAAATATTGCATTATAATGTTTAAGACTTAGATTAATCTATTATTACTTATTTTATTATACCTATGTTCAGCAGTGGACATGTGAAGGGCTATAATGATGATGATGATAGTGATGATGATTCTCTTACAATGTGTTGGATCTGCGTAGCTAAGTATTAGAAAAATAACTATTCTTACATAGAATATTTAACTGTTATAATTACGTAAATAATAATAAGACAATTTATGTGGTTACAATGTTCACTTTTATTTTTTAATTAGTCAAATAAAAATCTAAAACTAATCTGAATCATGGCTCTTACTCAATTAAAGAAACATAATATAGCGAACACATCCCAAAGATACAAAATAAATAAAAAACAAATTACAAGCAAAGCACTCGTGAATCTGGATTGAACGGAATCGTTTAACTCCAGCACATTTACTTTATCTAAGACAACGAACATTCCCGCATGTACCTACTAAACCGGAGGGTGCATACATCCTGTCAAATACCCACGGGAGCTTGGATTTCCCTCAATTTTCCATTAAATCTAATGTAATCTACAAAGAAGCTTACAGTCTCGATAAAGAGTGGTGTTGGATAGAGAGATTTTAGATGGAAAACCTCATTGAATACAAATCAATAATTATACACCAGCACAAGCATGTATACATTTCACACACAAAATAATTTTAATTTGTCAACAATACACTTTAGATATCACATACATTTGTACACGTGACTCTTAATTGATAGACTGAAAAAATGTGTGATAATAGAAAATTGTAGTTTGCAAGACAATGTTGTGACCAGGATTAATAACGGAATGTTTTGATGGTTTGGATATACAGAAAGGTGACAAAACAGTCTTATACTGCAGATGTTAGGGGCAAAGTCATTAAAAGACGACCTGGATGCAAGTTTATCGACCTAATTGGTGATATATTGTAGATGGGCTAAATTAACAGTACCCTTGTAGATGTGGTAGATAAATAGATGTAAAAGAAGCGAGAGGTGTGTCAGTTCCAAATGAAAGTCTGTAGTCTTGGCCAACCCTTCTAGCTACAGGCGTAGAGTTTAAAAGAATGTCTGTATTTATAATAATATATACAGGTGCTAAACAAAGATAAAAGTAAACTAAGAGCCTTGGTGATGGGCTGAAATATCTACTAATTACTAACGTAATATAAATATTCTTTGAAATATAGGGTATTATTTGATAGCTCACTGGCGCAGCGTAAGCATTTGGTGGTAACCACAGATTACATCTGTGGTGGTAACAGTGCTTGACCGCAAGTTTTAATATCTCACGGAGGAAGTATTCTCTCTAGTTTGGTTGTTAGTCCTTGTTCAAGAAAGTGCTGATTGGAAAAGAGATCACTTATCAATGGTGGAAACAATAAAGAAATCTGCAAGTCCGTAAAATAAAAAATAAATTTGAATTCCATCAATAAGCACAACTTGTTCCATCACCCTCTTACCGATTAGAACTGGTTCTAGTCCGATCGGCAGACGTTTTTAAAGAGTTATTTAGAACTTTGGATTCATAATTTATACTTGCAATTGTTGTCACTTTGTGAAACTCCAGCTATATTTTTGCGATTTGAATAAACACTTTTACTTTGGAGTGATAATTAACATCCCAAATATCATAACATTATAAACGCTTTAAAAAATCTCCTTCTCTACAGGCTAGACTTAAACTATTGAGAACAGACATAAGATACCTGACCGTGGGTGGCTACATAATCCCATGGTCCATGGACACCTGCCACGAACTTTAAATTAAAGTTGTTACTGTCACCCGTTAAGAGTCTGATAAAATGCGTCACATCCTGTAATTATACTGGTTTATTACATTTATAAACATAATACCTTAGTAAGTGCACTACTGTGATGCGGCATAGTATTTTTTATAGCATTGGGTGTCAAACGAGCACACAGTCCACCTGATAGTAAATTAATGGTGTGGTACATAGACATCCACATTTATTTTCAACTAAGGATCAAAATGCAAATGTGTTTTCACCCCTGTGTACTAAGATGGAATGCCTCGATTCCATTAAAAAAAGGTCATCGGTTTTCTACACTCACGATTTGAAACACAGCAGCATTACGCTGCTATTTTACGCTGGTGTTCTGTGAGGGCGTGGTCTTGCCCCGGTCGAGCCGAACCATTCGTGCTACAACTGTAGCATGGCTCTACGACGTAATTTAATAGGTAAGGGTAAGTAGGTAGTAACAACTCAGGTAGACTCCTAACTGGAAAATAAGCCCTATCACCTAGAGAACTTCTTACTTTAGGTTACATAGTAACTTTGTTTTAAATTGAAGTGACAAACGAATTTAGAGTCCACCTGGTAACTGGCTACTGCGGTCCCCGGACACAAATAAAGTAGGCTAGGGTGCGTTGTAACCTCTGAGGACTAAGATGGAATGTCACAAACTGTTGCGGTGCTGGCTCCCCATACTTTTCAGAGCGGAACACAGTAGTGCACGCATTGCTTCTGGACGACTAGAATAGGAGAGAATGTACTATCTACAAAGGCGAACACTTAGACAGAAAAAAAGATCACCCACGTAGTAAACTATTTTTATATTTATCTAGTTTTTAGAAAGAGAAGGCGAATTGGCCTCTAAAAAGCTTGGCGTCCTCAGCAGAGTGATTTCATGCCGACACACCGCCTGCAACTTTACAAGGCGCGGGTTTGGCTTCACGTAGAATACTGTTCAAATCTCTGGGCTGGGGTTCCCCAGTGCCAACTCCTTCCACTTGACCGCATCCAGCGCAGAGCGGCTCGAATCGTCGACGACCGAGTGCTTTCTGATCGGCAAATAATACCCTATATTTCAAAGAATATTTATATTACGTTAGTAATTAGTAGATATTTCAGCCCATCACCAAGGCTCTTAGTTTACTTTTATCTTTGTTTAGCACCTGTATATATTATTATACATACAGACATTCTTTTAAACTCTACGCCTGTAGCTAGAAGGGTTGGCCAAGACTACAGACTTTCATTTGGAACTGACACACCTCTCGCTTCTTTTACATCTATTTATCTACCACATCTACAAGGGTACTGTTAATTTAGCCCATCTTCAATATATCACCAATTAGGTCGATAAACTTGCATCCAGGTCGTCTTTTATTGACTTTGCCCCTAACATCTGCAGTATAAGACTGTTTTGTCACCTTTCTGTGTATCCAAACCATCAAAGCATTCCGTTATTAATCCTGGTCACAACATTGTCTTGCAAACTACAATTTTCTATTATCACACATTTTTTCAGTCTATCAATTAAGAGTCACGTGTACAAATGTATGTGATATCTAAAGTGTATTGTTGACAAATTAAAATTATTTTGTGTGTGAAATGTATACATGCTTGTGCTGGTGTATAATTATTGATTTGTATTCAATGAGGTTTTCCATCTAAAATCTCTCTATCCAACACCACTCTTTATCGAGACTGTAAGCTTCTTTGTAGATTACATTAGATTTAATGGAAAATTGAGGGAAATCCAAGCTCCCGTGGGTATTTGACAGGATGTATGCACCCTCCGGTTTAGTAGGTACATGCGGGAATGTTCGTTGTCTTAGATAAAGTAAATGTGCTGGAGTTAAACGATTCCGTTCAATCCAGATTCACGAGTGCTTTGCTTGTAATTTGTTTTTTTATTTATTTTGTATCTTTGGGATGTGTTCGCTATATTATGTTTCTTTGATTGAGTAAGAGCCATGATTCAGATTAGTTCTAGATTTTTATTTGACTACCTAATTAAAAAATAAAAGTGAACATTGTAACCACATAAATTGTCTTATTATTATTATTTATGTAATTATAACAGTTAAATATTCTATGTAAGAATAGTTATTTTTCTAATACTTAGCTACGCAGATCCAACACATTGTAAGAGAATCATCATCACTATCATCATCATCATTATAGCCCTTCACATGTCCACTGCTGAACATAGATATAATAAAATAAGTAATAATAGATTAATCTAAGTCTTAAACATTATAATGCAGTATTTATGGGACGCTGTTTTCGCACAAAAGTTTTTTAATAAAACACTCCTTCCAAGCTCTAGTGATGCGATATGAATGTCACATAGGTAATTATGGTATCAACCACGAATTAATTTTACAGCAACCAGGTTAAAAAATACAAGTAAATTAATTTTAAAGCTAAAGCAGTCTCGTTCTTGTGTTTTAGGGTGTTACCACAATAATCGATCGATCGTCAATTGATGGCATCGATAGATGTTAGAATGGATTAGTCGATGTCGATCCAGCTGTTTGATTATTCCAGAACGCCGACCACTGTTTAAAATGTCGTCTAGATGAAATAAGCTGTCTCTGGCCTTAAAAAACGATCGTATCCAAAGTTATTCGCGTTTGCGTCTGTGTTTCCTCTTCTATATACTTACATAAAAAAAAATGTCGTGAAGCGACAATAAAAAAACTAAGAACCTAACTTAACTAGAACGAAAACAACCAAAATAAAATAAATTATTTAAAAATTTGAAGTTTTACAGTATCTTTTATAAAAAAAAGGTATGAAGGTGATGATGGGTTGTAATGAAGATGGTGATTTACAATATTATTAAAAAAAAAAAAATAACAAAACATACTGCAACGAAGTATGCACAGGCTATGCCTATGATAGGTGCACAGCTCCTGCTCTAGGAACACGTAGAATCTGGAGAAAACACACGCAGCGTCTGGAGAAGGTACACGCAGCGCTTGGAGTAGACCCACACAGCGTCTTGAGCCGGTACGCAGCGTCGGGAGTAGGTCCACGAAGCGTCTGGAGTAGGCACGCAGCGTTTAAAGTAGGTACACGCGGCGCTTGGAGTAGGCAAACACAACTTCCGGAGTAGACCCACACAGCGTCCGGAATAAACACGCAGCGTCTGAAGTAGGTCCACGCAACGTCAGGAGAAGGCACGCAGCGTTTGAAGTAAGTAAACACAGCGCACTAGTAGGCGGAGGCGTAGGCGTGGCTAGGCGACGACTTAAGGAGCGGGCAGAGGTTTGCAGGATCCCGAGGCAGTGCAGAAAAGGCCTTTAGGAGATGCTTTAAGTATCAAAGCTCAAGTCAGACTCCCCCATTCGCCGATTGTTCGGCTTATTTTTCCTTTTTTTGACGGATCTGGCATAAGAACGGAAAATTCTTCTCATTAAATTTGAAATTATTTAAATTAAAAGCAAATTCTTGTAAATGGCCAAGAAGAAAGGAGTATTTTGAAGTAAAAACATCAGGCCGGTAACGATATTTGAATAAAAATTGCCATGACAACCTGATAAACAACGATGTCAAAACATGTCAAATTTTGGTTTTAGGCTCGTAATACAGAAACGGCAAGATTTAAGTGAAAAATGAGATATTATTTATATAGGAAAAAAAAGTAGCGCAACAGCGCGCACGAAACCCGAAATTGCAGAGTTACGGAGAACTAAATAAAAGACCGAAAAAGGTAGACTCCATTGACACCGATTTAAAAAGTGCTGATAGCATGAAAAATACGAAGTGAAAATGATTTGTTATTGTGTTCTTATGGTTTAAAAATGTTACAGGTTCCTATGGAAATAAAGGTGATGCAAAATATCCAGTTTTGAGATGAATGCAGAAAATCAAAAACAGAATGGAAAAATAAATTTAAAATAGTGTAAAATGGTATGTAAGTAGCATAACACTACATTTTCCCCCCGACCCTGGAAAATTTTTGACTCAGCAAAAATTTTGACATGTACATTCTAAAATAAACCATGAAAACACAGCTTTGTAGAAACAGACATCAGCAGGCAAAATCAGATATACTATCTCTTACATTCATCATCTGCATTCAGGTAAGGGTGGAGTTCACATTCAATGACTACCACTCTAAAAGTGTGTTTTCGAAAGGACATTCAGGCTTATTTAAGGAGTTGTCATCCGCTCCTGCGTGGAAAAAAAAACATTTTGAAAGGACATCCAGGCTTATTTAAGGAGTTGTCATCCGCTCCTGAGTGAAGATAAAGATAAAGAAATTAATCTTAAGCAAGCTTTAGTCGCTATGACTTAAGTAAAGATTAAGAACGGCCAGAGCGGTAGGGCTCAAAGCCAGAGATCAGCGACATCACTAACGAGATGTGTCTGAAATTGATATTTATACATATATACAAACTTACATATACAAACATATATATACATATATACAAATGTAGTGTCATGCAAAACAGTATTAGCTGGTTCCTCACATCTAATATTCACTTCGTATTCGAGTTCGGCCTTGTTAAGAAATTTGTATATAATTAATTGTAAAGTTAAGTTTAAGAAATAAAAATTTAATTAAAAATTGTACCTCTTTAAGTTATCTAGAATAAAAATATTAAAGTGATGAATGTAAGTGAAGTGTTATAATTAGGTCTAAATATAATCCAGATAAGTAGAAAAACTAGATGAAGTTTTGTTTTAGAATTTGGAAGATTGTACCTCTTTAAGTTATCTAGAATAAACATATTAAAGTGATGAATGTAGGTGAAGTGTTATATGTAGGTCTAAATATAATCCAGATAAGTTGAAAAACTAGATGAAGTTTTGTTTTAGAATTTGGAAGATTGTACCTCTTTAAGTTATCTAGAATAAACATATTAAAGTGATGAATGTAGGTGAAGTGTTATAAGTAGGTCTAAATATAATCCAGATAAGTTGAAAAACTAGATGAAGTTTTGTTTTAGAATTTGGAAGATATGATAAGGATGAGTAAATAAAGAGTTAAGAACGAAAGAGAAAGCAATTCAATCAAAAGGAAATGGATAAGGCGTAGCTAAGGTGAAGAAAAGAAGAACTTTTACGTCGGGCGCCAAATGTCGTGAAGCGACAATAAAAAAACTAAGAACCTAACTTAACTAGAACGAAAACAACCAAAATAAAATAAATTATTTAAAAATTTGAAGTTTTACAGTATCTTTTATAAAAAAAAGGTATGAAGGTGATGATGGGTTGTAATGAAGATGGTGATTTACAATATTATTAAAAAAAAAAAATAACAAAAGATACTGCAACGAAGTATGCACAGGCTATGCCTATGATAGGTGCACAGCTCCTGCTCTAGGAACACGTAGAATCTGGAGAAAACACACGCAGCGTCTGGAGAAGGTACACGCAGCGCTTGGAGTAGACAAACACAACTTCCGGAGTAGACCCACACAGCGTCCGGAATAAACACGCAGCGTCTGAAGTAGGTCCACGCAACGTCAGGAGAAGGCACGCAGCGTTTGAAGTAAGTAAACACAGCGCACTAGTAGGCGGAGGCGTAGGCGTGGCTAGGCGACGACTTAAGGAGCGGGCAGAGGTTTGCAGGATCCCGAGGCAGTGCAGAAAAGGCCTTTAGGAGATGCTTTAAGTATCAAAGCTCAAGTCAGACTCCCCCATTCGCCGATTGTTCGGCTTATTTTTCCTTTTTTTGACGGATCTGGCATAAGAACGGAAAATTCTTCTCATTAAATTTGAAATTATTTAAATTAAAAGCAAATTCTTGTAAATGGCCAAGAAGAAAGGAGTATTTTGAAGTAAAAACATCAGGCCGGTAACGATATTTGAATAAAAATTGCCATGACAACCTGATAAACAACGATGTCAAAACATGTCAAATTTTGGTTTTAGGCTCGTAATACAGAAACGGCAAGATTTAAGTGAAAAATGAGATATTATTTATATAGGAAAAAAAAGTAGCGCAACAGCGCGCACGAAACCCGAAATTGCAGAGTTACGGAGAACTAAATAAAAGACCGAAAAAGGTAGACTCCATTGACACCGATTTAAAAAGTGCTGATAGCATGAAAAATACGAAGTGAAAATGATTTGTTATTGTGTTCTTATGGTTTAAAAATGTTACAGGTTCCTATGGAAATAAAGGTGATGCAAAATATCCAGTTTTGAGATGAATGCAGAAAATCAAAAACAGAATGGAAAAATAAATTTAAAATAGTGTAAAATGGTATGTAAGTAGCATAACACTACAAAACTTACTGATGATAGCCCACAACCATATCGATTAATTGTCGATCGACGTCGATCGATGGTTGAACAACGTTTTATCAACCAGTATCCGTCAATCAGGTAAAGCTTCCACATCATCAATCGATCGATTGGTATGGTAACCACCCTTAGTTAATTGTATATAGTTTAGTCTTATTTTTTCGTTTTGTGAGTTTCTTATTAGCATAACTTTCATTAAATGTATTGTGTGATACTTCGGGAATAAAGACAAATCTAACGATGCTTTGCACCTTAAAAATCCGTGAAACCGCTTAGGCAGCGGAAGAGGAAACATCTGACAAACATAACCATCGTTTTAGAACAGACGGGTCGAAAAAGAAAGATATAGGTATTAAAAAAAAAACATGGTTTCTTTTCGGATTCGGGAATGCCAACGAAACTTCTTGTCATCTGTCACACGAAAGAATTTTTCATTTAGACTGGTACAATAAAAGGAACGTAAGTCCTTTTTCTAATTTCAGGACTGCAGGTTTTTTAATTAAGTGGAAAGCTTCTAACGTTTCTAAGAGTAAAGGAGTAAACCTCATTTATAATTACGTTGCAGACACAATAATTAATTACGAAGTTCCTTTTTCTTTTTAATTTGATTAAGGATGATAATGCTAAAGTGGCGGCGTGTGAGAATCCAGTATCCTATTTTGTCCAGTGGGTGTGTAAGAGACGACTATGCTAAAAGCTCTTAATATGTCATTAGATAAATGGCGTTATGAGTCCCGTTTACCCCCTACGTAATACATGTAATAGGTACATATTATCACAGAATAAATAATAGTACTACGTACAGAAGTTACACTCTTTTGATGTTGACTGCTCGCCGACGTTTAATAGCCTACACAATTATTATTATTAAGATAAATTACGCACGCAAGCAAAATAAACCTTTAACGCTGCGCGCGAGTGTCCTTATTACTTGAAATTTTATCCCCTTCCTACATCATGGATGTTTTCCCGTGGTTGCTTAGGGCTGTCAAGAAAGAGTAAAAAATACAGTATGTATAACATTAATAATTTAATTAATAAGAGGTGAAAAAACTAATATATAATTTTAGTAAAGTTTGCCTGGAAGAGCAGTAATCTCTTAAAGCTGTCTAAGCGATGAGGTCACCTAATTGTACATAAATTTATAAATTAAGGTTGGTGTGTTATTGTAATAAGTTTTGTGCAATAAAGAGTATAAATAAATAAATAAATTAATACGTTGCGAAATGGTAAGTACAATAGGTAAGGTACCTATTCTGACTGATAGAATGAACATATTTTTGCTACTACGCGAATTCCGTGCCTAACGCATGCAACTTGCAAGGTCACTCGTCGCCAAATCGCGATTTAATACATCGCTGGGAAGAAATAGGTAGGTAGTGTAAACAACAAATAAACCCGAAACACGATTCCTAATTGAAATGTGATTGTATTCTGATTAGTTAAAAATCTTGTAAACAAAGTTTCTATTTCATTGTTTTGTGTTATTATAACTTAAAATATTTTAATTACAAAAGACATGTAAGTTACTTACTTAGATAGAGAAGTAAATTTCAACTAAGTTTTAAAATAAAGTATGTAGGTATTACTTCTGTATTTAAATTATTACTTAAGTTCTTTTCACTATAAATATTTAATTAATAAAAAAAATTAAAATAAATGTACCTTTCATTATCTTTAGGTAACATAAAAAATGATATATCTGAATCCTTTTATTTGCTCATTAGGCATATATCCAGACAACAATGCAAAGGTTCGAAGTTTTGCCGTTATAATTTATCAAATAGATAGGTATCAAATAGATTAAAAAATGTTGAACTATTTTATCCTATATGGCCGGCCCATTGCCACTTCAGCTTACTAATCCGTTGGGCTATGTCGATCACTCTGGTTTTACTGCGGATATCCTCATTTCTGAGTCTATCACGCAGAGAAACTCCGAGCATAGCCCTCTCCATAGCTCGCTGAGCGACTTTGAGCGTCCTCATACGGCCAGCAGTGAAGGACCACGTCTCAGTTCCATATGTCATCACTGGCAACACGCACTGGTTGTACAACTTAGTTTTCAGGTATTGAGGTGTACCTGACGAGAAGATGTGTCGTAATTATATAGCTCGAAGAACCGACAACCGTTGGGGAAAAAAGGTTCTCGAGTGGCAGCCTCGTACCGGTAGACGAAGTGTAGGGCGACCCCCCACTAGATGGAGTGACGACCTGGTAAGACATGCAGGAAGTCGATGGATGCAGGTGGCTCAGGACCGTGCTTTGTGGCATACCTTGGGGGAGGCCTATGTTCAGCAGTGGACTTGTAAAGGGCTGTAATGATGATGATGATTTTATTCTACAATTAAATATACTAAACACTTAACATAAATTACTACAAGTGTTTAAAAAAATTGTTTACGTAAACAGCGTTAAAATTCATTAATCGCCTACAATGCGCTAGCCCCGACTGCGTATTACACCGTCGATGACTCGCTATTTTAGGTAACTATTTCACGCGGGTAGCAAGAGTGACAGAGGCCTGTGTTCAGATCGATGATGAACAGCAGCGAGGCGCCTCGTATTACAATTGTCAATCCGCCTCCCAAGTGTATGTAATTCCTCCCTACAACGGGAGATTTTAACAAAATATTATTTAATTAAAATATTATTATTTAATATCTAATATTAATATCCTGAACGATAAAATTTTTGCAGTTCCCTTGCGCAAATAAAATTTTGAATAATTAAACTTTAAAACCGATTTTAAAACTGATAATAATTTGATAATTGTCACATTTTAATAGCTTCTTGTATCGGTGATAAGTCGATTCTGAAGAAGCTCGAAGCGGTATGTATAAATTACTATATTTTTTATGTGTCGGTTATATTTTTAAAGTTTAACTATTTGACCCTAAACCTATCCTTGACTCATACTTCGTTACATTCAAAATTTTATGCCATCGTTTGCCACCCTTCGTGGTGAAAATCGTTTTTCAAATTCAAATGGGTAGTCCAATTGAGGTACTAATCTATCCAATAAGAAACAAACACGTTTTACAATCGGCGAAGACATAGCGATAATCATTGACAATTTCCTCCTGTTTTGAAGACGGATAAAAATAACTGAGTGACCTTAAAAGTGTTAGTTTTCACCTCGTTTTATAAGGAATCAAGTGTTTAACAAACATGAAAAGGTTTCATAAATTTAAATGATGAACGACCTACAATTTAAAAAGTAATTAAAAAAAATTAAATATTGTATTACCATGTGGTGGCCTCCGCAAGATAGCGGTATAACCACCACGTATATTTCGGGTGTAAATATTCAGTTTGCACGCATCTGGTATGGCGATGAGGAATCCAATGCCTGTATTGAAAAGCCAAAGGCTTAAAGAATAAAATTTGCTTAGATTAATTAAATATGAACACACAAATATTGTTATGATCCTGTTTTTTTTAGTTCATAGCCATATTATAGGTACGGATAGTAAATGTTGAGAGGTATTTTTATTTCCATTAAGATTATGATATATCTTTCCTTTCTTTTAAAAATGATTATACCATTAACTTTATGTTATTTGTACATGCTATTCATATCGTAATCAAAATCGTAAAAAAGTTTAAATGTAGATTTTTTTATCTTATAGCTCAAAGATTATATAATAAAATAAATATATATAAATATATATATATATATATATATATATATATACGAGGTGTGTTCAAAAAGTAAGGTGACTTTATATTTTTATGAAAAACTATTTATTTATTCATCAATATTTATGTTGTCCCCTTCAAAGTAATCCCCCTCAGATATAATACACTTGTGCCAACGCTTTTTCCAATCGTCAAAGCATTACTGATAATCACTTTCTGGTATAGCCTTCAGCTCTTTCAGCGATGCAGTTTTTATCTCTTCAATCGTTGCAAATCTTCGTCCTTTCATAGGTCTCTTCAGTTTTGGGAACAGGAAAAAGTCACATGGGGCCAAATCCGGTGAATATGGTGGCTGAGGCATTATTGTAGTGTTGTTTTTGGTCAAAAAACCTCTCACAAGCAACGATGAGTGAGCAGGTGCATTATCGTGATGCAAAAACCATGAATTGTTTACCCACAATTTGGGACGTTTCTTACGTATTGCTTCTCGCAAATGGCGCATAACTTCAAGGTAATACTCCTTATTGACCGTACGACCTTGTGGCAAGAACTCATGATGCACCACACCCCTACAGTCGAAGAAAACTGTAAGCAAAACCTTCACATTTGATCGAACTTGGCGTGCTTTTTTTGGTCTTGGTGATTCAGTGTGCTTCCACTGGGACGATTGAGTCTTAGTTTCGACGTCATAACCGTATACCCATGTTTCGTCACCTGTTATGACCCTTTTGAGCAAATCTGGGTCGTTGTTGACATCATCCAATAGCTCTTGAGCGATTGTCATGCGACGGTTCTTTTGGTCGAAATTGAGCAATTTCGGAACAAATTTCGCTGACACACGTTTCATGCCCAAAATATCCGAAAAAATTTCATGGCAAGAGCCAACCGATATGCCAACATCCTCCGCAACTTCTCTGATAGTGATTCGACGATTTTCCAAAACAATTTTCTTCACTATTTCAACGTTTTCATCGGTTGTTGACGTGCTGGGGCGTCCAGAGCGAGGTTCGTCATTGGCATCTTCTCGGCCATCTTGAAAGAGCTTGTACCACTTATAAACGTTTTTTTTACTAAGAGTGGACTCACCGTATGCCACTGTCAACATTTCAAGTGTTTTGGAGCACGTAATTCCATTTTTTACACAAAATTTGATGCAAATTCTTTGATCCATTTTTTTTGATAGAAGAAAATCGCCGAGCACACCAAAGTACGTCTGACCTTTGTAACTGTCAAAAATAAACTGAACATGCTATACACTTCAAACTTGAAACATATGCTCAGGACATGTGTACCAACGCAACAAAATACAAAAATCGAAAATCGAATGTGCGTTGCCCGCGAAATTCAAAAAGTCACCTTACTTTTTGAACACACCTCGTATATATATATATATATATATATATATATATATATATATATATATATATATATATATATATATATATATATATATATATATATATATATATATATATATATATATATATATATATATATATATATATATATATATATAAAATTATATAATAGAAGAAAGTACGGAATAAATGTGCTAAGACAATAATCCAAGCAAGCGTTAAATTTAAAATTTGATATATTTTTTGGAGAGTGAAATACTGGAAGTTAACGGAAGAAGGGTATTATTTAATCTGTCGTCGGGAGTAATGATGGATTTCCGGCGAGTTCGCAGCAACGCCGTTTTACAAATCATCACTGCGCCGGGAAAATATCTTGTGCTATAATTATTTGCTCGGAAATCCTTTTTGATCTATTTCATTGTCATACTGTATATATAAAGGCTTGGTTATATAACGTTTGAGAATTTGAATTATACCTCGATTGAACAACACAAAAGCATAATATCAGCCACTAAGATCACGGGCTATGAGGCATTGCATGTTAGCACTCAGAGGTAACAATGCATCTGTAGTTGCCTTGTTTAAAATTAGCTGCAGATTTTTAACAACTAAATAACCATTTACCGTCACTGTTAGTTCGTTTGTGCGACGGAGTTTCTTTCCTCGTTTCTTCTCCGGTCAGAGTAATTTGAAACAACGTCTTTGAAACGACAGTAGATAAGAAAAAAATTACATTTGACAAAATAACAATTTATTTTCCTATGCCGAAAGATTAAATATACTTTTTTATTTTATTGCATGTAATTTCAGTTTTGTAAAATAAAACTAAAAATATCCATTCAAACAATTGATGTGAAAAGTACCATTATAAGTCCCATGAAAAGTATTTTAATGTTATGGCATACTTAATCTTTTATTTTCATTCAAATAGTTCCCTGATTTACATTTTAAATAGCTCAGTTCACGCGAACTACATACGAGTAAGTTGCGGACGTAGCTCGTTAACAACTTAAGTCGAATCGTTCACGAATGTCGTGTTTAATCTGATAAAGTAGGTTTTTGCGAACAGTTGACTTTTAGTTCCAATGAGGGCTTAGTGTCGAGCACGAGGCAATACCGATATATAAGGTTATGCAGGCGAGATCCTACACATATTATTTAATACCAAGATCCTTAAACAAAATGATTTAGTGAATATGTTTAGTACAGTGATCTTCATCAAAGCAACCTCAGATTCAAGTAATAATCCTATTTGCTTTTTTTCTACTGTCATCATTAAGTTCATAGTATGAGATGAGAGTGCTTTAAGAACTCGCAGTATACCTGTTTGTTAGTGACCATTGTAGTCGATGGACATCTGAAATAAAATATACTATGATCAAGATGGTTTGCCCTAATTTACTACTGTGTAACCGGTAATATTTAAAGTTTTGAAAAATTAAAAATCGACATGTACGGATTAAAAAGTACAATACAAAAGAAAGTACAACAAGCTTTCCACATAAATTAACAGCTTCCGAAGTCGTTGCTAAAACGTACTGTACCGTAGGATGCACTGCTTGTTGTTTTATTTATTTATTTATTCTTTATGGCATTCCTCAATATACAAGAATACAAGGGCGGACTTAATGTCTTGAGGCATTCTCTATCAATCAAGCCATGGAGTGGTGAGAATTTGAAGTAGGTGTCATCATTCATCATTACAGCCCTTCACAAGTCCACTTCTGAACATAGGCCTCCCCCAAGGTATGCCACAAAGCACGGTCCTAAGCCACCTGCATCCATCGACTTCCTGCATGTCTTACCAGGTCGTCACTCCATCTAGTAGGGGGTCGCCCTACACTTCGCCCACCGGTACGAACCACTCGAGAATCTTTTTTCCCTTCTTTGAGGTAGGTGTAGCAATACAGAATAAAAGACAAAATAAAAATGATAATTAACTACGTAATATATACATTTTACTAATACATAAAATAAGTGAACTATATCTATCTACACTAGAGTATAAATTATAAATAATACTAGAGGTTCGAAAAGAAGATTCAGAATCATTTGACATCAAAGGTGCGAAACGTTGGATATAGAGACAGCCAGATGCGTCCACTTAGCGTGGTGATCACTCAAATCATCACTTTTTTTATGATGAGGGTGACGAACGAGCACACAATCCACCCGATGGTAAGTGGTTACTGTAGCCCATATACATCTACATCTATCTTCGATTACGAATCAAAATGCAGATGCGTGCTCGTGAGGACTAAGATGGAATGCCTCCTTTCCAGTAAGAAGGATCTCCGGTTCTCTATACTCACAGCAGCATTAGGCTGCTATTTTACGCTGGTACTCTGTGAGAGTGCGGACCGTGTGCTCACTACTACAGCAAAGACTCATGGCAGTAGTGAACTGATGACAGTAGTGAATAATGAAATGGAGGAATATAAGAATTAATGGAAAATCCCATATTTTTCTTAATTTGGATACGAATTTTTGAAAAATCGGACACAAGCATTTAGGTAAGATCGTCGTATATTTTAATCGACTGTCTCAGAAGTAGGGTCACGTTTTTCGAGTGTATGTGTGTCTTTTTCTTTGGCACACTCTGTTACCGTATGGGTTATCGTTAGATTCATTTTAGTTGTGAAAGTGACTTATGCCCAAATCCTCAAACACTACTTAATTTTAAAATGCCGAAGTCTTGTGCTGTCTCTATCACTTTCTGTCAAAGTGACTGTGACACCACGAGACCTATCTTAAAATTGAGAAGGGTTTGAGTATTTTGCCTAAAGGACATAAAACTTTTCAGAAACTTTCAATCGCTGTTTTAACCATTGGGCCCGCTAACATTTTAAGAAGTGACAAGTGCGAATGGCAAGTGAGAAGTGGCAAGTGAGAAATGCCAAGTGAGAAGTGACAAGTGCGCATTTTATTCCCACTTTACACTTTTCACTGCCTGTTCACATGCACTAGGCACTTGTCATTTGTCAGTTGCACTTGCCACTCTCACTTTTCACTTCTCAAAATGTAATCCGGGCCTAAGTCTTGTGTTCTAACCCATTTAGTGATTCTGATATTCTAGCATTACTTAATATGTGTGTAAGTCAGTATTTGCTCGTTATAAAATAAAATTTCATTTTTGAATTATTATCGTACTTATTTTAAACTTTTCTGTTTAAAACAAGTAAAAATTAAAACATCCGAGCATAATTGAACATCACTTCGTTAACGTTGTTTGTAAGCGCATGTAAATTTGAAATCGGGACGTGACGGGCGCGTCAGGTGATGGATTGCGGGCTTCTGCCGATATCAGGTGCGGGCAGACCGCGATCAATCATCCACAATTTTAATCAATTTATTTAACAGTCTATATAATTGGAGAAATTCATAATTTCCTGGTGATGAGGTAGCGCTACGTCGTGTACACTTTCATATTTGTCGTAAAATGGCTACACGTCCTGTGCTTGCAATGTTTCGTATGAAAAGGAATTTAAGGTATTTTATTTATTTTTTAATGTATTATTTTAAAAAATAATTAAAAAACCTAAATAGATATATATACAAGAATAAGAAGAGAAGATTTTTTAATGTATTATTGGTTAGAGACAAAACAAAATGAACGCATTCTCATTTTTCGCGGTTACCTTAATTTTTTTGTAAAAATATCAGATGTTTAGTTTGTGTGAAACATTTTGATGAATAATGCGTCATTGAGTATCAAACATCCAAACGTCTTCAAAAACTTTCACATCTATACAAATAAATAAAATAGTGTCTGTTAGTAATGACAAAACAACAGTTTTTACTAAATGAAAATGAAAGTATATAACGTACTTATAACAAAAAAAAAGAGTGTGCTTATGACTACACGACTGAAGTAAAACTTCTTTAGCTCCAACAAATTTACTGTCGGCTTCTTTCCATAACTTGTTGTTATTTACTGGAAAATTCACAAAACATGAACAATAAATTGAATTTACAAATTTATTTACTTTAAACGTAGAATAAAGAGGGTATGAGAGAAAGAGAAAAATAAAATGTGCACGCACACTGTTGTCTCTTGCTTATATCACCCACTCAACTCCCGTTCGCCTCGCCCGATCACTCTTTTCGTAACACCTTCGCCAGCTTTCTCCCCAAAACAAGGGTGCGTAAAGAAGTTTTACTTCAAAACACATTTTTTTTTAATTTTAGTCTGCCTGATTCTTTGTCTGTCTGTTTGTTCCGACAAGTATCTGAAATAGTTAGATCGATTTTGACGGAAATGTACTATGGCTGATGTTATAAGGAGTAACTTAGAGTAACTACTAATAATTAAGGTTTCACACAAACAAAATAAAACTCATAAAATCCAATCGTAATAAATTACAAGAGTAACAGAACGATTATACTAACACGATTATGGTATACGAGTACCATAAATTAGATTAAATGAAGAAAAGAGATTAGAATATTAATGAAAACATTCATACTAACAGGAACCATCTACTGCGTGCACACTTTTTGTAATAAAGATATGTTTGCTCTGTCTTGAAGGACACGTGTATCAATCACAAAGATTCAATAAGCAGAGAAAGGAAAAAAAGAACACCGTGTATCAGTCACGAAGATTCAATAAGCAGAGAAAGGAAAAAAAAGAACACATGTGCATGCGCACACGCACACGCACATTTACCATCGAAAAATTGTCAGGGTGGCTCAAAACGTCAAGATTGGACGAAAACTCAATTTTCGAAAAACGGTGTAAAACAATAACTTCCCGATTTCTGAAAATTTTCAATTTTCTTAGCGGGATGTTAAAAAAGATACAAATTACGACAAATTCCGAATAGAAATATCTGAAAACGATAGTATAATAAATCTCTGTGTTTAATAGAGTCTTATTTAAAAAGCTTTTCCTTTGAAAATACTGTTTTCAATTTGCGCGATTGCAAAACTGAGACGTCAATTAGTCTAAGAATAATGTGATTCAGCGTTTTCCGCAGTAAATGTTCGACGTTCAAATATTTTGCGAAAATTTCCTTACCCATAGCAAAAGGGATTCATAAATTTACGAGAATATGTATATCTCTATAATATATAAAAATGAATTACTGTCCGTTAGTCACGATAAAACTCAAAAACGGCTCGACCGATTTTCATCATCATCATCATCATCATTACAGCCCTTCACAAGTTCACTGCTGAACATATGCCTCCCCCAAGTAATGCCACAAAGCACGGTCCTGAGCCACCTGCACCCATCGACTTCCTCCATGTCTTACCAGGTCGTCACTCCATCTAGTGGGGGGTCGCCCTACACTACGCCTACCGGTACGAGGCCGCCACTCAAGAACCTTTCTTCCCCATCGGTTATCGGTTCTTCGAGCTATATGACCGGCCCATTGCCACTTCAGCTTACTAATCCGTTGGGCTATGTCGGTCACTCCGGTTTTACTGAGGATATCCTCATTTCTGAGTCTATCACGCAGAGAAACTCCGAGCATAGCCCTCTCCATAGCTAGCTGAGCGACCTTGAGCGTCCACATACGGCCAGCAGTGAAGGACTACGTCTCAAATCCATAGGTCATCACTGGCAACACGCACTGGTTGTGCAGTCTAATTTTCAGGTTTTAAAGTATACCTGACGAGAAGATGCGTAATAATCTCCCGAACGTTGTCCAGCCGAGTTGAATCCGTCGATCGACCTCTTGGTAGAAGTTGAACTTACGTAGTATAACTATTTGTCACAGGTACTCGGTACGGTAAACATACTCGTCAACAACTTCGAGCTTAGTGCTCCCAACAACTACCCGCATAGGTGTGACATGGACATTAAACATGATCTTTGTTTTGTCCATGTTCATCTTAGGACCTATCTGTTGGGAGATACCATTGAGGTTATTGAGTATAGTGCTAAGGTCCTCCTGCGATTCTGCCATAAGGACTATATCGTCGGCAAATCGAAGATGAGTGATGTACTCGCCATTGATGTTAATACCGTATCCTTTCCAGTCCAGTCTTCCAACGTACCGGTGAAGAGTTTCGGGGATATAACGTCACCCTGTCTTACACCTCTCTGCAGTTGGATAGGTTTAGAACTCTGGTTCTGTACTCGGATAGCCATCTTAGCCCTACTGTAAAAACACTTCAGCACTTCGATATACCGACAGTCAACTTGGCATCGCTGAAGGGACTGTAGCACCGCCCAAATTTCGACGCAATCAAAGGCTTTCTCATAGTCCACATACGCCAGGCAAAGTTGCAGATTGTATTCTTCGACCGAATTTAATAAAAAAAAATTGTGTGTATTTGAATGGTTCCCTATATGGTTTAAATTCCTATTTGAATCCGGTAGGTGGCGCTGTTATCTTTTTAGGGTTCCGTAGTCAACTAGGAACCCTTATAGTTTCGCCATGTCTGTCTGTCCGTCTGTCCGTCCTTGCTTAATCTCTGTGACCGTTAGCACTAGAAAGCTGATATTTGGTACCAATATGTGTATCAATCACGCCGACAAAGTGGTAAAATAAAAATTGGAAAAAAATGTTTTATTAGGGTAGCCCCCCTATATGTTAAGTGGGAAGTGATTTTTTTTTAATTTCAACCCTAACGTGTGATATATTGTTGGAAAGGTATTTAAAAATGAGTAGGGGTTTACTACAATAATTTTTTAATAATGTCAATAATTTCGGAAATAATCGCTCCAAAAGTAAAAAACAATGTGCCCCCCTCTAACTTTTGAACCATAAGTTTAAAAAATATGAAAAAAATCTGAAAAGTAGAAATTTATAAGGACTTTTTAGGAAAATCATTTTGAACTTGGATGGAAACAACAGTACCCACTACCGGGAGCAGTTGCAGGAGCGCGGAGCGCTGCTGGAGCGCGAACATAATGGATACCCACCTTTAAACTCATAAGTGGGAACACTTATTGTGACGGACGGGAAACTACGGAACCCTACACTGAGCGTGGCCCGACACGCTCCTGGCCGGTTTTTTTAACATTCAAAATAAACTAAGTCTACGTTGACATAAAAATATTATAATATTGTTACTTATATTGTATTTAGTTCTTTGAAGTCGTTATTATTTTTTTAAAAGTTTAATTATTTAACAATCACGACTAAGCAATTAAAGTTCATATGTACGTTACAGTAAGTCTAAGAATGTTATAAAAGAAAGGCCAAATGCGTTTAAAGTCTGTTCTTTGTCAGTATTGTTAATATGGATCCGTTGAATATCCCCTCGTTTTGTCAACCGTTAGGTGTAAAGGAAACCTTTCAAAGGCGGCTCTATTTACACCGTGTTTACCCGAACAGGGAGATGACACTTCATTTCCTTTTACTAAGTTAAGGGAAGAGTCTTTTCAGCGCCTATTATATACTATGACAAGATTCTTTGGTTAACAGGAATTATTTTTAACTAGTCATACGCCAGCGCTTTGCACGGTTGCGATTTACCAGTCTTATCATTTCTAATTTGATTGCAAAATGTCAACAATTCTTATACGTGGTAGAGCCATGCTGCAGTTATATTAGTAGTATAGTAGTAGCACGAATGGGTCGGCTCGACCGGGAAAGGACCACGCTCTCACAGAATACCAGCGTGAAATAGTAGCTTAATGCTGCTGTGTTTCGTATGATGAGTATAGAGAACCGGAGACACATTTTACTGGAAAAGAGGCATTCCACCTTAGTCCTCACGGGTGACAACACATCTGCATTTTGATTTGTAATCGAGGATAGATGTAGATGTCTATGGGCCGCAGCAACCACTTACCATCAGGTGGACTGTGTGCTCGTTTGTCACCTTATTCTATAAAAAAAAGAAAAATTCACTTCAATCCTAACAAATACGCATGTATATACATAAATTACCTTCCGCTAGCGGGAGTGGCTCAGAACTGTGTTGTGAGGGAAACCTTTCAAGATTTAAATGAAAAAAATTTAGCTCATGCACAACAGACGAGGATAAATAAATTGTTCTATCAGATTTAGTGACTTACGTAATTATTGCAATAGTCGATAAAGGGATATGAAAATTTTAAGCGGGTAGCGGTATCTTACTGATAATAATTTAAAATAATACAAAACTGTGGTTGCTAATTTATCTTCCAAGCGTGGCAACTATGGCAAATATCTATGGGCGAGGCAATTCATTAAAAATGAAATTGTGATAGGCGGTAACTAATAACGAAAGGAATAAATTTAGTTACTAGTGGATTAAATATAACGAATTATCTATTCTATTCAGAATAAAGGCCGTAGATGCCAAATTGCTTAAATTAGGACATCGTTATACCGAATATAGACGCCCTATTCCTTTGCCACGGGAGTTAAATAAATGAATATTAAAAAAAGGAAAAATATTATTTTAATAAATTTATTACCTTAAATAATAAATATCGGGTTATGCTTGGAATTACTCAGCATTAGAGGTTAAAAAAATAAATTTAAAAATAAACTTTTTAAAATATTTATTTACAAGTGATTAATTTTTAACATTCTATTTTTATTATAAATTTATTGTTTTCGTTGTATATAAGATTACTTACCACTACTACGGATAACTAATATTAGTAATACATAACAGAAATTTGTTTCTAGTGTAACTTTCACTTTGATGTAAAATTTATTCAGTATTCCAAATTTTGGAGCAATTCGCTGAGATGTTTTATAATTATACACGTTTTTGTGCACCATTCTCCTGAAATACGAGTTTTGCGATATACGCAGGTAAAAATAGAGCGAACATATTTAGGTAAGTAAAAAAAAAAACCGAAGCATTAGTCGACGCAGCTTGCGGGCTGGGTGCATTTGGGTTAATGAGGCGATGAGTGAGCCCGTTCTCTTAAATGGCGGATTGTCAACGGTTGTACAGCTGCATGGACCCGGTGGAGTGTATGTGATGATGTTTGCCAGGTCTTCGTTTCTCTGCATGGTTTTTTAAAGTTAGCTAATAGCACCTCTGAATACTAACGGAAAGTAAAATTAAAATATGAAGTATTTTTAGTGTTGTTTGTATAGATTTATGCAATTTTAGTGTGGAAACTAATTGATCGGTTTGTTCTAGTATCGCCTTTTTAAGTTGTTTGCATCATCCCATCACCCCGCTGTACCCTTTCCTATGACAGGTGCCTTTACCTAAATAAGATTTTGTATATGCACCCGATTTTGACCACTGCATCTAACTAGTAAATCCAATGGATATAACGGCAAGGCTCCAGTTGAAGATGGAATTACATCGGAGATTCTTTCTACGATGACTATCCAAGTACAGAAGCTGAGTTGAAAACCTATCCAATTGCAGTTAAGTGTAAGACGTGGTGACGTTATATCACCGAACCTTTTAGTTAAGTTAAATTAACCCTTTCCCTAAATAAAATTTTGTATGCAATGGATTTTGTCCACCGTATTTACATCAACTATTAACTGCGCAGAAATTACCATAGTGCCTAGGTGTATTCTCAAAATATTCGTGTATTTTTAAAGTTTGGCCAAGAAGATGCTACTGCACGTCTCATGTCTCAGTCACCCTCTCCTGTCTCTTTTTCACAAATACACACTAAGTAAACAAGTTGTACGTGATAATTATAAGCAACGCGAAGCACTTACGGCAGCCCTATACCTACTCGTATCCCTAAAATCATAAATAAATTGGATACTGGGTTTAAGAATGCTATTATTAAAATTTTGTGAAAAACAAACTAAAATGTTTACTACATTGATTTATATAACCCTAGATCAGTAATAACCGCGCCAAAGCGTTGCCACTGCACATATGGCCACAGCCATATGCCTAGCTAACGTGAGTTCATTGTTCAATGTGACGCCGACAGAGTTGAGCCGCGACAAAAATGGGTAAATGTGTAGTGAAAGAATGCTATTCAAGGTCACAAAAACGTAATAAATCAAGCGGCATCACTTTCAACACATAATTTTTAGTTCTTGTTTTCATATAAACGTAAAAAACCTCAAATAATTAAATAAAATTATCGAATATTGCCATTTAGGTTCAATGTTGCCACTTTTCCGCATTTGTGATTATGTATTCTACATTAATGGGAGACTATATAATTAATGGAGTAAGTTAATTTGTTACCTCTGATTTTAAATATTTTGGAAATTATAATAAAAACTACGTTTTAACTTTCATACAAAATAATTAATTATTCTTATTTTATTTTATTCATGAATTATCTATTAAATATATTTTATTACCTATTTCATATTAATAATTTTATATTATTTATAATTTCATATAATTTTATATTAATTATATTTTATTAGATATCTATTTTATATTGTTTGATTTATTAGAACCATAAAATTACGTTTTATTTCATCATTATGTTTACTTCTATTTATCTGATAAGCTTTGTATCCCTTTTTTTCTAAGGGGACGTAATAAAGATTTTCAAATAAAATACACTTTTTTAATTTTAAAAACAAATAACTGCAGCTTAAAAAAACTCATTTTTATTGCGTATTTTAGGTAAAATTTCATATAGTAAGCCACACCAACCCGCCATTGCATGTTTGTGTGTCTATCTTTATCTAATCTTACGACGACGATATTGTTTTCGCAACTTGTGTAAGTGAGATAGATATATGTTTACTTAAAATTGTTATTAGTTTCAAAGCTACGTCGTAGCGTTTAGATAGTGGTTACACTTTTTTCGCCGCGCGGTAATGTGGTTTGCTCCTCTAGTGTTGTATAACTCAATGGTTTACTAGCATTGATTTATATAACCCTAGACCAGTAATAACCGCGCCAAAGCGTTACCACTGCACATATGGCCACAGCCATATGCCTAGCTAACGTGAGTTCATTGTTCAATGTGACGCCGACAGAGGTGAGCCACGACAAAAGTGGGTAAATGTGTAGTGAAAGAATGCTATTCAAGGTCACAAAAACGTAATAAATCAAGCGGCATCACTTTCAACACATAATTTTTAGTTCTTGTTTTCGTATAAACGTAAATAACCTCAAATAATTAAATAAAATTATAGAATATTGCCATTTAGGTTAAATGTTGCCACTTTTCCGCATTTGTGATTATCCTACATTAATGGGAGACTATATAATTAATGGAGTAAGTTAATTTGTTACCTCTGATTTTAAATATTTTGGAAATTATAATAAAAACTACGTTTTAACTTTCATACAAAATAATTAATTATTCTTATTTTAGTTTATTCATGAATTATCTATTAAATATATTTTATTACCTATTTAATATTAATAATTTTATATTATTTATAATTTCATATTATTTATAATTTCATATAAATTTTATATTAATTATATTTTATTAGATACCTATTTTATATTGTTTGATTTATTAGAACCATAAAAATACATTTTATTTCATCATTATGTTTACTTCTATTCATCTGATAAGCTTTGTACCCCTTTTTTTCTAAGGGGACGTAATAAAGATTTTAAAATAAAATACACTTTTTTAATTTTAAAAACAAATAACTGCAGCTTAAAAAAACTCATTTTTATTGCGTATTTTAGGTAAAATTTCATATAGTAAGCCACACCAACCCGCCATTGCATGTTTGTGTGTCTATCTTCAATCAATATCAATCTTACGACGACGATATTGTTTTCGCAACTTGTGTAAGTGAGATAGATATATGTTTACTTAAAATTGTTATTAGTTTCAAAGCTACGTCGTAGCGTTTGGATAGTGGTTACACTTTTTTCGACGCGCGGTAATGTGGTTTGCTCCTCTAGTGTTGTATAACTCAATGTTTACTAGCGATTTCTTTCGATGGCAATGAACGCATAGTTTTATGAATATTTTTGGTTATTTAGCATACCGCTCTGAATCACACTAATTAAACCCCGTCTTACACGTATTTTATAGGTTTTATGTGTATTATGTAATATTTTTACTTTAATTATTAATTACACAAAACAAAATTTTAGCTAAGTATGGAAATAAATCTTAGAATTCACTAATTTCGCCATTCTTCTGTTTACAAATATCTTAGCTAATCCAGTAAACATAACACGAAACGAGCAGAAATAATTCACATACCTATGTTTTAAATAAAATACAATATCTTCGTAAGCCTAACACCCTTAAAGATATATAAATGGGAAAGGGACATTGGGTCGAGTTGATATTACATTCACAAATTTTACTAACTTTCAAAGGCTCTGGTAAGCTGACACTTCGATTTATTCGGCCCATTTCGTGTTAGCCCTATATTTCTGTAAAGGGTGGGAAAATTATTGCATCAGTAGTATATTAAAAAATATAAAAATTAAAATATTTTTATTTCAGAATAGACACTTTGTATTTAGGAGGGAGAGGTAGGGGTCTCTACTTCCTTGCATCTCGAAAACAATAAGTCCGCCAAAGCAAGTAAAAAAGTTTATTATTCGGATAAAATATGCGGGCAATCGGAGCTAATTCAATCAAGACCCCTCTGCTTCTAATTTAGCAATATCAAGCTGAACCCTTGTTTTTAGCATAGGTATTCTAACAGTACATCACAATTGTATTATTCTATCTATATTATGTATCTAGTACGTTACATCTGTAGGATTTCATATACAGTTTTTTTTTTTAAATAATTATAATTTTTAACAAAAAGTAAAAACCGACAAATTGCTGAAAAATAGGTTATTTTTTGCTACCCTTAGGAGTGGAATTTTTTTCTCCAAATCTATAGGGAAAGAACGAAAGAAAGAAGACCTTTCAAGTAAACCCAATTACATGAAAAAATAATAGCAAAAATTGGTAGAGCCATGCTGCAGTTATATTAATAGTATAGTTGTAGCACGAATGTGTCGACTCGACCGGAGAAGAACCACGCTATCACAGAATACCAGAGTAAAATAGCAGCTTACTATATACGATATTACGATACTGCTGTGTTTCGTATGGTGAGTGTAGAGATCCGGATACCCTTTTTACTGGAAAAGATGCATTCCATCTTAGTCCTCACGGGTGACAACGCATTTGCATTTTGATTCGTAATCGAGGATAGATGTAGATGTCTATGGGCCACAGCAACCACTTACCATCTGGTGGACTGTGTGCTCGTTTGTCACTCTATCCTATTAAAAATGGTTCATAATCTGCGATGACATCGCGTAACATACATACAAAAAAATATACCTACACTCGAATTAAGAACCTCCGCCGCTTTGAATTCGGTTATAAATGGTGTATGCGGGTTGTATGGATATTTAAGTTAAGCGGATAGCCGTAGAAGTCGCGCGAGCTTCTGCCTTCTGCTGAGTCTGAAACGAAAAAAAAAATATTAAAAAAAATGAAAGAAAACGGTCTTATAAACATTTCTAACAGCCTGGGGAGATGTAATTGAGTTGTTACTACTCCCGTCAATAAATTTATAACAATATCAAATATGTCATTTCCAATTTGCTTCTTTTGGTCAAAAACTAAAAAATTGGCCGGTGATGATAAGGCCGGCTATATAGCTCGAGGAACCGGAAACCGATGGGGAAGGCAGGTTTTCAAGTGGCAGCCTTGTACTGATAAGCGAAATGTAGTGCGTCTCCCGTACTAGATGGAGTGACGACCTAATAAGTGAAAGTCGATGGATTCAGGTGGCTGAAGGCCATGCTTTGTGGCATTTCTTGAGGAAGACCTAAGTTCAGATTATGTATGTATATATGTATATGTATGTATGTATATATATGTATATGTATGTATGTATGTATATATATATATATGTGTGTTATGCATGATTTTTTATCTACTATTTATGCACACTTCTATATTTTTGTATGTAAAATATCTCCTTCACCAAGGTTTGCCTGGAAGAGATCGCTGTTTAGCGATAAGGCCACCTAATTGTACATAAATTTATCTATAGTTTGTTGTTCTTTGTATTATTGTGTGTGCAATAAAGAGTATTTATTATTATTATTATTATTATTATTATTATTATTCAGATATACCTTAACTACAGATAAGATGATCATCAAAACTATGACGTTCTTACACCATATTATTTGTTTCTAAGCAACCAAGCTATGCTTTAGAAGAGGGATCACATGATAACGATGTAGACAAACACGGAAAATGAAACATTATCTAAATACAACATTTTACCCAAATCGATAGACCACACTACTACTCTTTAGGCGTAGACCCGAAGACAGCTTTCGTGCATCCGATCCATAAAAAGTTAACAGCTCTGGTCCGTCCAACTACAATCCTATCGCCATCACCTTCTTGTTCTCCAAAATAATGGAGACCATTATTTGCAGCCAGCTCGTGCGGCACCTTGAGGAGCACCAGATGATTAGTGACTGCCAGTACGGTTTCTGTCGGGGTCGCTCAGCTGGTGATTTTCTAGTTTTTTTTAGAAATAGAAATAGAAATAGAAACTTTTTTATTCAATGTAGATTATAAAAATACTTATAGAACGTCACTTTTTTAATTTACCACTGGTTCGCAAAAAAAAACCTCTGTCCTGGGAAGAACCAGCAAGAAACCCAGCGGGACTTTTTTTTTTAATAATAGCTTACAATCATGTTTACAATCAACAACACAAGATAAATTAGAAATAGCTTGGTAGCGATCACCCTTCCCAGCGGTTATTATCATCTATAAATTCCTTAATATTATAATAACCCTTTTTATACAAACTTAGTTTAATAACATTTTTGAACTTTGTGTATGACAAATTTTGTATATTTTCTGAGATTTTGTTGTAAAAGCGTATACATCGCCCCAAGAATGAATTACTGACTCGGTGGAGTCGAGTAACAGGTACTACCAGCTTGTGTCTGTTCCTAGTATTTACAGAATGAATATCACTTATTTTCGCAAAACTACTTTTATTTTTGTGTACGTACATTACATTTTCATAAATGTATTGAGAGGCCAGAGTTAATATATTAATTTCTTTAAATTTTTGTCTCAGTGACTCTTTTGGTTTTAAATTATATATTGCTCGAATGGCCCTCTTCTGTAAAATAAATATAATTTCAGTGTCAGTCGCGTGTCCCCATAGCAAAATACCATACGACATAATGCTATGGAAATAACTGAAGTAAACTATTCTAGCTGTTTCAACACTGGTAAGAGTTCTAATCTTTTTTACAGCATATGCTGCAGAACTAAGTCTGCTAGCTAGTTTTGATATATGGGGGAGCCATTGAAGCTTTGCGTCCAGTGTGATTCCAAGAAAAATGGTGGTATCGACAAGACTCAGCTCCTCCCCATTTAAAATTACATTAGTATTGACATGTTTAACATTAGGAGTTACGAATTTCATACATTTAGTTTTAGTTCCATTCAAATGCAAATTATTAACATTAAACCAATTGACTAACTTAGCTATAGCATTATTTACTTCGTCGTAATTTAATAACTGTCGTTTTAATTTGAAAATTAATGAAGTATCATCAGCAAATAATACTATATCATGGTTATCCCCTACTATGTAAGGTAAGTCATTAATATATACAAGAAACAGAAAGGGGCCAAGAATTGAGCCCTGAGGAACGCCCATTTGTACAATCGACCCGGAAGAACTCATACTATTAATAACAACTTTTTGTGTTCTGTCACTTAAATATGAAATAATTAATTTAAGAGCATCATTTCTTACACCGTAGTGTTGAAGTTTCCTGATTAATGTTTCATGGTGAACACAATCAAAGGCCTTGGATAGGTCACAGAACAAACCCAAAGCATCCTGTGAATTCTCCCATGCATTAAATATATATTTAATCAGCTCAACACCAGCATCGGTTGTCGAGCGACCCCTTGTGAAACCAAATTGATTTTTATGAAGTAATTTATTTACATTAAAAAAAATTAACAATTGATCAAGAATAATTTTTTCAAAAATTTTACTAAGTGTTGGCAGTACAGAAATAGGTCTAAAATTAGAGGGGTCCAATGTACTACCAGATTTAAATAAAGGTATTACTTTACTATGCTTCATTAAATCAGGAAACACACCAGATTTGATACTACTATTAAAAATAATAGATAGTTGAGGTGCGATTGTATCTATTATAGACGCAATAACTTCAACAGAAATCCCCCACAGATCGGCGGTTCTCTTAATATCAATAGTCTTAAAATATTTTACAATATCTTTTGATGAAACTTTATGAAATGTAAAATTCTTTGTACATACATTTACATTTTGTTTAAGTAATGATTCGGCGACGGTAGGAGAAGAATTCAGTGACTTAGTGGTTAAGATCGGAATATCAGTAAAATATTTCTCAAAAACCATTGCAACGTCCTGATCTGATTTAGTTAATTTATTGTTAAAACTTAACTGGTAGTTTGAATTGCGAGAGTTGACCTTACCAGTTTCACTATTAATTATACTCCATGTCATTTTAATTTTATTAGAAGCAGTCTTTATTTTGTTGCTTAAATACAATGACTTGGCTAAGGAGCACACTCTTTTAAATATTTTGGAATATTTTTTTACATATTCCCTAAATTCGACGCTAGGATTATATGACCTTTCATTGTAAAGTTCATATAACCTTTGTCTACTCTTATGGACTCCTACCGTCGCCCATTCATTAAATGCTTTACGATTATTCAAGGAGAATGTTTTAGAAGTAAAAGTGTTATTAAATTCATTGCAAATGAGCTTAAATAATTTTGCATACAAAAAATTTGGATTATTTTGATATGAAAGTAATGGAAGTTTTTTTACTATGTTACTTCTAAACTTCTCCAAGCGATGTGCATTTACTGGAACAAACACTACTTTTTTATCTACTTGCTTTTTGTGAACATAAGGTAATGAAACAAATTGTCCACAGTGATCAGAGCTCAATTTTTGAATAATACATTTATTGAACGGCTTAGCATTTGTAAAAATGTTATCTATACATGTTGCACTAGATTCAGCAATACGTGTTGGCTCCAAAAATAAATTAAAAAGACCATAGGATTTAAACAATGATCTAAATTTAATATTAGTGGAGGAAGCTTCTAGGAGATTGATATTAAAGTCTCCACATATTACAACAGATTTATTCTGTTTATTAAGCTTAGCGAAAACTTCCTCCATAATTTTTTCAAAAGTATCATATAATGAACATGGGGGTCTGTAAACGCTCACAACAATGAGGTGCTCAAACTCAACACATGCCATTTCTACAGTTCGCTCAACAGAGAGGCTCACAATATCTTTACGTTCTTTATATGATAATAATTTACTAGCTAAAATTAAGGAGCCACCTCTTAAAATCGTTTCTCTATTGAAAGAACTGAGCACCTGGTGATTACTAAAGTTAAACATTAAATTATGAGCTTTTAACCAATGTTCAGTAATACATAAAATATGAATATTAAAAACAATTCAATTTCTAGCTCTTTGCCTATCATGCCTTGTATATTCTGATGCACCAGGTGTAAACAATTTTTAATATCATTTTGTGGAGTTATACAATTGCAACTATTAGGGATTTGTAAGCTACATTCTAAACTATTTAAATTATTATAATTGCTAGAGATTACCTCTATTGTCTCATTTTCTAATTTAAATTACTTGGAACGGATTCCAAATTACATGTCAAATCATTATGCTGCTCAATAGGAGCAGATGTCTGGGTAGCCAAGTCCTTGGCTGAGTTAATATATAAATAATAAGATAGCACATTTGCTATCTGTCTTAAATTATATTTGGATAGGTAATACCTATCTGTAGTCAAAAATTTCTTAATTAAATTATTAATATCTATTAAATTAATTCTATTGGTATAATTGTTACAATTAAATGTCAAATTTAAATTATTGTTACATGATAAATTATTCATTAATAAATTTAAATCATATCTTATTTTATTCTCTTGTGGCCAACCCTGTATGTAAGGCAATGTAAACAAGATAATTTTATGTACATTTAAATTATTGAGGTAATCAATATATTTTAATAATTGATTTTTGTTTACATTGCCTCTTCTCCCAACAAGAATTATTAATGTGCTATTAGGAGTAAACTTACTGGTTAAAACTTTATTCATTATATGACTAAACGATGCTCCAGGCATACAATAATTACTAATCAAATGTCCTTTCAAATTGTTATTTAACATCATGCCCAAATTTTTACCTATGTCATCACAATACATAATAACTTTATGTTTTTTAATATTTAAACTACTTTTTAAGTTTTTATTCTGTGTTATGGCACCGTCATAGAGTGTTGGTGAAAATAAGGAGTCATTGCTATTTACACATATTGTCCCCGATGAACATGGTATGGAGCGTTGATTTTCACTCTGATGTTTTATTAAGGAGTCAAAGCGCTCCTCATTGTATTTACATGACTTTACCAGATCATTCATGGCCAATATGTGTTCTTTTATCTCAACCTGAGCCGATGCATATTTATTTGAGATAATTTCTAAGGAGTTTTTAAGCGACAAAACTTCTGAATTGAGACACTCTATTTCAGTCTCATAACAGTTTTTCATATTTTCCACCTCAATTGCATATAATTTAAGTTTATTAATTAATACATGCTTTTCCTTACATATATTTATATAATTTTTTGTATTAATTTTTGTTTTAATTAACTTTTGTACTTTCCTGACATATTTATTAATTTTTATGTATTTCTTTAATTTTCTTCTACTGCATGTAATCCTTTCTGCTGTTCTAGATGTGACAAAATCATCACCAGTCAAATCGATTGTTGTGGAGGGATGCAATGTTTTTGATGATTTACATTCTATGAGCTCATTGAACAGACTTTGAGTTTGGGACACTTTCAATTCATCTAAGTATTGTTTTAATTGCAAAATCTGCTGATTAGCCTCACTTAACTGCAACTGCAATGCAGCAATTAATCTGAGGGATTCCTCATATTCTTTGCTGCATCGGTCAAACTCATCGACTGTTTCCTGAAGCTGATCCCTTTCTTTTAAAACATTTGTGTAGTCTTTATGCAACTTAACCATATCACTTTTTAGTTGACTATTTTTGGCAATTATATTTATTATTTCCTTTTCGTTGTCATCCCTTTCTTTAAGCAACAGCTCACACTGCTCTTTTGATGCCTTAAGTTCTAGAAGCGCCATTTGAAGTTGGTTCTCCATTTGGCGCGTTTTGGCGTTGCGTGTATTCATTTTACTATTATGTGTAAATAGCAAAAGAAAACAAAGAAAGAAAACCGAAGAAACAGAGTAAGCTAATATCTAGATCTATGGGTCTACTTACAGATCTCAAATTAAATTATCAGGTAAATAATTCAAATTGAAATCCGAAACTGCACTAATTTAAAAGATAAATCTTAAAATATTAAAGGGATAACAAGAAAATTACAATAACTTACAGAAAGTTCAAACGATGTTCGTTACCTACAGCTGTCACTTTTAGTTGAAACACAAAACACTATATAATTAAAATACTTATGACTTTTACTTATTTTACCAACACAATTAAGTATTATTTAACAACAGTAACTAAAAATTGAGGTGGATATTATCAAATTACAATATTTAATTTGCTAAATTGTTGGGAGCTATTATTTTACAACTTGTCACTTGGGTTGCCACAGAGTATCAATCTATATAGTTTATCTAACACACCGTAGGTACAAGCGATGAAGTCCAAGAGAGAGGCTTTGGCGGTTAGTTTGGACATAGCCAAGGCCTTTGACCGAGTTTGACAGTTAGCGCTTCTTTAGAAGTTTCCTACCTATTGGCTTCCCGAGAAATTGTGCGATTGGGTCACCAGTTTTCTGTCTGATCGGAGCGTCAAGGTCGTAGTAGACGGTGCATGTTCCGATTGCAAGTCTATTAATGCTAGTGCTCGCTGATCGCGACAAAACTTACGATATCATCCACACCATCTGGAAGCTTGGCGGTCCACCACTGTACGTTTTACTAGGAGTTTTCTTCGTCGTACGATTCCTCTGTAGAATCGTTTACCAACAGCAATTTTACCGGACCGATACGACTTAGGGACCTTCGAGAAAAGAGCTTACTTCTTTCTAAAAGCCCGGCAACGCACCCGCAATTTCCCTTGTGTTGTAGCTATTCATGGGTGGCGGTAGGACGGTAGTCACTTTTCATTAGGTGAGCCGCCTGCTCGTTTGCCCCTTATTCTATAAAATATATATACAAAGTCATACAAATCAAATTTTTAATTGACTAGAATGTCAAGTCCCCACCAAAAAGCGACGATGATCCAACATTGGCTGTAAATAGAGTTTACTCTCCGTTATTTGTGAAATTATTATTTTGTAAATTGCCCCGAAAATACACAGTTTTATTCATAATGTACACGATCTTTGGCTAATTTATTCTAAACCTATTTGTACTAAACATAGTTTAATGATAAATTACCTTTCACCGCGTAATTTCCCCTCTGCTACTCATCATTTAATTAGTTTTATTTTAAGGCAAACAGCAGAGACTCCGTTAGGATTATTTACACAAACTTTCATAAAATACGCTGAGGGTCAAAATTACACGTGAATTAAACAAGGGCCGCTTATCGACAACGATGAAATTTTAAATTAAATGTAATTTGTGGGCTCGATTCGATCCCGGCTTAACCTTAACTTTTATGCCTATGTATAACGTACTTACTGCGGAGGTATTGCAATTTGCAAAGTTAATATTTATTTAATTTTTTTTGGTTAAGTAAGGGGTTGGGTTAATTAAATTTTCTTAATTTGAAACTTTCAGTCAGTCCAAAATTATTATCCTGATTTATTTATATGATGTCCCTGTATAATCGAGTTTGGTTTGATTACTCTGGTTCTTCTGCGGACTACCTTTTTAAACATTCTATCATACAGAGAATATAGTTCTCTTTATAGTTGAGTAACAATAAGTTTTCAAAAATATCGGATTTGAAAACTGGAATTGTGACCTTTAGAGGCGTGTGACTCAGGAGGTCACCCTGGTCACCAACGTCAAGGGGGCGCCACGAGCGACACTTATTTTAATTTCTCGAAGTTTCCAGTGTTTAGTAGTTAGTAGCACCCATTGTTATAACTTATAACGTGGTACAGCCACGGTGCAGCTACATTATGGTTGTAGCATGAATGAGTCAGCTAAACCGGTGTAGGATCATGCTCTCAGAATAGCAGCGTAAAATAGCAGCTTAATGTTGCTGTGTACGTGAATGGTGAGTGTAGAGAACCGGATACCCTTTTTACAGATATCTTAGTCCTCAGGGGTGACAACGCATCTGGATCTATCATCCGTATATGGTGCCTCAAGCACTCAAGCTCCCTTAGCGGTTGCGTTTTGCAGGTTGCCAGGCAGGTTGCGGTTGGCAGGTCAGCGTTTCAGCAGTTAGGACGGGATGCTGTCTTTCTTTTCATCCTACTCATAGATGGGTTTGCTTTTCACCTGATGATCGCAGCGCTGTTGCTGACTGTGTCACTGATGTGGTGTAGGGAATGGAACTATTTATTTCATTATCTGTGTATACCCATCAGAGGCAGATCTCAACATTGGTTTGATCGCTCCTGTAAGACTGTATTACGCTGCAAGCAGTAGTGTTATCAAGCCCGGGCTGACACTACGGCGGTTCGGGATGTAAGCACCAGCAAGCTTAAAAAGAAGTATGACTTGGCCTTTAGCGCCTTCAAAAGAATTAATGCCGAAGCAAAGTATGAGCACTATGCACTATGCACGGATGAAATTAGTTCGCTTTCTTTCGGAAACCCATGCATTCTGGTCTCCCACCAAGGCTGTCCAAAAGAATTTCTGTAAGCCATCACTGCCACCTCTATACAGAGGGGACGAAATACTGGCCACGCCGCAAAACAGAAAGCCGATTTTTAGGTTCTCTTTTGTGTCCAACTCTACGCTCGATTACGGGGGGAACACACCGCCGACCATTCCACGGTGTGAGTGCTCCATGCCTGATGTGCGATTTACACCGTGCTGAGTAATATATAGCACTCATCTCCATGGACATCCACAAGTCGATTAGGCCTCACGGAATCCCCCCAATCGTGCTGAGGACGTATGCTCCAGAGTTGGCACCGGTTTTAATGTGTCTTTTCCGGTACTCCTACTCCCTAGGTACGCCAAGGGGTAGGAGTACCGGAAAAATGGAAGACAGCTTTTGTGCACCCGATTCCTAAAAAGGCAACTGCTCTGATCCATCCAACTACAGGCGTATCGCCATCACCTCGTTGTTCTCCAAAATAATGGAGTCCATTAATAACAGCCAGCTCATGCTTATGCAATACCTTGAGGAGCACCAGCTGATTCGTGACTGCCAGTACGGTTTCCTTCGGGGTTGTGAAGCTTCCTTTCTATGGGATTCCCGTGAAATTGTGCAATGGGATTACCAGTCTTTTGGCTGATCGGAGCATCAAGATTATAGAAGATGATGCATGCTCTGATTACAAACGTATTAATGCTGGTGTATCACAAGGCAGCGAGTTATCACCAACGCTGTTTCTTTTGCATATCAAGATATTTTGCAAACTGGTACTGGTAACATTCATTGGTATGCGGACGATAGCAACGGTTGTACCAATATTTCTCGGGAAAACTCGGGGATGTTTTCCTTGATGAGGCGACTAAATCTAGTCCAGTTTAATCCCTAGAAGAAACAAGTTTGTGCGCTTACCGCTAAAAAGAACTCCTTTGTCGTATCCCATTAGTTTCAGAGCACTTCCTTTGCTACCTCAGCCAGTATCGGAATCTTTGGCGTCGACATATTGAATGACGTGCGATTTCGGGGTCACTTGGAAGAGAAGGTCAAACTAGTCAAAAATGCTTGGTATGCTCTTGGTAACTTTACAAGGTGCAGGTTCAGCCTCAGATGGAATACTGTTCCGACCTCTGGGCTGAGGCTCTCCAGTGCCAGCTCCTTCCATTTATCCAGCGCATAGCGGTTAAATCCAAGGAGGAGATAAGACCGAGGACTTTCTGATTGGCTTGACTCATTGGCGCTGCGAAGAGATGTTGCATCTCTTTACGTATTCTATAGTATTTATCACGGGGAGTGTTCAGAGGAATTGTTCGCACTAATTTCAGGCGCTCAATTTTATCATCGCACATCGCGACAGAACTCGAGTACCATCCTTACCGCCTGGATGGCGGTATGGATGTTATCTGGAGTTCTATTCTAGGATGGTATTTTGAGTTGGCGATCCACTACTGTGCGATTTACAAGAATTTTTTCCCAAATCCGAATCATCGAATTTGAAATATGTGACTGCGTGTTTCCAGTGATTACTTATGGATCTGAGACTACTAGTGATTCTTCGCTGCTGGCCGTATGGGGAAGCTTGAGGTCGCTTAATAAGCTTTATGGAGGGCTATGTTCGGAGTTTCTCTGTGTAATATGCTTAGAAATCAAAATATCCGCAATAGAACCAGAGTATCCGCCATACCAAATCGGTTTTCATAATAAACTGAACTTTGCATTACTTAGTTACCTCATACATATAGAAATGAAACTGTCACCGGTTGTACACTTTTGTTTACAGGTTTGGACTTATTTGAGTGGTTAAAGTTTGCCAAAAGATTCGCCAATTCATATATCAAAATAGACAATTATGGCCAATGCTCTTTAAAATGAGACAGATATATTATGTTAAGCAGAGCAAATTTGACTAATACGATATTATTAATCTTAAATTTATTCGTTCTCCTGCCTGCGGAGACGGGCTGATGCGTTGGTGACCCTGATGCTTACTTGTTGCGCACACAGTCAATAATGCACTTTCGCTTCTTGGAGGAGACTCCGTGGGCGATCTCTGCGCAGAACTTCCTGTTCTGCAACATGAGGATCTCCAGCTCGCGGACATTGTGGACCAGGACCTTACGGAAACCATTGGGGAGCATGTGACGGGTCTTCTTGTTTGATCCATAACCGATTCTAGGCATCAAGTACTGTCCCTTGAAGCTCCTGCGCACTCTGTTGTCAATACCTCTAGGTTTACGCCAGTTAATTTTAAGTTTGTCATAGCGATCAGATTGAAGTCTGATAAACCGTTTCGTCCTCTTTTTGACGATTGTAGGTCTGTACACAGGTCTGATAGCCATTTTGATCGTTTCTTTTGAGAAACGCGGCTGTGAACCACGCGGTGACACGGCCGCACGAAAAGGGAGCCTATTATAATGATATACGCTGGTGACAGCTTTCGATATAATTAGGAGGTCGTCGCTGTTATTGTAAAGAGCTAGAAGAGCGTCTTCATCATTATAATGATCATCATAATCCCGAGAAGGCTAATGTATATTCTATGTGCCGTGATAACCAAATAATGTGTCTTTATGGGGATTTCACCACTAAAACACAATTTGCTTTCATACCTTTTTATTTATTGACAACTGTCAGATCTTAGTTTTTTCATAAGCCTACAATATGGCTTTCATACTCTACAATCTTTCCACCACTAAATATAAAAAACATAAGTAATGATAAAAATGCACAACTAATCATGTAATTTTTTAAAATTTTTATTTTGGATTCGGATTTCTAGTTGAGCGGGGAGGCAGCTCTTGCATTGCTAAATGTTGATTGGATTTACTGCCAGAGCTTTCGCCCTCTTCTTCTCTTAATAACAAGGAGTCGGAAGTTATGTTATCAACTTCTGTAGCCTTCGCGTTACAATTAGCTTTATCTGTGCTCAACATATTAGAAAAATTTTCAAAATTACTCTAATCTAAATCGTATTCTTCATTTTTATTTCCTTTGTATGCAACAATATGTTCGACATATTTCTTATAATATTTATTTAACTCCGGAACAAAAACAGTAAATAATCTATTTCCTAATTTATTTTTAACTACGCCGAACTTTCACGTGTAATCGTTCCCGTTGTTGTAAAAATGCTTAACTAAAACTTTATCCTCTTTGTTAAAATTGCTCTTTCTTCGTCCATCATTGTATTTACTTAAGATCTGTTTATTTGCAACATTATTGGATGATAAAGATGTATCATTTGTGTTCTGCTCAAATTTGTGGTCACTAAGTAAGTCGAGTCGACAGCGGAGCGGACGGCCTAACAACAACTGGGCAGGCGAGAAACCGGTAGTGCAATGGACCGAATTTCTATAACTAAAAAGGAACTCATTTAATTTATTAATTATCGATTTTTGATTCGTATGTGTGTTTAAAATAATCCTTAATCCCCTTTTAACTATCTTAACGGTATTTTCTGCTTGCCCATTTGATGTGTGAAGTTAAATGTTGTATACCATTTGACAAACAAAAGTTTTCAAATTGATTTGAACAAAAATTACTCGCATTATCGGTTACCAGAGTGCGACATAACCCAAATCTACTAAAAATCTCCGAAAGTTTGCTGATAATTGCTTCACTATTTGTATTATTCATTTGGGAACATTCAATCCACTTTGAATGTTCGTCTACAATAATTAAAAATTGTTTGTTGGATAAAGAAAACATATCTAAATAAACTCGTTCCCTAGGACGTTTCGGAAATGGCCACGATGCCAGTGGAGAACGGGGTGGATCATAGCGGAGCGAGTTGCAAATACTACACGATCCTATTATTTCTTCAATCTGCTTATCAATATTGGGACACCACATACACGATCTCGCTTCATTTTTAGTCTTTACGATGCCAAAATGGGCCTCATAATTCTTTAAGTAGACTTTCCCTAAAAACTGTTGGTATAACCACTTTATGTCCCCTTAATAAGCACCCATTTTCAACACTTCAATCGTTTTTACATTTAAAATACGGTTAAGTTTCGGGTTGTGCATTTTCAATGGCCAGCCATTTATAACAAAATTTATAATTTTACAGAGTATTTGATCTTGCATTGTTTCTTTCCTAATGTCATTTACCTTTATGTAATAGGTTTTTACATATTATCGTTAATAAAATTAATAATTAAATTTGTTTGATCTGGACTACATTCAATATTATACAAATCATATGAAATACCTTTTACTAAATCATTGTCATCCACCTCCAAATAATTGTTGCACTTATATGTACTCTTACAAACACGTTTTAAATGCCCTTTTTATTACACTTTTGACAAAAATAATTCGCATATTGACATTTATCTTTAGTATGGTTCTTATATTCACAAACCAAGCAAGATATGTTTGTTGCTGTAGTTTGACGAACAGCATTTTCTTGACCTTTGAACTGCAACTCGAGCACATCGTACGCTTTGTGCTAACTCCAACGCTTTGTTGAATGTTAAGCTATCGATATTTTCACTAAAAGCTTTTCTTTTTCCTTGACATTTACCAATCCCGGTACAAACTTGTCCCTTAATGCCGTCTCCAGTTCTATTTTAAAACCACAAAACTGAGCAAGATGATGAACCCGAGCCGCCCATTCAGTTGAGTCTTTGTTCTGCTTTATAAAAAACATATCTTTCCGCAAATGTACATTTCTTTGGGGAAAACTGGTTGTCAAACTTTCAATGAGAGTCTTATAAGCTAAATCTTCTAGTTTTAAAGGAAAAACCAAGTCACGTACTAGGCGATATGTATCTTCCGCTAATGAGGTAAGCAAAAAAGCTCTTCTCATAACTCCTGTTTTATCAGTGTCTACATGATAATTATTTGCAATACAAAAGCGGACAAATCGACTCTTAAAAATATCCCACCCTTGCTTGATTTTTGGTGATCAAATTTGAGGCTGTTGCGGAACAACACATTTCCTTTATTCAACATTATTGTTTGGTATCTATTTCACTTTAAACTTGATTTCTCGAAATATTTTTCCAAACCATGTGGTTTCTTTAAAAAAATTAAAGAATTTATTTTGTTTTACAACTATGTTAGAAAAGTGCAGCATAAAAATAATTATTCCAAAAGATTTAATGCATATTTTTGATTAATTAACGTGTTTTATTAGTAAACAATGTTAAAAAATAAAAAAATTATTCACTAAGTAACGAAATAGACAACCTACTCAAGTATAATTAATTTAGAGACTATAAAACTTAAAGCACATTAATTAATTGTAGTGATTACCTATATTAAGATTAACTAATGCAAAGTGAAATACATTCCGGCTCCTTAATCCATAGCTCAAAATGCAAAGTGGGTTATTCTTGCAATTATCTCACGATATAATATATTCTAGCTGGTGTGATAAGCCGCTCCGGAAGACGGGGGGCTTATCTTGCCTTCAGTTGTAGGTCGCTCGATATTGAAGACGTGAGGCAAATACGAAATCGTGTCGCTGAATTTTACTTAAGAAACAGACGCGAAAATTGTGTTTTATCGATGTTATTTAGGACCTTATATTGAGTACTATCTTTTTCATTAATTCATTACATGCCTTCATAATTCCGCTGTCGAACATAGGCCTCCCCCAGGAAAGCTACGAACACGGTCCTGAGACTGTAATAATTGTAGAAATTATTCTTCCCTTTTATAGGATAAAGGTGACAAGCGAGCGGACAGTTCACCCGATGGTAAGTGGTTGCTGTGGTCCATAGACATCTACATCTATCCTCGTTTGCGAATAAAATGCGGATGCGTTGTCACCCGTAAGGACTAAGGTGGAATGCCTCTTTTCCAACAAAAGGGGTCTCCGGTTGAAATATTGTGGTATTTTGGTTCTTTGGTTTTCGGTTATTTGGTTTTCCCCTAAGTACATTGATGGATATAAGCCTTACATAACTTTAACACTATTCGCATTCGTTAGTCAGGATATTTCAGCGTAATCGATATAAATGCAATAAGAGGCCAAGCTTTTACAATCAGAACCCAACTATAGCAACACCATTCCCACGTCAACTATGGCAACACCATTACAAAGAAAGTGGGATGACCCTTCCTCAGGATTCCATACTGTTTGTAGAAGAAGGCTATGGAGCATCCCGGTTTGGAGTTACAGAGTGGTAGCGGGGTAAGAGAATGCGGCAGTCATTTTGTCACGTGGCTGTTGAGAGGCAACGATTGGAGATGCCATAAATATCTCATGGCTTCCCATAGATGATGGTACACTTTTTAATAGTATAGGGTGACAAACGAGCACATAGTCCACCTGATGGTAAGTGGTTGCTGTGGCAAATAGACATGTATCCTCGATTACGAATCAAAATGCAGATGTGTTGTCACCAATGATGACTCAGATGGATTACCTCGTTTTCAGTAAAATGGGTTTTCGGTTCCCTACACTCACCATACAAAACACAGCAGCATTGAGCTACTATTTACCGCTGATATTCTGTGACAGCGTGGTCCTTCCCCTTTCGAGCCCATCCCTTCATGCTACAACAATACTACTAATATAACTACAGCATGGCTTACCACGTATTTTTTAAAATTTTTATTCCTCGGACATGTATGTTTCCTCACGATATAAGAACACGCGGTAAGCGTATTTAATAGTATTGTCATTATTCACATCTTAAAAAAAAACGACGGGTTGCACTCCGGGAGTGCCGGCAGAAGTGAAAACTTGAATATTAGCGTTGTGCATTTTTGATATTTTGGAATGGTTAGGGAATAATTTTGCACGAATTGTTTTAGTTATCTGTATAAAAGTACTATCATTTATGTGGTAGAATACAATATTTATTTATCGCGCTATCGTACACAAACATGACAATTTATATTACATTCGCGCAAGCGCCCTGCGCCGCCTAAACAAAACAGCAGGCGCAGGCATACATTTTCGCCCCCCCGAACGGGTTCTCGCCTTGTCGTGGCGGGGGGGCTTAGAAGCCGTGGCTTGGTCACCCACGGCGAAACAAAGAGGAACCCATATGGCTGGTCCGAGGTGGAGGGCCGGCCCGAGGTGGCCACTCCGAGTGGGCTTGGGAAGCCCACTTCGGATGTGTGTTGGTGGACTGCGGTGAGAGGTGTGTCTCCCCACCTACCGCTGCAGCCGAGGTGGAGTCGCGGAGGAAGAGGAGTGTTGGTATGGCGATGCGCCACTCGCCCTATCCTCCGCGACTCAAACGGGGCCGCACCGTTGATGCGGTGGTGGTGGGGTTGCGGGGGGAGAGGATTGTCGGTATTGCGAGGCGCCGCTCTCCCTACCCTCCGCAGCCGAATCTTGGTTGGCGGCGGAGCCATAGACCAGATCCGCCGCTGGGGTCGGGAAGGCTAGTACTTCTAAGTGCTCGTTTTTCCTGGCCCCATGGCCTTTGTGCATCGGACGCGGGGGCGTCTGTTGCACAGACGTAATTGGAGGCCGTGGAGGAAGGCGCGCCATGTGTTCTGGTGCGCCTTACCTGTGAAGGAGAACGGGGAGGAATTTTCCTCTCCCGAGGAGGTGCTGCCATGGGGCGGCAGGCGCTAGTAGGGCCGCGGATGTGTGCGAAAGCGTTCCCGTAGCCCTGCCAATATGCGACAAAGGTGGAACACCATGGGGTTTTAGTCGGTGCGAGTCCGACATAACCCGTCCTTGCCCCCGCGAGGCGGGTATGCGTAGGCAATTCCCCATGTACAAAAAAAAAAAGGCATACATTTTCGCCGCGCCGTAGAAAGAGAGGGGGATACTTCCTCTCCTACGGCGTCCGTCTTACGAATTTTCGATCAGGTGACGTGTCCTGACGCGAGTTTAACATTTTTTACCTATTACAAAAAAGTGCACAACGCCGCTAAAAAAGTTTTCACTTCAAAAATCTCGGGTTTCTTCATTATCATGAAAGCTGAGCGCCTCGCTTCTGATTTATTTGTACCATGCCTATTATAATTAATATATATCCGTATATATTTTAAAAGTTAAAGTTAAGCCTACGTACGTCCCACAGTTGGGCACAGGCCTCCTCTCATTTCTGAGAAGGTTTAGGGTAGAAAATGTTCGCCGCGCTGCCTGAATGCGTGTTGGCGAACTTCACATGTCTTCCAAAATTTTTTCTTATTTCTCAGACATGCAGGATTCCTCACGATGTTTTCTTTCACCACTGATTACGTGGTAAATCAGCACTTAAAATTGCAATTAACAATTTTATTGATGTCGACGGGGATCGAATCCGAGTTGCTCGCTGTAAATTTCAAAGTATTGAGAAATTTAGAGAGCGATAAGCATCCCATTCTCTCAGCTCGTCCCAATCCCAAGTGCGACGCTGTACTCACATATATACTTATATTATTATATTATAATTTTCAGTGTGCGGCTTAAAGACTACCGGAAGATAATAGGAACAAAGACGAGAATTTCATAATACCCACTGCTAATTACTTATGTTGTATGAAGCTTTATACGAGAGCACAGGAACAAATGGTATTTCTTTCACTGTGCCAACAATAGCCAAAGAACGTGGGCGGCTAGAGAACGAGTGTATCTGACGTAACGACTAGCACTAATGGACATCATACGGTTTAAATGATTTTAGTTATATTGGATAGATTTAAATTTTGTTAAATATGAAGAAAAATATCTTCATATTTAACAAAATTTAAATATGTATGGAAGCCATGTTTGATACTGGATTTTCCTTTTTATGCCAGATTAATTTTAAATATAGGTTATAAAATTTTATTAAATGTTGTGTAGTTTATATATATATATATATATATATATATATATATATATATGTATATTTGCTGCGTGATAGACTCAGAAATGAGGATATCCGCAGTAAAACCAGAGTGACCGACATAGCCCAACGGATTAGTAAGCTGAAGTGGCAATTAGCTCGAAGAACCGATAACCGATGGGGAAGAAAGGTTCTTGAGTGGCAGCCTCGTACCGGTAGGCGTAGTGTAGGGCGACCCCCCACTAGATGGAGTGACGACCTGGTAAGATATGCAGGAAGTCGATGGATGCAGGTGGCTCAGGACCGTGTTTTGTGGCATTACTTGGGGGAGGCCTATGTTCAGCAGTGGACTTGTGAAGGGCTGTAATAATAATAATAATAATATATATTTGTAAAGTAAACGCGTTTTCTTATTTCTCACAATTTTAGAGGCGAGTTAAACGACTGTCTTGTTCGTCTGAATAAGGCGCCACCTGTCGACTGACTCGTATCTAGGTGTCGACAGACGTACCAAGTGATTAAACTAATAGCCTGACTATTATCTATAATATCTTGCCTTATTGAAGAGGTGCTTAGCGATCCAGGGTCGTCCACATTAAAATAAATGTTGAATTTAAATGCTAAACTTGCTGGCACTTAAAACGTCCACATTGAACCGTGGTTTCTAAAGTCAAGGATTTATAAATATTTTGTAAACATAAAATACATAATATGACGACTAGAAATGGAAATATTTTCTAATGTGTTTGAATGACAGCTGTTTAGGACCTCACCATGTAAATATAAAATAGCCAGATTATACTTATGATGAATGAATCGGTGTCTTATGAGGATAATTTAGAAAGAACAATGGTTTTTCTTTGTAAGCCTTTTTTTTAAATATTATTATTTATCTAATCCCTCAGACATTAAGGTTATCTTTATTTTAGTTTAGACATGCAATACACTCACACAATTCAAAAATAATTTTTGAATAAATATTTACTAATTAATTATTAATAAATAAAATTTTTGATTTATATTCACTTTCTCAAAATGTATAATATTTTTATTCTTTAGGTCCCGGGTTCAAATTCAGGATCAGCTGAAAACCGGCTATTGGGTTTTGCTATAAATATATTCTAGTTTGAAGTCCGGAGTCAGTAGTACGAGGCATGCCTTTTAAGTTCTGTCGTTTACATACATATTTACCGACAATTTTGAATTTGGAACTGTTCAATATTCAAATTTGCTCAAAATTGGAATCTCAAAACAATTGAAAGTATGAGGATTAATGCTATTGTTTAGTCACAGAGTTGTTTTGAATCTGTCAGATCACGTATGAAAATGAATCTTATTAAAGAAAACATAGAATACTATAATACTATATTACATGTATTATAGTATTCTATGAAGGAAAATATCCGTGCACACACAACTTTCGAATAGGTCTAACACGGCGTCAGTGTTTGCAAGAGCTGGTATTTATAATTCCAGCGTCGACATATCAATCTTAGTGACAAATCTCGTGAAGGCCGTCCAAAATCAGCCTTCACTGAAGATAACATCATTGCTGTTAGAAAACTAATTCTCAAAGACCGCTATATGACATATCGAGAGATAGAGGCGTTATTAGGCAGCTCAGGGATAACCATTTAAAAGATCTTGCATGAAGCACTTGGTGTGAGAAAGCTAATTTGCCGTTCGATGCCGCATTTGTTTTCCGACAATCCTAAGGCGACCCGCGAATGAATGATGATGAATGAATCGGTGTCTTAGGGGGATAATAATAATAATAATAATAATAATAATAATAATAATAAAAAGGCGTAGGGAATTGACGACCCCATCGCCCGCTGACGTAACAGTTAAGTGACAAAACTGCTACGTCAACGCAGTCAGTCAGCGCCTTGCGAGAGGTGTGAGCGCCGTGCCTCGGCAGAATTTAGGGTGCAGAGGCCCGTTTGTGCTTATGGCTACACACGAAACGGTGCCGGGCCTGGGCGTCTCCCGTTAATGGACGCCCAAATAATGGATGATGGATAAGAAGATAGTGCGCAAAGGGCCGCTGCCTGGGGGTCGCCGGGGCGCGTCTGGAGCTGGCGCTGGACGCGGCAGCATGCGGGTCGCCAGCCGAGCGCGAGGAGCTGCACGGTCACCTAGCAGCCCTCCGCATCCATCATCCCCACCAGAAGGCTTGGTGTCGGCTGGGTCTTCTCGGACTCAGCAAGCGGCACCCGCCGCTGGTGGAGCACGTCGCATGCGTTGATCACAAGAAATGAATGCAAACGCACTGCGGGCGTACTTTAGGGCAAAAGGGGAAGAAACTGGATGTTTGGCGTATCGGGCTAGGATGCATCGTCTTTTTGCTGAGCTGGAGCCATCTTTAACCGTCACAGAGCAAAACCTGGCAGACCGAGTTCGGTATATCTTGCGCTCAAATATATTTGATGTCGCCGAACTCGAACGGCTACGACGTGAGGCTGTTCCCTCGTCGGATGAGAATGCTACGGCTGAGGATGCGGCGCCACAAATGGTAGAGCAATCCGCAAACGTGGATGCCGCCGTGAATACCCCAGTTGTGGTTGATTCAAACGATGATGGAACAGTCGCCCAGGAACTGGAATTAGAGCATATGAGGAGTATATTGGAAGAGGCGATTGTGGAAACGCGCAGTACGCCTCTCGAAAATCGACCGCGACTTCCCCGCATAGCCCTAAGCAAGCGGAATCGGGCTGTCGTGAGGGCTCTGAACCCAATGCTGGTTACCTATTTGGAAGCCAGCCGGGACCTTTGCGAGACGGACTCAATTCTTTTTGGCGCCGCGCTGGCAGTCTGCCGTATCATAGGCGCCAAGGTTTCCACGGCTGGACGCGCTACTGGCCATAGTAGCGCTATCCCAGCATGGAGAAGAAGAATTGAGGAACGTATCGCAAGGGCTAGAGCTCTCATCGGCAGACTGATATGCTTCAGATCAGGCAACAACAGGCCAAGAATTGTGCGCACCGTCAGGATGGCGTTTGCTGGGACAAATGTCAGTTTGTCCCAGCCGGATATAACGCAAAAACTGACGGAGCGCATAGATGATCTGAAGCAGAGAATCGCTGCTTGGGGAAAGCGGATTCGGCGATATACCGAGAGGTCGACACGGTTCAACCAGAATCGTCTCTTCCAGAGTGATCAGAAGAGGCTCTATGAATCATTGGAGCGACCAATGGTAAGTGGAACGGGTCCAGCACCGAATCAGGCCGACAGTGTAGCATTCTGGCGCGGCCTGTGGTCAGAGCCCGTAAACCACAGCGAGGGCCCTTGGACAGAAGTTGTGGCGAGTCAGTGTGCGGGTATTACGCCCATGGACCCCGTCATCATAACGCCGGATGACGTAGCTGAGGCGGTCCGTAGGGCCCCGAACTGGAAAAGTCCGGGGCTTGACGGGCTGCATCACTACTGGCTGAAGGGGTTCATGGTGTGTCACTCTGTGCTCGCCCGACAGTTTCAAGAGGCTCTCAACCAGAAGTCGCTCCCAAGCCTCTTCACTACTGGGATCACTCATTTGGTTCCTAAAGACCAGGGTACCACAGACCCGAGCAAATACCGCCCCATCACTTGTCTACCGACAATATACAAGACACTAACATCCATTTTGAGCGCGAGAATCACTTGTCACCTGGACTCAAATCAGGTGATGTCGCGCGCTCAAAATGGATGTCGGGGCGGTGGTCGTGGAACCAAGGAACCACTCCTCATTGACGCGGTCATTGGCAAAGTGGTGAAACGCAACCGTCGGAACTTCTCCGCCGCCTGGATAGACTACAGAAAGGCATTCGACTCGGTGCCCCATACATGGCTAAAGAGAGTCCTCGAGCTGTACAAGATAGACTGTACAGTTAGAGACTTCCTCGAGCAGTGTATGGGGCAGTGGAGTACGATCCTTTGTCATCTGGGTGAGCGGATGATGGCTGCGGAGAACCACATAAGGATAAGAAGGGGTATCTTCCAGGGCGATTGTCTGAGTCCAATCTGGTTCTGCCTCTCTCTGAACCCTCTCAGTACCTTACTGGAGGGCTCCGGGAGGGGATTTCAGCTACGGAAAGGAGGGACAAAAGTGACCCACCTTTTCTATATGGATGACCTCAAGTTATTCGCCTCCAGTCGCTCCCATCTTATGGAATTGCTAAACATCACTTGTGAATTTAGCAATTCCATTGGAATGGAGCTTGGGACGGATAAGTGTGCGGTCCTCCATGTTGAGAGGGGAAGGGTTGCTAACTCTGAGGGCGCAGACTTATCTGTGCCCGTCAACTTAAGGACCCTTTCCGAGGCTGAAACATACCGATACCTGGGTATGTCACAAAACATCGGTATCGATGAGACTGGTATGAAACAGTCAGTTTGCGACGTGTTTTATGCACGCTTGACCAAAGTGCTTAACAGCCTTTTGTCCGGTGTGAATAAGGCACACGCATATAATGGCTGGGTCATGCCTGTCCTCATGTATACCTTTGGCATACTCAGGTGGACTCAGACTGAACTTAACGCCCTGGATAGAAAAGTCCGCACTACCATGACGTCCCATAGGATGCATCATCCGAGATCGTCGGTAATGAGGCTGTACTTGCCGCGGAAGCATGGTGGTCGTGGCTTCTTGAGCGCGCTCACCATGCACAATCGCGAAGTGTGCAGCCTCCGTGATTACTTCCTGGCGAGATCGGATGATCCATTCTATAAGGACGTCATTTCTTGTGATAAAGGACTTACCCCTCTATCCTTAGCCAACGAGCAATGGCAAGACCCGGCAGTGCAGAGCATTTCCGACCGGGAGACCGTATGGAAGGAGAAGGAGCTCCACGGGAGGTTCTACAAGGCTCTACATGAGCCTTTCGTAGACACAGTAGCCTCCCTCCACTGGCTACGCTTTGGTGATCTCTTCGGGGAAACCGAGGGTTTTGTCTGTGCAATACAGGATCAGGTTATTAAGACCAACAACTATCGGAGATACATCCTAAAGGATGGCACCGTCGACATCTGTCGAGCTTGTCGCCGTCCCGGTGAGTCACTTAGGCATGTTATCTCCGGTTGTTCGGCGCTTTCTAACTCTGAGTACTTGCACAGGCACAACCTAGTAGCCAGAATTCTACACCAGGAGCTCGCTCTGAAATACGGTCTCGTGGATCGGAAATTGCCGTATTACAAGTACTTGCCGGAAGCCGTGCTCGAAAATGATCGCGCCAGGCTCTATTGGGACCGGGCCATCATCACAGACAGGACTATTCTTGCGAATAAGCCTGATATTGTGCTGATGGACCGGGCACAGTCAAGGATATTTTTGGTCGACATTACCATTCCGTATGACGAGAACCTCGTGAAAGCCGAAACAGACAAGCAAACAAAATATCTGGACCTGGCTCACGAGGTGACCGACATGTGGGGTGGTCTGCCGACCGAAATTATTCCTGTAGTCGTCTCTGCAAACGGGCTAATCCCAGTCAGCCTCTCGGGTCATCTGAGGCGGCTGGGACTACGTGGCGGGCCGCTCCAGGTTCAAATGCAGAAGGCGGTGCTCCTCGATACCGCCCGCATCGTCCGCCGGTTTCTTTCCCTTTCCCCCTAACCCTCGGCCGTTTGGTCTCCCCTGCCGAGGGCCTCCATCTGGTTGGGCTTTTATTTATTTATGTACTTTTATATTTATTTTATGTTATTGATATTTATGTATATTTATCTTTTCATTTTCATTTATAATTATATATTTATAGCACCCAACCAGATGAGAAAACTATATAGATACCCCACAATAATAATAATAATAATATTCCACAACTATCACACAACGCCATCTAGTCCCAAGCTAAGCAGAGCTTGTGTTATGGGTACTAGACAACTGATAAACATAAGTACTTATATATTTCTAAATACATAAATATTATAGACAGAACAAATGATCGTGCTCATCACACAAACATTTGTCCTGGGTGGGAATCGAACCCACGACCTCCGGCATAGCAGTCAGGGTCACTAACCACTAGACCAACAGGCCTGTCTTTTTTGAAAGAACAATTTTTTTTTCAAACTCAACTATTTTTTAAATATTAATATTTATCTAATCCCTCTCACATAACGGTTATCTACATTTTAGTTTAGACATGCAATACAATCACGCTTTTATTAATGTTCATAAACACACGTACGTTCTCGTTAATATTCAAATGGAAAAGCGAGACTAGTGAACATGATCATATTCGTTCTAAACGATGAGATTATTAAACTACTGGCTCCGGACTACAAATTAGAATATATTTATAGCAAAACCCAATAGCCGGTTTTCAGCTGATCCTGAATCTCAACCCGGACCTAAAGAATAAAAATATTATTCATTTTGAGAAAGTTAATATAAATCAAAAATTTTATTTACTAATAATTAATTAATAAATATTTATTCATTTCATTCATTAAGTCTAAACTAAAATAAAGATAACCTTAATATGTGAGGGATTAGATGAATAATAATATTTAAAAAAATGCTTACAAAGAAAAACCATTGCTCTTGTGAGCATTGGTGAGGTCCTAAACAGTTGTCATTCAAACACATTAGAAAATATTTCCATGTCTGCAATAAGAACGAACGGACTCGTAAAATAATGGGGTAACAACAGTATCTACTATCGAATTTGATTTGGTACGATTCGGTAGTGCAGTGGCAACACGTTCAAAAACAGCATTGCTAGTGGCGTGTCTTACCCCCAGGGATTGATGTAGGTAATACAAAGGCCTACAAATATTTGTTCCGAGGCTAGATGTTTATCAACAGTCTATATTTTTGTTATCATAGAATAAGTGCGACAAACACTACACAGTAGACAACTTCATCTATCCTCAAATAAGCATTTAAATGTTGTCATCTCTAAGGACTAAAAAGAATGCCTCGTTTCCAGTTAAAATGGTCTCCGGTTCTGTATACTTACCATACGAAGCACAACAGTGTTAAGCTGCTATTTTTCGCCGGTATTCTGTGAGAGCGCCCTCCTACCCCGGTCAAGCCGACCCACTTGTGCTACAACCATAGTACCTATAGCTTTGATTATATACCTGTCTAGATGCCACATTGTCCGTACAGAACGGCCCAAATAAAGTCCACTGAAATTGGTAGACTCGCTTCTCACCTACGTCAGTGTACTCGTAATTTGAATCACTTAGGGATAACGTGCTCACGAAAAATAATTAATTATGCCAGTTAGTGCTGCTAAATTGTGTCGCAATTATGTGAGAGTTTTTATTTCGTTACTTTGTAGGTTAGTCTGATTAGCCGGTGTTGTAAGTTTATTACTCGGGAGTTTTTGTGAAACTATGGGAGACAAAATACAAATATTATAGTCTATAATATTATAAATATATATCGTTCGATCAGGAGAACATTATTATCCTAAAATTACTTTATTTATTTGATCAGTAAATAAAAACTTATCTACACAAATATATGAAACCCATGTCGTCATGCACTAAAGAGTATTTTTGTTAGTTCTTTCTAATATTTTTTCAGTATATTGTTTCGGTATGTAATCAAAGCCGTAGTTATTAGTTTTAGTAGCCGTTCTTGTGGTCTCTCTCCTGCCGAGGTCTCAAATCTCGTTAGATTTTATTTATTTATGTATATTATTTATTTATCTTATTTAATGTAAGTATATTGTATATCTATCATTTTCATTTATATATTTATAAAACTATAACTAAAATTACATAAATACTATAATTAACTATATAAATACCAAAAATATTGATAACATTATTTATTTGATAAATATAGTGCATTAAACATGACAAATATACCATATGTTTACCACATCTGACATGTGAAAATTATTTAACATAATATATTAAATCATTATTTTTATAAGTAAGTAAGTCAATATAAAGCTATAAGCTCCGTCCCCCTCGTGCTCTAATCCAGAATCCCGAAACCTTTCAGCTCGAGTTACGTAACCGCTACAGTCTACAGTCTCTTCAGCGGTGCCAAGTTGACTGTCGGTATATCGAAGTGCTGAAGTGTTTGTACACTAGGGCTACGATGGCTTTCCGAGTACAGAACCAGAGTACGAAACCTATCCAACTGCAGAGAGGTGTAAGACAGGGTGACGTTATTTCCCCGAAACTCTTCACCGCTGCATTGGAAGATGTTTTCAAGCTACTGGACTGGAAAGGATACGGTATTAACATCAATGGCGAGTACATCACTCACCTTCGATTTGCCGACGATATAGTCCTTATGGCAGAATCGTTGGAGGACTTAAGCACTGTGCTCAATGACCTCAATAGTGTTTCCCAACTGATAGGTCTTAAGATGAACATGGACAAAACAAAGATCATGTTTAATGTCCATGTCACACCTATGCCGGTAGTTGTTGGGAGCACTATGCTCGAAGTTGTTGACGAGTACGTTTACCTGGGATAAATAGTCCGGCTAGGTAAGTCCAACTTCGACCGAGAGGTCAATCGACGGATTCGACTCGGCTGGGCAGCGTTCGGGAAATTACAACGCATCTTCTCGTCAGGTACACCTCAAAACCTGAAAACTAAGTTGTACAACCAGTGCGTGTTGCCAGTGATGACATATGGAACTGAGACGTGGTCCTACACTGCTGGCCGTATGAGGACGCTCAAAGTCGTTTAGCGAGCTATGGATAGGGCTATGCTCGGAGTTTCTCTGCGTGATAAACTTAGAAATGAGGATATCCGCAGTAGAACCAGAGTGACCGACATAGCCCAACGGATTAGTAAGCTGAAGTGGCAATGGGCCAGCCATATAGCTCGAAGAACCGACAACCGTTGGGGAAAAAGTTTCTCGAGTGGCAGCCTCGTACCGGTAGACGAAGTGTGGGGCGACCCCCCACTAGATGGAGTGACGACCTGGTAAGACATGCAGGAAGTCGATGGATGCAGGTGGCTCAGGACCGTGCTTTGTGGCATACCTTGGGGGAGGCCTATGTTCAGCAGTGGACTTGTAAAGGGCTGTAATGATGATGATGATGATGATGATGATGAAGTCAATATAATATACATAATTAATATCAAATTGAATAAAATAAATTAAAAGTACATTGTCATGTCAGTTATTATTATTTTATAACATTATAACTCTGCAAACAAAAAGAAGTATAAAATTTATATTTAATATAAATTAATTTATTTATTTATATTAAATTTTTTGTATTTATACTTTAAATATAAAAAAAAAATTGGTTGCCTGTAAAGTCGGTATACGGGCGAAAGTTTTACGTGACAACGACTTTGAGTGGTAAAATAATTTTAATGTGAATATTCATTCGTATAGTAGGAAGAAGGATGAAATAACACTTTTTATGTCTGTCTCTCTCGCTCTTAGGCGGGCTAACCATGCCCGAGTGGAAGGGACGCGTGCCTCTCACTCGCTCTCATTGTGAGCGCATAACGTGAGCGGAGCGTAACGCAGTTTCTTGAAGTGTCACCCGGCAAACCAATTTATAAGACGTTGTCACGTCAAAATTAAAGTGTCTAATGAGAATTTAATCTAATGGGAAATATTTAAGAGCTGGTACCACTCAGCTCGCCCCCGAGTGAAGCAGCGCGCTTGTTAAATAATAGTTACGCATACCTGTGTGTGTAATAAGCACACAAGCGCTCCAAATCGGGCCTGTTATTTTTGTTGCGATTGTAGCGCAACATTCTATCTAGGCAGGTATATAGTCAAAGACTCGAAGAGCAGCTGCGTGGCTCTACCACGTAAAAAACCTATTTATAAGTTTAAAATTTAACACTCAACATGAACCACCTATACATTAAAATGTTTGCAAGAAACAAATAAATTACGTATTCACGAAAACTGTTATGTTTCATATTAATCACGTTTCCTTAGTTGTGGGATTTATTCGACGTTTGGACCTGGGATATGAAACTAGTCCGCACCACGGATAAAATATTGCGGGCGCGCTGTGCCGCTGCCCCCGCAAACATTTCCAACTGCCTCGTAATTTAAAACGTTTACAGTGGGCGCTGTTGTGTAAAATAAAATGAACATTGTTTTCTCTATTTGCGTCCCCGTCCGCGGTAACAACCGGCATTGTTCGGTTGGTGTTGCGATGTTCGCGAGCGTAAATCTGGAATAAGTTGGTGTAACGAGGCCCTATTGTCGGGTAACGCAAATATTTTAACTAGAACCCAGTGTTGGATCAAATGTAACAAAACAGAATATAAAAATTATTTTTATATTCTGTTTTGTTACATTTGTTGACATTGAAAAATTATTTATATTCAAATGTAACAAAACAGAATATAAAAATTATTATTGTTTTGAGTTGCAGCTTGCAGCTAAAATTTGATTTTGTTATAAATATATGAATAGTTTACTTACGCAATGTAGCTGTCTACCGTGAGTAAAACATTTTTCCAGCAACATGTCCTAATATTTGAGTCAGGATTTCTACTAAAAATTGTTGTGGTTGCTCAGGGCCTCTTATACGATCTACTGCTGGATCTACTACTGTTCTTATACGTTCTAAGAACTCCTTTATATCTTAGAGGTAGGGCAAGGAACGCCCTATGCTGCTGCCCCAATGTGTGATGACTTTACTCGTATATGCCTTCGTAATATTTTATTAACTTCTCAGACATGCAGGAGGTTCACTCGGGCCGGGAATTTGTTGTGTGCAATTTTAACTATTGATTGGATCAAGTGCTCGGCGGTGAAGGAAAACTTTTTAAAGAAACCTGAGTGTCTGATGAATAAGTTATTGTCGTGAAGTCCTATGCTCCATAACCCGCTTAGAAATGAAAGAAAACTTATGCCAAGCAATGGGACCACTGAAATCGTAATTATTATTACTATTTTTGTGAACGGGACGTATGTAGGCTGTAACAATAGTTTCCTCTAAGTTAAATACAAATCCAATGATGATCCTGTTGTATATTTTATTGAAAACACTGAGTTAAAAAAAAATTCTAACGATTTTTTATACCTTCGTTTTGGGCCGTTTCTATACCGTTATTCATAGCATTGTTATTCGTAGGGCCAGTGAGCATTAAGCAAATCGGAAACCAAAACTATTAAATTTGCATATAATGGAAACGAGTTCTCAAATCAGATGCAAGGATCAAAAATAAGTGGAGTGTCGCCACGTGTCCTCGAGACTAGACACGCTTACAGAGAAAGGGATAGAAATACACTTTTTGCAACTTCGTTACTTTAACTGTTATCATTACAGTCCAAAGTCCACTGCTATACCACAGATTGCCTCATAGGGGGATATTTGCCACAATTGCCATTCGTGGCAGGCGGTTTGAAACATGCAGTATTTTTAGTTGTTCCTCCTCCTCCTCTGTTGTAGCTTCTGGTTTGTTTCCCTTATGACACTCACGAGACGGTACGGGGTAGTGGATATTCTTACACAGCCACTGCACGGCATTCGATTCATTTTCAATATTCGTAAGTATGATCATGTCTTTTGAGTTACGTTTTCAAAAAGAAAGTTCATGTACTTTAATTATATAAACTCGCCATTGATTTACAAGAAAACAGTATATCAATGAAAGTGGCAGAATAATCTCATAAGTTGTACTAACTTATGCATTTATGTAATATTTATATAGTATAATGCATGTGTTAAATAATTTTTGATGTGTAAGTTTATGTATTGGTATGAATATGTATTATTTTGTTTTATATTTATATAGTTTAATTTACATTTCTATCCTTTAATATTTTTAATTCATATTTTTATATCTGCATATCACCCAAAGGTTGCCTGGTAGAGAATGACTCAGGCATTAAGTCCGCCTCATCATCTTGTATGAAGTTCAATAAGACAGATTACTGATATAATATATATATATATATATATATATATATACGCAAGCCATTTAAATAGTATTATCAATTAAAAAAAATTCTATAACTAAAGTTAAAGCCAGTGGATATACTCGTATACATAAAGTTTTATGCGTTTGAACCGATTGTCAAAACACTTTTTTCAAACCACATCAGAGGTAGTCACTGCCTAGTCAGGGCTGTATGGATCCATAAATGCCATTTGAAAAATCATCGCGCGAAAATATTCTCTACGCAAACCCATTTGTAAATGAAACACAATATTTTAATAGCTCGTAAATAAATGTATAAACAAATGAAATTGGAACAATCGTATCTTTCTTTCTTTTCTAAGGGACTCGTACGATTGTAGTTTTGGCAGATCAAGTAATAAAAAATAATTTTTAGTTACTTTATAGTATCTACTCTTCTTCACAATATGTTAATGCGTCACATTGCGAAGTTTCTGGGAGATATTGACGGCAGCTTGAGCCGGCAGGCAATTGATGGCCATAGTAATCTCAAGGCGCCTAGCAAACACATGGCTGCGTTTGGCAGAAAAAAGCGCTAGCAAGCGTTTGTAAGCAAAATGGCGCAACTATACAGTTTTCGGCCAGGACACGTTTGCTAATTTCAGTAGCGCTGACACAATCCGCCATTTTGCTTATTTAATTTGTCTGTTTTGAAGTAGAGTTTATAAGTTGTTTTGTGCAATATTAGTTTCAAATAATATAATGACATGAATAAACATACTATATTTGTTATAAAAAAATTATGATTGGTAAGTTTTTAATATGAATACTTTACAAACATATATTTAAATTAGGTTAGGTTCCCCGGTTAAAACTAACTTCGTGTCCTAGAGGAAAATAGCTACTTACGTTTTGACAGCGCTTACCGCTTACGATCTCCATTTTGCTTACAAGCGCTTGCTAGTGCTTTTTCTGCCAAACGCAGCCATAATCTTGAGGTTAACATCACCAATGAATCATCAATTTCATAGTTTCCACTAATAGTTCATATGAGCAGACAATCACACCACTTTAACGCATCTAAGCCCAAACTATTATTTAAACAATAATGGGAATTTAAACAATAATAACGATATAAACTGTTATTTAAACAATTATAGGAATTTGAACAATAATAGGAGCGACAATCCCCTGGCGGTAAAGATTCCGCCAAATCTTTCATTCGTATCTTGTAAATAATCGTATTACATATTACATTAAATTATCAGAGTTTCATACAAATTTTTTTTCGTAAATTTTTCGTTTCTTGGTTTTAAACGTCGCAAACGTTTCTGCAAAGACAGGCCGTATATATATAAAAAATGGGTTATTAGACCTAAAGTACCAATTTGTTAAGGAAAGGATAAAAAGGGATTTTGATTTTTAAATTCGGTTAAATTTAATAAAAACCAGTGCAAAATGCCAGTACAGTATAGTACCTATAAAACTGAGACGTGACGTGATCCTTTACTGCTGGCCATTTGAGAAAGCTTAAGATCGCTCAGCGGGCAATGGAACGAATTTCTGATTATATTTTCTCAAAATTTCTCTGCGTAAATCTGTAATGAAGATATTTGCAGTAGAGTTAGAGTAACCGACTTAGTTTGAAGAACCGACAGCCGGTGGAAGAGAGCGGTTCTCGATTGGGTACCACTAAGCGAAGAACGGACTTCCGCTGAATTGAGTGACCACTTGGTAAAAAATGCGCTCATCGTATGCAGGTGGCTCAGAACCGCCCTCAGTGACGCCCATCTTATTTTGAAGGGCAAGTGATATTTTAAGGACACAAAAATAATCGTAATCACATTTTTTGTAGTTTATTATTTATTTCGTTCTTATATAAATTATTAAGTTAAAAGTTAAGTTACAGCCTATGTACGTCCTACTGCTGGGCACAGGCCTCCGCTCATTTCTGAGAGGGTTTTAGGGCAAGGAAATGTCCGCCGCGCTGCCCCAATGCGTGTTGGCGAACTTCGCATGTGTTCGAAAAATTGTTGTTTTCATGTTTCTCAGACGTGCAGGTATTCACGATGTTTTCCTTCACCGCCGAGCACGTGGTAGATCATCACTTAAAATTGCAATTAATAATTTCATTGGTGCCGGCGGGGATCGAACCCGGTTTTCTTGTGTTTACTGTGAAATTTACAGCGAGCGCTAACCATCTGAGCTACCACGGCTCTCTAACTATCTGAGCTACCACAGCTCTAATATAAATTATTAGAACACTAATTTAAAAAATAAACAATAAAAAATCTAAAGTAAATGTTTGGTGAACAACATCGTAATGTGATTATTTTTTGAATGTAGCGAGCAATCGAATAATTTCCTCTGAGAGGCTTTTAAGCCGCTACGAGCGTCAACCTAAATTTGTTAAGTCAGACAAGAGGCTCATAATTTACTTTAACTCAATAAAGTCGCGCTTCTAACTCAATTCGTTGTAAATAATCGTACAGACAGACCATTGTTTGCTCGCCTCGTCCTAACGCTTAATGTGATTCGAGCCCATCGAATACCAATTTGTAATAATTTTAATGCACAAGTAATGCTCTCGAGGCACGAACTGAATTGCACACCCCCACTGATTTCAAACTATTGTGTTGTAGCGTATTATTATAATTGTAGAGTTATTTATTGGCGCTCCGCGGGGGTCACCATTCAGTTACAAGTTTCGCATGTCGCTTGCATTGTGTGGGTAAATCGCGCATGCGTGGGCACTGAATTTAATAAAAATTACTAGCTCAGAAAATATCCTACACTGATAAAATATAGACTGTCTTTATTAAACAACCAAAGTGAAAATAAGACAAATATTTACTTTTGTGTGTTTTACATTTCACGCAATTATACGTGGTAGAGCCACACTGCGGCTATATTATGGTTGTAGCGCGTATGGGTCGCTCGACCGCACAAGAACCACGCTGTCACAAAATACCAGCGTAAAATAGCAGTTTAATACTGCTGTATTTCGTATGGAGAGTGTAGAGATCCGGAGACCCTTTTTTACCGGAAACGAGGCATTCCATCTTAGTCCTCATGATTAGATTCTTAATCGAGGATATATATAGATGTCTATGAGCCACAGCATAGATTTACCATCAGGTGGACTGTGTGCTCGTTTGTCACCCTTATAAAATAAAAAAAGTAATATTTTACAGTTTTAGAATGTTGTTCAATATAATCTCAAAGTTTCCTTTTGAAAAAGCGTTTCGTTTTACAATATAACAAACATTTAATTTCATAAAAATTGTTAATTAATAAAAAATAATATAGCGCAGAGGAATCTCACAACGATTAAACCTTTGTTAGTTATTCTAATTTAGTCTGTTTTTAGTAAAGTCTAATGATATTGTTGCGGTAAAAAATCAGGCGGTTATACCAAAAGTCAGACTTTGAAATAATTAGCGAAATACTCTCCAAATATTAGTTAAGTTGTGTGAAGTCTGCGTATCCTCAAATTATTTGCCCGATTAAATACAGTTCGGTGTTTACAATATGATTCTATATAACATTTTTATGGTTAGGGAATGTAAATTTCATTATTTTAATGACCTTTTTAAAACGAAAAGAGTAAAATAAGAGCTAAATTAGTAAGTCCTAAAATGGGTTGAAGATTCTGATTTATTTAGCTAAAGCTTTATTCTTACATGCGACAATTTTAATCAATTACAAATAGAGCTTTTATACATAATCTTCACCATTCGCCCTTTAAATATTTCTGTGAATTCAATCAGCGTCGACTGTTGGGCCGATTTGGTAATCTGACATGCTTTGTAGTGTCGGCGTGTTGCCATATGGCGTCTTACAAATTCGCTCGATAGAGGACGACTTTTGTCGTGGAACTTTCGACACAATGGAGGATTAAGCTCCGTTTGATGACGCGTTCGATTTCACGGGGGACCTTATTGGTGTGAAACTGCAGACAAATAATAAAAGTTTAAATAAATACATGCTAGCATAAAAGCTATTGTTAAATGTTAATACAACTGTTTGTTATTGTGAATACGATTCTATAAAATTATTCGAGTTTCTGATGTTAAAAAGCTTAGTAGGACAAAGAATTACTTTTATTTTTTTTTGTCTTTGTTAAATATAATAAAAATACAAACCAACATAAAGGGTTACAACGAGAACATTTTTTAAATAAATACACAAAAATCTTCATCTACCATTTTTCCACCAGATCACCTTGGGGACGATATTTCTTCTTTAAATTTATATACAACCACTCCTAAAATATATCCTATTTTAATAAAAAAAAGGATTACTTAAACCGATTTAGTCATTTCTTAGAAAACATAATATAGTCGAATATAGAATCGTTTTCTCTTTGAATTCAGTTATCTATCGCATCTACCACGGGGAATGCTCAGAGGAATTGTTCGGACTAATTCCAGGCGCAAAGTTTCACTACAAAATATTATAATATCAGATACTTTTATATTTAAAGTTGATTGAAAATGAGAAATATCAGATATTATGTAATAATAATTCACAATAAAATTCATTTGAAATATGGTTATAGACTTTATGTGATGAAAATAAAATTCATTCTTTTAAAATAAAAATCCGAAGTTTTTCTTAATTAGTATGAAGTGTACCTGTATTTAAATTTTACAAATTCATGTATACGAACACAAAGTACCTGAATCCTTAAAAGATAACATTACAGTAAATTGACCGCTCAAGGATCGTTGTTCCTGCATTGTCGTTTAAATAATGGATTGAAGTGGATTTAATACTTAAAAGTGCCGCTAATTTGTATATTTAATATCTACTCTTATAAAATATTAACCATGTAGTGGCGGTGTAAGAATATCCACCATCCATATTGTCCCGTGGGGATCGTAACAGCCGACAGAGAAAAACTGAAATGTGTGACGGGCATCTTCATGATAACAAACAGCTCTAAATAATATAAAATTGCGGTTGCTAAACTGACTCCCAAGCGCTGTATCTACGCCGAAATCCTATGAGACAATCTATGGGGAGGTCTATGGTCAGCAGGACTTGTAGGCAGTAATAGATAGATTAATAAAAAATAATTAGAAGCGAAAAAACAAGTGCTTTGATACAAATAAAAACCTAAAGATATGTCCGCTTCGGAGTTTTGAGTAATTCTACAGTCATCGACTGTCTGCTTGTTTATACCGTCATCACAATCTTATAAAAACTTTGAAATTAGACGCAACAACGTATAAATACTTTAAATATATTTGTTAACACAGTATTCGAAGGCCTTCGGACAATTATTATCAATTTAAATCAACTTTTTCGTTTGAAGTAAGCAGTCACATTTTTAGAATGTTACGTGATAGTTATTAAAATTTTACGTTAAATGAATGACCAGCTTTATATAATTTAATTTAACACCCACTCTTTCCTGGAATAGTGCCAAAGCTGCGTGAATGCTCAAAATGTACGTTATAAATAATAAATGAGTAAAATTTTAAATGGATTATAAATCAATATTTACTAATGTGAAATGGTAGTTTTGAACATAACTATTTGTGAGAAAAGTGAGCATTAAAAAAGACTTAAGATCGTAGGGAAAGTACTTTAGCATATTTGGAGTGGCTAAAGGGAATAACTATTTATGTTAATAGTAAATAATATAAATAATAAGATAGCGTTCTTTCTTTAAACGTAGCCAATAATAATTTCTCTGTGCAACTTTTTTTGGACGTGTATTCATGTCCAAAAACTTTTTGAAAAAAAAAAGAAACGATTTTCATATTATAACCTTCTATATATAACCATATATATAACCTATAAAAATTATATATAAATATATGTATAAAAATTATAATACATACAAATGTGTACTTACTAAGATTTTCTTATTAGATGTAAAGAAATTCTTGTTTATTAGCAATTAAGGAAAACGACATATTTTTGTGTAGCTTTTGAGATTGCAAGGCTGCTTTAAGGAACGGAAAATGGCACTATGGCCACATGAACCGTTTAAAAATGAAAGACAGCGCCTTATTTAGTGTCCAATTGGAAATTGTGTCAATTTATTATTAGATACTATATGGTGTATAAGCATGGTTTTAAATACATTTACAAAAGCAAAAAAGAGAGGCTGGTGTCGCCACACTTGGTAACATTTCAAGGGAAGCAGAGTCAACAGTGTGAGTCGTCCGATACTGAGATCATCCGACTACCAAGCATAGGCAAATTGTCTCTACACTGACGGAGGCTCACGTCCAGTGCTGTACGTAAGCCTCTCCCTAGGATAAGGCTAAGGCTAATGCTTTATTTAGTTTTAAAGTGAAATGGGCGCCAAAAGCAGATTTTTCGAATTGCGAAGAAAATCAATTTTTTGTCATTGAAAATAACAAATTCACTTTTTTTAAATCATTATTGCCGGCATGAAATACTGTCCCGCTCTGCTGAGCACGCCAAGCTTTTTAGAGGCCAATTTGGCCTTCCCTTCCAAGTGACCACGAAACTGCACGTCACTCGATATGTCGACGCCGAGGATTCCGATACTGGCTGAGGCAACAAGGGGAGTGACTTGAAACTGAGGGGATACAACAAAGGGGTTCTTTTTAGCGGTTAACGCGCAAACTTGTGTCTTCTGGGTGTTAAACTGGACTAGATTTTGAACTGGAAGTTTAAGATTTTCCTTAGTGAATTGTGATGGCCAAAACACGATTGACACATTTTGGGTTGATATGCAAAGATCGCAAATTTTTCTCAAAATCCACAATTTTAGGTACGTCCATTAACGGAAAAAGTAGTTTCATTCGAATGTAATTAAAGTAATTTCAGTGAAATTCTGTCGATTCGTTCATCAGTAAACTATGGGGGAATAATGTGTTTATTTTCCAATAAAAGAGTATATTTCATTAAAAAAATGTTAAATAAATATCGTGCAATAAAATTGCGAGCGGGAAGGCCAAACAGGAGTAAGTACATCGCCGCTCCTCACTCATGACCACGATACTATTTCGCCTTAAATATATTTTATAAGAAACGAAGATTAACGAGCACACTGTCTTACTATTTACAAGTGGGCTCGGTCGTCTTTTTTATGTTCAAAAGCCATTTCCAGCAGTTATAGCTTCAGAACGAATAGGTCTGCCAACTGTAGAATAACTAGGCTCGCATAGAATACAAAGCAGCAGTAGATCAACACAGTAGTAAGAAAAAACAGCAGCATAATGCTGCAATGTTTCGTATACCGAGCGTCGAGAACCGGAGACCCTTTTAACTGGTAACGAGGCATTCCATGGTAGTCTTCAGGAGTCACAACGCAGATGGATTTTGATTCTTAATCGAGAATAGTTGTGTTTATGGGCCACAGTATCCACTTACCATCAGGTGGATGCTCGTTTATCATCAAAACACGAGACTAATCATCATTGAAAGAATTTGGTTTCAGAAGTGAAAAATCTGTAATTAATAATGTGAGCCGCAGTTTCATTATTAGAAATTGAAATACAGGACTGTCCAGCCTGGAATTGGGAGCCGGGACACCAGTGCGCACACCTCGTTAAGTCTTTAAATATGCGTTACGGCTACCGGCTTAGTAAATATAGAGCATTAGCGTTTCCTTAGTTAGTTTATTCAGAACAGTGTGCTAGTTTTCTAACAGGATATTAAATGCTTTTCTACAATTTTATGTTATTTAACTAACATAAAATCTGAGATTTTTATGATTTGGAACTGAAATCTTGTGAACATCAAATCGTTTCTTGGTCGTAAGTTTTAAAAACTATACTTTTTCATGCTTTCGTGAATGGTTTTATTTAAACCCAACTATTTTGAAGTGTTTCTTATTGCGAACATAACAATTTATTTAAAAATACTTATACTATACAGCTTACTTATATACTATATACCTTTTCATAAACATAAACATAAACACTCACCCTGTCACCTAGAGGGGTAGGCAGAGACTACTGACTTTCATTTGGCACGATCCTGACACACCTCTCTCGCCTCCTTCACATTCATATACCTGCGTATACATGCGTACGTATAAGGGTACTCCTAATTTGGCTCCTCTTCAATAAATCACCAATTTGGTCGATAAATTTTTGCCTAGGACGTCCCTTTCCGACTCTGCCATTCACTTCTGCAACATAAATTTTCTTTGTCACTCTTTCCTCATTCATTCTTTCTACATGACCAAATCACCGAAGCATTCCTTTCTTAATCCTGGTCACAACATCATTTTGCTAACCACACTCTTCTCTTATTACACAATTTCTCACCCTGTCAATCAGATTCAACCCTAACATACTCCTTAACGACCGCATTTCTACTGCGTTCATTCTACTCTCGTACTTCTTCTGTCACACCCAACTTTCACTACCATACGTTAAAGTGGGGACCAACACAGCATTGTGATTTGCCATATGTGCCTTTTTCGACACATTTTGACTCTTCACAATAGAGTGTAGGGTCCCACTTACTCTATTTCCTATATACTTATATAGCTTTTAAATAATATCTAAGCTTAAAATTGGTAACGAATTCAGGTAATACTACTTACGGGATATCATGACCTCGATGAGCTTGCAGGATTATGTTTAATACTTTGTAAAGTTAAATTAGTATATCCTTAGTAGACAATACCACTTTACTTGAAAGTGTAAATCAAAGTCGCTTCACCAGTTCCTTTATTAGTTTAAAACTTTGTAAAATTAGTATTTTAATGCAGTTTTCGTCACCATTTAAGTAATTTTGTAAAAAGTTTTCAGTTTTCGGCTGTAATACATGCGTAATATATTATATAATATGTTATATATATTATGTAATCTTCCTCAAAGGACTTAATAGTTGTTTTAAAATATAAGATAGCGTTTTACTATCCATATTTTTATTATTTTACGTATGACTGTCGAGTCTTGTAATTAAAGAAACGATCAAAAAATTCAAATATTAATTCTCGTTTTTTATGCAAGTAAAGACTACCACAAAGATAAATTGTCAGCGAAATCGTAATTAACATAATTTTAATTTTAGATTAATATACGTGATACATTAAACCGTCTACAATCGTTTTCGTCCATATTCCTCAATAGCCTGCAAACAGCTTATCAAAATGGACTACACCAAAGTAAATGTAAATATGACGGTTTGCAGGCACTCTGAGTTCTAACTCTCGCTTGCGTTGTGTAGAATGAAACTTTGCCGAAAAATTATCGCGACTCTATGAATATTTTTCTTTTCTAATTTTAAAAGTATCTTACTTAATTCTTAAAGAGTTACTTAATATCCTAATTTTCAAATTTATTTCATTTATAAACTCTTTGAAAGAACCCTCAGATTTCATTAATCGTTCTTACCATCGTCTTTACGGTGATTTCACACGGTTCTCTGGATTCAACAAAATTTTACAAATAAGTTATTACGGAAAAAGGAAGGCAGCAAGTGTAGCGTGACTTATTTTGGTTGCGATTCTATAAAATTAGATTTTTACGACTTTTAAAGAAGAATTGTTATAACATCTAAAAAGTTACATCTTCTTTTTTTTAAACATAATATTGTCAATCGGAAGAGAAAACTTCTGCAACATAGTGTGGTTTTGTTAATAAAAGAGTAATAAACATATTTCAAAGTTATAAAAACAATATGAGTCTACTAGTACACCACTACATAACTACTAAATAAATTACTATGACATTCATCTTAGTATCCCGCATCCAGTTTATTACGAAAAGTAGACAGGGAAATAGAGGTTTTAATAAAACCGCGGTCCATTTACATGGGTCTGCATACAGAGGCGAATTTGACTGACGCCGCAGTATATCTTGTATATTGCCGGTAATATGTCAGCAAATTTGCACACCGGACCCATTTTATATATAAAAAGTTGTGTTCACTTGTGCCTCTAGCGTATTCCCATTTATTGGAGTAAGTAGAGTGGAAATGATAAATGTGTCATGCCGATATTTCATTAAATTAAAATATACTAATTTAAAGAGGAATTGCGTCGTTTAATTCATAAAATTTTTTACTTATCATCATCATCATCGTCATTACAGCCCTTCACAAGTCCACTGCTGAACATAGGCCTCCCCCAAGGTATGCCACAAAGCACGGTCCTGAGCCACCTGCATCCATCGACTTCCTGCATGTCTTACCAGGTCGTCACTCCATCTAGTGGGGGGTCGCCCTACACTTCGCCTACCGGTACGAGGCTGCCACTCGAGAACCCTTCTTCCCCAACGGTTGTCGGTTCTTCGAGCTATTTGGCCGGCCCATTGCCACTTCAGCTTACTAATCCGTTGGGTTACGTTGGTCACTCTGGTTCTACAGCGGATATCCTCATTTCTAAGTTTATCACGCAGAGAAACTCCGAGCATAGCCCTCTCCATAGCTCGCTGAGCGACTTTCAGCGTCCTCATACGGCCAGCAGTGAAGGACTACGTCTCGATTCCGTAAGTCATCACTGGCAACACGCACTGGTTGTACAACTCAGTTTTCAGGTTTTGAGGTATACCTGACGAGAAGATGTGTCGTAATTTCCCGTTCGGGAAATTCTTACTTATATCTTATATGTATTAAGAAAATTACCTTTACATGTTCTTTTTTTTTTTTGCAATATTTACCAGCAAGGGTAGCGTGTTGGGAATTGCGATGTGATACTTAGTACAAATAGGATCTAAACTAAACGAATTAGACACATTTTCTCAAAAGACTGTGATTGCATCTGAAATTATGAAAATGTATGCAAATATATATATAAAAATCAATGGCTATCCGTTAGTCACGCTGATATTGATGAGGTTTTCTGTATGCATTTGAGTGGGTCCTTGGTTGGTTTAGATTCACTATTGGACCCGGTAGGTTGCGCTGCTGTCGAGATTCTGAAAACATCCGTGCGAAGCCGGGCGAAGCAGATCACTAGTATTTTATAAAAATGTTTTATTTTATCCGGAAATCTAACTTTTTAGTTTTGAAAAAAATTCATACATTAGTACTCAGGTTGCAGCTATGGAGAGGCCTGTGCTAGCTATGGAGAGGCCTATGCTAGCTATGGAGAGGGCTATGCTCGGAGTTTCTCTGCGTGATAAACTTAGAAATGCGCATATCCGCAGTAGAACCAGAGTGACCGACATAGCCCAACGGATTAGTAAGCTGTAGTGGCAATAGGCCGGCCATATAGCTCGAAGAACCGATAACCGATGGGGAAGAAAGGTTCTCGAGTGGCAGCCTCGTACCGGTAGGTGTAGTGTAGGGCGACCCCCCACTAGATTGAGTGACGACCTGGTAAGACAAGCAGGGAGTCGATGGATGCAGGTGGCTCAGGACCATGCTTTGTGGCATTACTTGGGGGAGGCCTATGTTCAGCAGTGGACTTGTGAAGGGCTGTAATGATGATGATGATGATGATTCAGGTTTCAGACCTTGTGAAGAAAGATGCGACTCATAATAACAATAACTCTTACCATTCCCTTTGCACTATAATGTTAAAAGTTATTCATGATAAATTGATTTTTTTAATTGACTTTTGTCAAATATTAACATTAAATTATTTATTTTAATTAATATTGTAATTATATAATGACTATTAATGCCAAATTTTAATGAAAGATAAAAAGTGTTCGTTTCAATATCAACATGACAAATATCAATATAATACATAACAAATAATCACTTTTTTAATTTATAAATAAATAAAAGTTTCACAGCTTAATATTTTCCAAACGTAGTACAAAGTGAAACAAAATAATTCAAAGATATAAGTGTAGGGCACGGTGTCGGATGCAACCATATTCCGAGCATTAGACATCCATCTCATCGGACCCTCTCACTTAGCATACGTATAGCATCGCTTAGTGCCACACGCATGCTCCCGTCGTTTTTATATTACGAGTGTCATTTATTAAGGCGCTAGCACTCGATGTAAGCTTTATCAGCATTTTTTCTAATATTGTTTCACGACCTCTCATAAAATAAGATGGCCAACGGTGTCTTAAAATAAAAGCTGTGTAACGGAAGTCAATTTACGTGGTGCACGTTGTGCTGTGGCGATATTTAGTATTAATGTACCTATTCAATATAGCCTATGAAGAGTTCATTGCTGATGATAGGCTCTCCCCCATCTGTTGCCGTTAGCGGAGATGTTTGCCGTAGTGTTGCTACGGTTGCCATGTAGATTGATAACTTCAGTTTTTATCATTTTATGTTGTTACGAGGAAGGTATTACTGCCCATCTGTTTCATTAGCTTCTGTCGCCCCCTGTTACACCCGCGGGATTTTATGGGGTAGCGGATAGTATAAAGATAATTTACTATACAGTCGAGCTGCTTGCTTTCTTTGCTTGCTAGATGTTTGACTGCCTTCACTGTGGTCAAGCTAAATTCAGTGATTGGGTTTTTCTGTGATTCTTAATAGTAGCCTGGAGTCAGGAAGTATACGGCGTGCTAGTTGGCTAAGGGTTAGCGTCAGCGTTTCTTGGTAGTTTCCTTATTTACCTGGGTATCTGCCCGGGTATGTGCTACCTTCTTATTGTTACTTACTCCTGTCGCCTGAGGAAACCTGCATTTGTTCCGTGTGGCGGTGGCGACTACGCGCAATGACAGAAAAAGCTTATAGTTACCGATAGATGGCGGTATATTCACCTTGTTTACAACAAACGTTAATATACAGACCGGCGACGTGCAACAGCGTCAAAGGTACGAGACGAATGGTACTTTTTTACATGGGGAAATGCCTACGCAAACCCGCCTCGCAGGGGCAAGGACACGTTATGTCCGACTCAAAGCCCATGGTGTTCTACTTTCGCCGCATATTCGAGTACTCAGAAGCACTAGCCTTCTTGACCCCAGTGGTGGATTTGGTCTATGGTTCCGCCGCCAACCAAGATTCGGCTAAGGATGGTAGGGAGAATGGTGCCTCGCAATACCGACACTCCGCTCCCCCCGCAGCCCCACAACCCACGACCCCGGTGCGGCCCCGATAGTGTCCCGAAAAAAAGGGCGTGTGGTGTATTGTTATACCAACATTCCTCTCTCTCCGCGACTTCACCTCGGCTGCAGTAGTAGGGTAGAGGACACCCTTCTCGACGTAGCCCACCAACACACATCCGAATTGGCCTGCCAAGTCCACTCGGAGTGGCCACTTCGGGCCGGCCTTTCAACACGGGCCAGCCATGTGAGTACGTTTTTGTTCACTGCGGGTGACCAAACCACGGCTTCTAAGTCCACCACCACGACAAGCTCATCAGGCGGCTTGGCAACTGCAGTTTTATATTTATAGTTGTTGTTAGGAAGTCAATCTCCTAGTTGGTTTCCCTCTGGCGCTTCTTACGATATCCACGGGACGATGTCGGATAATGATTATTCTTACCACCAATACTTAGTTCTCCAAGCGTCCAAGAGGGTCATATTCACTAGTTAACTGCCTCGTTGGTTTAGTGTTTGTAGTAGTGCGACGGCTGATCATGAGGTCCCGGGTTCGAATCCTAGGTCGGGCCAAAAAATCAATTATTGAGTTTTTCCGTCAAGAAATTCTCAGTAGCTGCCCGGAGTTAGGAAATTGGCGGTGTCTCACCCCCGTGTCTCGGAAAGCACGTACAGCCGTTGGTCCTGCGCCTGATCTCTCTCCGGCCGTGTCGGTTTTCCGTCCCATCGGATTACACAGTGTGACAGAGTGAGGGAATAGAGAGTGCACCTGTGCTTGCGCATACACTTGGGCACTATAATCCTGTCCTGCGCCGATGGCTAGTCTCCGTTGAGGCCGGCCGCCATGACCGAAATTCGGTCTGGAGGACATTATTATTATTATATTATTCACTAGTGAAAATTTACTGAATACGGCTGTAGATAATTTGCGTATAAGTGAAAATGTGAGAAGAATGAAAAGTGTAGTAGGATAGTATATACCATAAGACTTCATTAAATATCCGACGTTGTAAGTGGAGTGTGTTTACGGAGCGTTATATTCCATCACGTAGAGCTAACGGGCCGTTGTTCTCGCATGATTTACAGGGCGGGCGTGTGCCGCGACCCGCGCCTGCCCTACCTATGTTACTATGTTTACACTGAGACACTGGGGCAAAATAACAGTTAAGAGCTCCAGTTCTTTTACGAAGATTATTTGTTATTTGCATAATACTGTAATATTTTTCTTAAAATAGTTCTAACACCATGCCAACACTTGTTACTTACGAAAAGTTTTTTGTCCATAATTAACGGTAGCGACAAAGCTACAACAATGATACGACGAAGGCAATGAAATTAGTATAATTATATTGCATGCCTTAAGCGCAAAGCGCCTATGTATATACTGCTAGTGCCTAAAAGTCAAGAATCTAATGTTACTAAAACAGTATCTAACAATCGTATTGAACATATAATATAAAAAGCACATTGTCAGAAAGATAAATGATTGTTGAACTTATTTTTCTTAATAATTAATTGATATTAAAAAAGTGGTTTTAGTGGCTTATGGTGTAGATTTATCAACTCCGCATGGAGGGGTAAACACGATAACTTTTGAAAATATCAATTGTTCAACTTAATCTATTTATTTATCATATGGGAAGCCATGGGATGTAAATGGTTGTAAAATTTTATTTTGTTTAGTTATAATTTACTTTTTTTTCGGCTGAGGAAACCCGAACGCGCAGCTTTGTAATAATATATTTTACTAAATACAGATACACTAAAGTTAAAGTTATTTGTGAAAAGCAGTAAAAAAGTTATCTGTGAAAACTTGTGTGTATTAAAATATTTTAAAAGTTGACGTATCGTGAGCGCTTAAGGCATGCACATTTGGATTTACCAAAAGTTTTTTTAAATTTTTCCTTGTCATGGGTTGTTAGTTTTCTGTTTTTAATTTTCTTCATAGGCGTAGACAGATATTATAACTCTTTACTAAATCTTACAGCGCAGTTACAGCGCTGAGGGCCGCGGGTTTGAATCCCGCACGGAACAAGTATTTGTATGGCCTACAAGTAATTGTTCCGGGTCCGGGGTTTGTCCCTGTGAAATGTATGTTTTTACTGCCCCCATGATACAGGAGAAAATCCTAGTGTGGAGGTGACTTTTTAAAAAAACTAAAGAAAAAGGAAAAAAGTATCAAAAGCCACCGAAGAAAATTAATTTTAATGTAAAGATATTTGGATAGATTGCACATAGAACACTAGAAGTATTTACCCGAACGTAGGATGGCCTTATTTAGGCTATGAGATGATAATTAACCGAAAACAGATGGGGGATTAAAACTTCGGACTGGCAAACGTGGTGTTGGGAAACCTCTTACTATGTAGAGCAAGATGGTTATACATTTAGGGAGTAGATAGACTGGAATATCACTGAACTGAAATATCAAGCCAATCACAACGACAACTCAAAACGACAATTATTATCAGATCACTAGGCTGGGTATCACTTATCACTGTAGAGGCAAAACTCTTATTTCAAAAAACGTGGCTCACATATTTATCATGGGATGATGACGCACTACCTACGGACATTTGGAACGAGTGGCTCCACCTTCGAGAAGACCTGAAAAAATTATTTGGTCATTCCACGACATATTGGAGACACAGGAAACTCATTTCAATTGCATGGATTTTGTGATGCATCTAAGAAGGCTTACGCTTGTTCTATTTACGCGGTGTCGAAAAACAATAAAGGCGAATAGACATCAAGATTGATAGCGGCGAAAACAAAGGTAGCACCACACAAGAATAAATTATCACCGCCCCGAATGGAATTACTCAGTGCTTTATTATTATCGCAGCTTATGAATAAAACTGTTAATAAAGGTTGCTCGGGATCGTGCTTTGTGGCAATAAATGAGGAAAGCCTTTGTTTAGGAGCTGACTTGTGATGGGCTAGCATGATGTTGATTACGGATGATAGATTTGTGAAATATGAATGTAATAAAGAATTCCTTTGGAAAGTTATGCAAACTCAAACTCATGCTCGAGTATTCCATTCTGAACGCATCCCTTATTCGATGCTACGGCTCTCCCTAATTTCGTTATTTATCGTGATAGCTACGAAGACGACGCAAAAATGTCCGGCCCGTAAGAACCCCTCTAAATCAAAAGCAGGCTTCGTTAATTATGAAAAATAATGTTTTTCGCTAAACGGCTTAAATTTATTCGTGAAAAGAATTACTAAATAATTTTAATAATGGAAGTCGACGCTTTTCCCTAGAGTGTTTTCATTCGTTATACGTACATTTAAAAATCATGATTTAGAACAGCAATACTTAAAGTCGCGGAGGGGTAAGGGTGACCATCAAGCTTACTATTTGTATGTTACAAAACTTAATAAAGGAAATTTCCTGAAATACCGAGTTGTCTCTGACACATACGACAGATACCAGATTTTTTTCCAAAAATGCCAGAAATAAAATATATGAATCACAAGTAGTGTCTGCGCGACCACCATGCACTAATTACCCTTCAATTAATTAATACGCCAAATTATTTATGAGAGTATATATATATATATATACTCTCATAAATAATTTGGCGTAAGATAATAAAACCACATACAATCTGCAAATTATAGAGTATATATATATATATATATATATATATATATATATATATATATATATATATATATATATATATATATATATATAAGGTGCGTTGAGGCAATACCGGACAGATTTTCGACTAGTTAAAAGAGTCTGGCAAAAACTTTATTTTCTCGACATCCATATACGTCAGATTTCTGAAACATGGCACAAATTGTTAATGGTTACACATTATTTAGCTATAAGAAGCTTTTACTTTTCAAAACTCACAGTTTCTGCTTAAAACATGTGCGAAGTCAATGCATAATTTTTTATATGCATGATGAAGAATTGGCCATCAAGGGGAATACCGGACGTCGCTAAAAATCGTGAATAAAAGTGATAGGAAAAGACCGGACAGACGAAAAAATTCAAAAATTACCTTGTTTTATAAAATACTGCGCAGCACACGCCCTACTTTTCCGAGCGACTGGACCGATCTTACCCCAATGCACTATATATATATATATATATATATATATATATATATATATATATATATATATTATAACATGTAACAAAAACCCTGTGGTTCCCGTTAAGTGCGATACCAGAAACAGTATTCAAGCGTATTGTAATAATTTATTTTCAAAAAACCCATTAAAAAAACTTAATTTTAATTAAAAAAAATAATTTGCAGATTGTATGTGGTTTTATTATCTTTGCATTGGCAGAGGAGTAAGAGGATTGTCAAAGACCCCGCATTACCGATACTCGTGTGAGTTAGAGGAAATAAAACCACATAACACACACACACACACACACACACACACACACACACACACACACACACACACACACACACACACACACACACACACACACACACACACACACACACATATATATATATATATATATATATATATATATATATATATATAAAATCTAAAACCATGTTGTTAAAAGTGTAAATTGTACTCACAGACATTGCAAGTGATCTAGTTATTATACAGTAACAGTTATAAAAAAAAAGTTAATTGCTAGTATCGGGATTAAAGAAGAACAAAGAAGACTTTTTATCGCGAAAAAGTCTTTTGGCGCGACGCCACATCCTTTGTTACATTTGACAATTTGCTGTCAAAATCCACTACTTTACATTTTAATATGCATATTTTCTGTGGGACTTCTTTATTGAAACATAATCTGTAGTTTGAAAGTGACACTAAATAAAAACTTCTTTTTGTATTAGGGCTTTAAAACTTTAAGAAAAACATTATTAAGAAAAGAATACTTATTAACTTAACTAATTTTTCTAGACTTGTTAATAACCTTATTAACAATTCTAATATTTCTTTAATCAATCCAAGTAAGTTTTTTTCAAGTTTGGTTCACATCATTAGTGGAACCCACGACTTTCCGAGTTTGTTGTCCACATATAGCTCTTACTTCTTAGGCTACTGTCGTTTATAATTTAAATAACAAATATTTCTAAATCTTTGTATCACTCCAGCGTACAGAAACTATATACACGTTATCTTTTTCTCATCAGATGTAGGTACAGAAACAGAAACTTTTTTATTCAATATAGATTGTAAATAATACTTATCGAAAATCACTCTTTTAATTTACCACTGGGAAGAACAAGCAAGAAACCCAGCGGGACTATTTTTTTAAAATCATGTATGTTACAATTAACAACATTACAAAATTACCTAGGTGGATTGAAAAGTACTCGGCCTAACACAGATCCATTCAATTCTAAAAATCAAATCTACCCACATTATTTAGTTCAGTTCAGACTAGTTCATTGTGTGAAGTTCGAAACGTGTGCGATAATTAGTTGTGATTTTATAAATTTATTAACAAAGTTGTTCGCGACGGCCTAACAACGCTAAGAAACGAAGTTATAAAGAATATTGTTTTTTGTATTAATAGTGAAATTACGGAGAAAACTGAGTGAAAACGTGTATTAATATAGTTGTATAGCATATTTATAACCCTTAGTATATTTGTATAGAATGTCGTTTTGATAACAAGTGATATAAACAACTTTTATTATATACCAAAAAATCGACCAATCACAGCGCGTCATACCGTGGAAAAAATTTTAATTAACTGCGTAATAGTTCATACTAAAAAAAGGAAAATAATTTTATGTTCTAAAAGAGTTATAAATATGACATTCAATTAGCATATGGCTTATAGATTAAAGAAGTATAGGGATATTTTTGTATAATTAAACGCATTTCGTAGTTATAGAAAAAACAAAGAATTAATGTACCCAAATATTATGAAAATTTTGGATATTTCGTTTAATAACTTTTTACATTGTTAATATTTTGAGTAACCTTTATGATATACTAATAAAGTACCAGACTACCGATTTAATGATGTATAGCATGTTAGTGTAGCAATTAGTTTTGTATAGAAAATATTGCAATTTATGCCATTTGTATAGTGAAAAGTTTATGCAATAAAGAGGCAAACGGAAAATGGCAAGCGGCTCACTGCAAAGTATTGCCAAAGTCTACCTTAGGGGCTCGGGACCCAGTACCCGTAGTAGTGTGAAGAACTACCAGTGACAGTGAAGTGAAGTGAGTGGTATCCGGTGGTAGCTGAAGTGACTAGTAGCAGTATATAGTGAATAGTGAAAGTGTTAGCTAGCCGAAAAAGGTCGTAACTGACATTCGCAGTTACATGTCGTGAAAGTGTTAGCTAGCCGAAAAAGGTCGTAACTGATATTCGCAGTTACATATTATAGTGAAAGTGGTAACTGATATCCGCAGTTACACAAGTGATAAAATCAACTAGTTTAGTTGATAATAGCTGCTAGTCAGTAGTGTTAGAAAACCAGCTACTACCAATAGATCTTTGATACCACCGTACAATTTAAAGAAATCTTTCGAAATATACAGTGACCAACCAATAGTGAACAACCGTAGTTTAACAACCGTGATCGATAGTTATAGTTATAAAATTTCGCGACTAATCAATCAGTCGAACCGCTGGCCACTACCTTGCTATTTGTATTTGTTAATCGAGCATTTTGATTTGAACCACAGTCCACAATATTTCAGCGGCACCCACAAAGACGGCGGTGAAAGTACCCACCGGAACCTATAGGTGTAGGACGTGAGCGACTCGCGAAGTATCTTCGACAACATTTACTCCGGAGAGTTTCGCCCGTCCGGCACATTCGTTGGTCCTTCGAGCAGGATATATCCGTTTGTATTTCGGAACCGGGTAAATAGTCACCACCATATTAAAACCGCTGAATTTTCAGATTCAAGATGCCGATCACTCGTTCGCAAGGAAGGGAAGCCAAGGCGTGGACCGTCGGTCTGGAAGGAGGTTCGTCGGCCAGTAACGCCGCCGTCCACCACCAGATGCCACCACGCCCACCGTCAACGGTAGAGGGCGCTGAGGCGTCATGCTGCCCCCCCGAGGGGGGGATACCCCTGCCCGCGCCGACCACTACGGCACGCACAACGAAGCAGAGGGAACATATAGAAGGCAACGATGACTTTAGCTGTGCATCATCGTCAACAGCCCGGGAAGACACCCACACCGAAAAGCCACCGAGAGGCCACACCGATTGCAGTACGAAGTCAAAGAAGACTGTTCGGCCCAATAGAAGAATTTTGAAGGCTCGTGAAGAAGTATTGAAGATCAAACTAGAACTTGCGCAGATCTCTTTACAGATGGCTGAAGAAGAAGACGAATCAGACGACTATGATGAAGATGGTCACTCCAAAAGTGAGTACGTTCGATCTTGGCTCGAAAACTCTGTAGCCAAACAAAAGTCAAATCAAGGCGCAACCACCGGAGGGAAGGCCCCATTTAATAAAACCGTCACAAAGCCAACCCCGAACGTTGTCGAACTCAGTGAGGCCCAAAAGGAGCTCACTAACCAGGATTCCTATCCAGAAGACGTACAAAAGGATCCCATGCCACAGAAGCTCAGCCAGGAACCCACCGTTAATGAAGACAGGGGGCTCCTACCGATTGTATCAGAGCTCACCAACCAGGATTCCTATCCAGAAGATGTACAAAAGGATCCCAAGCCAAATAAAGCTAGCCAGGAACCTGTCATAAGTGAAGACAGGGGGCTCCGTCCATTTATATCGGAGCTCACGTCCGCTATAGCCGCGCTCGCTGACAAATCAAAGTTAGAGAGTGCGCCACTATCGTCGCATACTTTCGCACCGTCGAAAGCTGTAATGACACTGCCAAGTTTTAGCGGAGCACATACCGAGTGGCTTTCATTCCGTGCCATTTACGAAACAACCCGAGGCTACTTCAATGATATTGAAAACACTGCTAGACTAAGACGAAGTCTACAAGGAAGAGCCTTGGAAACAGTCAGTTCAGAACTTATTGGGCATGCTAAGCCAGATGATTATGCGAGAACTGGAGCTACAATTTGGGCGTCCAGATTCAATCGCGCAAGCAGAAACCGAGAAGTTGCGAGGATTAGCACGCTGTACAGAAGCGCCCAGAGACATTTGCACATTCGCGAGCAAAGTGAGGGGAAGCGTCGTCACTCTTCGAGCCCTCAAGCGAGATCATTACCTCGTCAACGCAGAGCTGCTACGAAACCTCACCGACAAACTGCCAAACTCTATACGTGCCCAGTGGTATAGAATCTACACCGAAAAATATGACTCTAGACCAGACCTCGGCTGCTTCAGCGATTTTATTACCGAGCAAGCTCGCTTCTGCAGTGCATTTGCGCCTCCAGAAATTATAAACGAAGCACAAAGCAATCGTTCAGTACATAGAGCACACGCGGCTACTACTAAGCCGTCTCCGAAATGCAGAGTGTGCGAAAAGGAGGGTCACTACGGATCCGCATGTAAAAAATTTAAGGAAACAGATATCAACAAAAGATGGGAATTCGCAAAGCAAAATAATTTATGTTTCCGCTGTTTACGCTATAGAAATCAGACACACAAATGCAAAACCAATAAGTGTGGAATAGAAGGATGCACCGCGACACACAATCGACTTCTCCATAGTAATACAAAGGAGAAGACTGAGGTCAAACAAAAAGAACCTCAAGAAACTGTTGCTAACTCATTCGGTGTGTCAAAGCATCTAGCCTATTTAAAAATAATTCCAGTGCGAGTAATTGGACCGGCGGGAGCTGTAAATACACACGCCCTGCTGGATGATGGGTCAACAGTTTCACTAATGGATGAAGAGATCGCCAAACAAATTGGAGCTAAAGGGCGGTTCGACCCGTTTAAGATCACCGCTATCGGGAACACTACCCTCGATTCACCGGAATCCCGAAGAATTAAAGTATCGCTGAAGAGTCTCTACAGCAAAAGGGTGCCGTTCAGAGCACGCACGGTCGCAAGCCTAAACTTGGGGCCACAGACTGTGCGTGCAGTAGACATAGCCAAGTGCAAACACTTGAAAGACCTAAAGGAGCAGCTAATATATGACTCCGGCAACCCAAGGATCCTAATAGGACAGGACAATTGGAGACTTCTGATAGCCACTCAAATCCGAAGAGGTCCGCCGCACCAGCCAATTGCCTCGCTCACAGAATTAGGATGGGTGCTACACGGGGCACACACTAAAGCCCCGTATCAGCGCGTCCACGCGGCCAATGAGCTGCACAAGAGCGAGGAAACTATAGATGACCAACTCCGCGAATATTTCGCGCTGGAATCTCTCATTATGAATCCGAGAAGACCAGACTCCGACCCAGAGAAGAAAGCTGAAGATATACTAAATAGCAGCACCCGTCAGTTACAAGACGGGCACATAGAAACAGCGCTTCTCTGGAAGGAAAAGGATATCGAGATGCCTGGTAATTATGAAATAGCAATAAAACGGCTCGTTTCCATTGAAAGAAAATTAGATCGAGACGAAGATCTAAAAAGGAAGTATGATGAACAAATGAATTCCCTTGTACAAAAAGGATACGCCGAGATAGCACCGAAAACTAGCACACCGGGAAGAACATGGTACCTACCCCATTTCGACGTCCATAACCCAATGAAGCCAGAGAAGTTTCGAATAGTACACGATGCCGCAGCCAAAACAAAGGGGGTGTCGTTGAACGACTTCCTGCTCACGGGTCCAGACCTACTGCAATCACTACCAGGGGTCATGATGCGTTTTCGCCGCCATAAAATCGCTGTCTCCGCGGACATAGCCGAAATGTTCATGCAGGTTAAAGTTAGACCCGAAGACAGAGATGCCTTAAGATATCTCTGGAGAGGGGATCGACGTAATGAAGCTCCACAGGAATATAGAATGACGTCGATCATTTTTGGTGCAGCTAGTTCACCCTGCACAGCCATATTCGCGAAAAACTGGAACGCTAAAAAAAATATAAAGACAAGTATCCAGAAGCCGTAGAAGCTATAATTCAAAACCACTATATGGATGACTATCTCGACAGTTTCCAGTCTCTGGAAGAGGCAATGCGAATATCGAAGGAAGTACGCGACATACACAAAAACGCGCACTTCACATTAAGAAAATGGGTTTCCAACGCACCAGAAGTTGTAAAAGAATTAGAACCTGACCGTGAAGCATCTGAGTCAGTCGATCTGGGAAACAAAGGAACCGAGGAAAAGATACTCGGATTAATCTGGATACCGGGTACCGATCAGCTGAGCTTCAAACTAAAGCTCGCTCGACTTCCAATCAATTTGCTGCATAAAACACCAATCAAGAGTGAACGTCTAATACGGTGCGTGAAGATGGCACTATACACCATCCTTCATGAGAAACATCCGCATGAGGAAGTATTAGCCACGCTGCTCTGCGAGGTGGAGTACACAGTAAATAGCAGACCATTGACTCGCATCTCTGTAGACAGCGACGATGACGAACCCATCACTCCAAATCACTTCCTTTTAGGAGGATCTGCGAGACTGCCGACACCAGGAGTATTTGATGAAAAGGATATGAATAGCAAAAGGCACTGGCGACGCTCCCAGATACTCGCTGACATGTTCTGGCAGCGTTGGGTCCGAGAGTATTTACCGGAACTTCAAAACCGGCGGGAGGCCCATGGGCGAGGTCCCAATCTCCAGGTGGACGATCCAGTCCTCATAGCTGACGGCCAGTTACCTCGTAACACCTGGCCACGAGGGAGGGTGGAAGCTGTTTACCCCGGTGCGGACGGACAGATTCGCACTGTGGAGGTACGCACAGCAAACGGCCTAATCAAGAGGCCAACCAGGAAACTCGTGCCGCTGCCGAAGTAGAAGCAACGTCGCTCACCGAAATGGATGCAGCGCCGCTGTGAGAAAATCGTCGCGACGCTGCACGGCGGGAGAGATGTTCGCGACGGCCTAACAACGCTAAGAAACGAAGTTATAAAGAATATTGTTTTTTGTATTAATAGTGAAATTACGGAGAAAACTGAGTGAAAACGTGTATTAATATAGTTGTATAGCATATTTATAACCCTTAGTATATTTGTATAGAATGTCGTTTTGATAACAAGTGATATAAACAACTTTTATTATATACCAAAAAATCGACCAATCACAGCGCGTCATACCGTGGAAAAAATTTTAATTAACTGCGTAATAGTTCATACTAAAAAAAGGAAAATAATTTTATGTTCTAAAAGAGTTATAAATATGACATTCAATTAGCATATGGCTTATAGATTAAAGAAGTATAGGGATATTTTTGTATAATTAAACGCATTTCGTAGTTATAGAAAAAACAAAGAATTAATGTACCCAAATATTATGAAAATTTTGGATATTTCGTTTAATAACTTTTTACATTGTTAATATTTTGAGTAACCTTTATGATATACTAATAAAGTACCAGACTACCGATTTAATGATGTATAGCATGTTAGTGTAGCAATTAGTTTTGTATAGAAAATATTGCAATTTATGCCATTTGTATAGTGAAAAGTTTATGCAATAAAGAGGCAAACGGAAAATGGCAAGCGGCTCACTGCAAAGTATTGCCAAAGTCTACCTTAGGGGCTCGGGACCCAGTACCCGTAGTAGTGTGAAGAACTACCAGTGACAGTGAAGTGAAGTGAGTGGTATCCGGTGGTAGCTGAAGTGACTAGTAGCAGTATATAGTGAATAGTGAAAGTGTTAGCTAGCCGAAAAAGGTCGTAACTGACATTCGCAGTTACATGTCGTGAAAGTGTTAGCTAGCCGAAAAAGGTCGTAACTGATATTCGCAGTTACATATTATAGTGAAAGTGGTAATTGATATCCGCAGTTACACAAGTGATAAAATCAACTAGTTTAGTTGATAATAGCTGCTAGTCAGTAGTGTTAGAAAACCAGCTACTACCAATAGATCTTTGATACCACCGTACAATTTAAAGAAATCTTTCGAAATATACAGTGACCAACCAATAGTGAACAACCGTAGTTTAACAACCGTGATCGATAGTTATAGTTATAAAATTTCGCGACTAATCAATCAGTCGAACCGCTGGCCACTACCTTGCTATTTGTATTTGTTAATCGAGCATTTTGATTTGAACCACAGTCCACAATATTTCAGCGGCACCCACAAAGACGGCGGTGAAAGTACCCACCGGAACCTATAGGTGTAGGACGTGAGCGACTCGCGAAGTATCTTCGACAACATTTACTCCGGAGAGTTTCGCCCGTCCGGCACAAAAGTAATCGGACATAATTTCCGCGAATGGAGCAAATCGAGCAGCGTGTCGTCATTAAGTACCTCCACAAGAAGGGGCTATCATGAAAAGCCATCCATGATGACATGGTCAGTACATTAGGCGATTGTGCTCTATCATATTCATCCGTCAAAAAATGGATAGCAGAATTTAAGCGTGGTAGAGAGAGTGTGAAAGATGAACCCCGCTCTGGAAGGCCTTCGACGTCAACTACTGACGAAAATATTAAAAAAGTACTTGATTTAATAATGGGAGACCGCAGATTAAAAATTAGAGAGATAGCCGAGATTATAGGCATCTCTTATGAATGAACTCAAAACATCATTGTCAACGAGTTGGGTTTCCACAAGGTGCTGCGAGGTGGGTTCCGCGACTGCTTTCAGTTGAACAAAAAAGGACGCGATTGACTATTTCACGCGACTGTTTGGAGTTATTTGAAGCCGATGCAGATGATTTTTTTAATCGTTTTGTTACTATGGACGAAACATGGGTTCATTACTGTACACCGGAAACAAAACAACCATCAAAACAGTGGAGAAGACCTGGTTCACCACCCCCTAAAAAGGCTAAGTCGATTTTGTCGGCAAATAAGGTGATGGCTTCAGTATTCTGGGACTCGAAAGGTGTGATTATGATTGATTATCTTGAAAGGGGTCAGACTATAAACTGTGATTACAACTGCACCTTACTACGTCGTTTACGAGAGGAAATAAAAGAAAAACGTCGAGGAATGCTCAGAAGAAAAGTCCTGTTTCATCAAGATAACGCCCGTGTTCACACGTCAGTACAGTCAATGGCTGAAATTCACAACTGTGGCTTTGAACTGTTACCGCATCCGCCGTATTTACCTGATCTGGCACCATCAGACTTCTTTCTGTTCCCTAACCTAAAAAAGCACTTGGGAGGTCAAAGATTTTCGACAAACGACGAGGTCAAAGCAGCTGTAGACGCATATTTTGACTCTAAGGAAGAATCATTTTTTTTCAACGGTCTAAATGCTTGGAAGGGGAGGTGGCAAAAGTGTATTGAACTTGATGGTGATTATGTAGAAAAATAAAAATATAACTGATTTAGTATGGGTTTATTTTCTTGGTTAGGCCGAGTACTTTTCAATCCACCCTCGTAAGTTTAGTAACAGGGATAACCTGACTTTGCAAGTGGCTATATTTAGCAAATCACTTATGAGATTTAGAGCCGATTTTCAATCTCACATTAATTTTATTTATAGGATAAATTACAACATAAACAATTTACAAATACAGCTGTATATATAAAATAGTTTAAATGTTTCACTTTTATATTTAGGTAATAATTTATTTGATGGATGACTTTTAAAAAAATTAGCCCTTAAACATTAATTACTACAAGACATATTTAACCAAATGATCCGTACTATTTTGTTTACTAAATAGTTAGTCGATGTGCAGTAATTATCAACTTTTTATTTGATTTAACACGTTTTTTTTGTAATTCAATATATCTTGGTTATTTTCACCACTATAAATAGGTAAAGTATTAAAAGCATGTGATTAAATCTTTGTAATGATTGTTTGCTATCCAATAAATGAATAAAATGTTTTTCATGTCTACGCAAATTGAACTGATTTCTTAAAACCGAATCTAATATTTCATCGAGAAAATGCACTCAGTGTTCTTGGCACTACGCCATGAGCTAATAAATATTAGTGCTATTTTATTTAAGTAGTATTTTGTGTGAAACTCCAAACACAAGAACTTATTGAGCAATAAAAACTTTTTAACAAAGAAATTAAACCAACGAAAAAACTGAAAAGCAAAAAATAATAAACCTAATGTAAATGTACCTAAGTATACATTTTTGTAATTATTTTGAGTTTTTAATTAACTTTAATAACTGAGTTCTTAAACTAATGTAAGTATACCTAAGTAATTATGAGTCGGCGCCAAACAAGCAAATTAATTAATTACGTAAAGCGTAAATTTCGAGGTATATACCCATCCAATAAAAAAAGAATTATCAAAATCGGACCACTTTCTAATAAATCACCCCTATTTTCCACCCTAGGGTAAAAAATTTTCCAAATTTATATGGGACCAATTTCGATGTATACCCTATCCAATAAAAAAAGAATTATCAAAATCGGACTACTCTGTAAAAATCACACCTATTTTCCCACCCATAGGCTAAAATTTTTTTTCCAAAATTATATGGGACCAATTTCAAGGTTTCACAAATTAAGTGAGGTAAGCAAGGTAAGACAAGGTATAAGTAAAAACCCTACCCATAACCATATAAAAAAAGAATTAAGCTGAGAACAAATTACATTGATCGGCAAAAAAAAAATAAAAATCCGGGAGCAAATAGTTTACTATGTGATTTCTATTGGCTTTGATTTGTTGAGTCCAAATCTGTTTAAAGATTTCAACTATCACCTCTAGCTTTTCAGATATTTACATTTAAATAAAATATCGGTATTGATATATATGTATTAAATATGTATATATTTTAGAACGAAAAAATTGATTGATGACTTTTACAACACAAATTAAAACGAAATATGAATAAAAAATATAAAAATGATAACTATATGGTAGATCGCTTTCTTTTATACATTTTAACTGCTGTTTCTCGATTTATTTCCCAGCAAAAATCAGCTAGCATTGCTGGGGTCCACTTGCCGCTGTATCTTTTTTCCATATGTGCAATGTCTTGGTGGAATTTTTCACCATGCTCATCAGACACTGCACCAAGATTTTCTGGGAAAAAATCTAAATGCGAATGCAAGAAGTGAATTTTTAAAGACATATTGCATCCAAGTTGATGATACGACGAAAGCAGTTCTTCTATCAGCTCTGTGTAATTTTCAGCCTTTTTATTGCCAAGAAAATTGTTACATACATTTTCAAAAGCTACCCATGCTCTTCTTTCTTTATCTACCAACTTTGATTTGAACAGTAGAACAGACTCAGAACACAACTAAATACATGTACATACCAACGTTCACAAATACTGCCTACAATTACTATAAGCAAACAATTCTAGTGCAAACAAAAAATGCTATTGCGTCGAAACTAGACGTGCTAGGTGAATTCTAACTACATATTTGGATTTAACGTAACTAACGTAATAACTTCCATTATATACATTTTTTTGCTCTTATTTTGATGGCCACCAGTGTTTCGGACGCGTCCGTCAGCCGCGGCTGACTGACGCGGCTTAGCGCTGTGCACGGTAGCTGAGACGGCGTCTTCGGACGCCTCGCTTCGGTCATTCCAGAAAGGTTTTGTCAATCGAGAAACATGACAAACAGTGACAGCGAGGATGAATTTATAAAGTTAGCTTTATGTCGTCCTCCAAAAAATAGGGGACCCAAACACTCCTTGTCCATGATATTAATGTAAAACGACTCGAGTATGATGAATTTCATACATTGTATCCAGACTTTGTAAGTGGATGATGTTACTGGATGATGATAAACGTTAAAAAGTGTACTTATGAATGTACTAATATGTACTTATAAATATAGACACTCGTGGCCATGAACACATTCAATTAATTTTTTTTCATTACACATCATGTCGCGAGCGCAGTTGGTTCGCTTGTGACACTCGATACGTCCGCGGACGCGTCCCGTGCCCCGTTCACACTTTCCGCGGACGCACCAAACATCCAGCCGGCCAGATTCTGTTCGGACGTCCGAACGCTCAAGAGCGACGCAAGGTCATGTCCGCGTCTTACGGCCGATAGTTTGCACAGTGTAGTATTAGATGTACTGGCTAGATCTCAATAAGCCGCGGCTGTCAGCCGCGTCCGTCAGCCGCGTCCGATAATTTGTTCTCAGCTTCACACTGTCCGCGGACGCACCAAACATCCAGCCGGCCAGATTCTGTTCGGACGTCCGAACGCTCAAGAGCGACGCAAGGTCATGTCCGCGTCTTACGGCCGATAGTTTGCACAGTGTAGTATTAAATGTACTGGCTAGATTTCAATAAGCCGCGGCTGTCAGCCGCGTCCGTCAGCCGCGTCCGATGATTTGTTCTCAGCTTTATCAAAATCGGACTACTCTGTAATAAATCACCCATATTTCCCCACCCTTAGGGCAAATATTTTTTCCAAATTTATATGGGACCAATTTCGAGGTAATACTCTATGTAATATAAAAAGAATTATCAAAATTGGACTACTCTGTAATAAATAACCCCTATTTTACCAACCTTAGGGTAAGAATCTTTTCCAAATTCAAGGTCACATAAAAATATACGAGTCGACTTGAGTACCTACCTCCTCTGTGTTTTCGTCGGTTGAAAAGAAACTTTCACAACGCATGATGAGAAGTTTAAATTATCTCTAGTGAAAAATTCGCAGTGTAAACCTATAATTCTAGGTTTTTGAATTATGATGAATATGACCTTTTGTGATAAATAAAAGCCATAGCGCGTTCTATATTATGTTAGCTGATTCAACCACGATAGAGAGGTGATGCAATGGGTGGCGGAAGATTGTACTTTGGTCACCTAACATGCAGAACAGATAATAGATAAAAGAGTGACTAGACCCTGATTTACTATAAGTTTTTTTACTATCAGTCAAGTGTACCATAACAATATGTCGGAGTGTTCAAGATTGATTGTGAATGTGGTTTCTTTTACATACGACATACTAAAATATGAATAAAGACCCGCGTAAAATAAGTAACATTTTACTTCAAGAATTGATGCTCCGGAAAGTCTGCAGTCTGTGAAGATATATAGGATTGGTCAATCCTATATATGTTCTTTCTTTCTTTCTTTCTTTAAGCTTAAGTCACTTCTGTGCAATAAAAAGCTGAACATCCAGATACGAGTACGATTAGCACGCTGTTATGTTTTCTCCATTCTTTTGTATGGCGTTGAAGCATGGACCCTCACAGAATCAAGCTGTAAGAAAATTGAAGCCTTCGAAATGTGGGTAAACAGGAGATTGTTAAGGATATCCTGGAGAGACAAAATAAAGAACGTAACAGTGCTAAGTCGCATAAAGAAAAAACCGGAAGTTGTATATTTAGTAAAGAAAAGAAAGCTTGAATATCTCGGCCCTATAATGAGAAACCGAAAATACGATCTACTGCAACTTACCCTACAGGGCAAGATCCAAGAAAAAGGAAGTGTGGGTCGAAGAAGAACATCTTGGCTGTAAAACCTACGCCAATGGTTTGGAAAGAGCACCCGTTCCTTATTCAGAGCCGCGGCATCAAAGATCCAAGTTGCCTTAATGATCGCCGACCTTCGAAAGAAGATGTCACTGGAGAATATATGTTCACAGAGTCATTATATTAGGTTTGATTTTGGTGCGGTAGCAAGCTCATGTGTTCGTATTGAGAGGAAGGTGTCCACGAGACTACCACATCAGTGTTAAGGTAAGTGTCTACCATACTACCACCTCAGTAAAATGTTTATTTTTCCATAGTGTCTCCTAAACTACCACATCAGTTATTAAGTTTAATCTATTTTACGATAAGTTATTTTTGTAATATTTTGAGTTATTTCACAATTTTATTTTATTTAAATAATTTCTTTCTGCACTACTATTATAAAAGTTTGTATTTTTATTCGAAATAAACATACTCAAAATTACTGGGACTATTTAAAACATTATTTCACTACTATAATGCTATATTATCATTGAGTAACATAGGTTTTATCGCGAAATAGTATCTATAGTCCACGTGGGTGAAGTTTCGGAAGCTAATGATACGTAATTTATAGGACAAACTTATTTTTTAGATGGCTGACTCAAGTAAAAACCCTAGGCCAGATGCTTCTTCTACTCAAATAATACAGTGTCTGGAAGAGGAAAGTGACCATGAGTTTAGTGATGTTTTACGATCTAGATGACCTTCAAGAAGACTTTTCATGTGATGAAGATCCAGAGTCAGATATAGAAGCGCGACAAGATCCTGCCATTGTAGTCGAACGCCAACGATCTTCAGACAAGTTAGAAGACCACTTCACAGGTAAAAACGGTTTCATTTGGAGTAAACAAGAGCGTCCTAGGATATCCCGTATCGTAACTTATAATATATTTCGATTACCAGGCCGTACTCCAACAACTAATTTTAAAGGTTACTCGGAACTTTGGTCTAAGCTGATTGACCCCACAATGTTAAAACCTCTAGTGCAAAAATGAGGAGAGCAAATTTTTTATTTAATATGGCAAGCGATTTAGTGCCGAATCATATGAAAACCATGGTATACAATGAAAGATTGCCAAGGGAGCTGCGCATGACAATCACTAGGGTTTTAGGTAAGGATATCCCCCCTCCACCACCAGTAGTTCGGTCTGCTCCACCAAGTCGCAGAAAACTTTGTACTATTTGTCCAACAAAATTAAAAAGACAAACTAAATATTGTTGCTCTGTTTGTTCAAAGCCAATTTGCTTTCAGTGCTCCAAGCCACTGTGTGATAATTGTCAAATATAGCTGTGATTTTGAAAATGTATAATTTTGAAGTCAACCAATGAATGTATCTGACTTTCTCTAGACTGATTAGTGTACTTGTTAATTTTTAAAATGTCTAATATGAAATTTAAAAAAATATTTTGTGATTTTTTTCTAAGTCATTAATATTTAAGTAGAGATTCATAGACTGATTTGTGTAAAGTCAATAAACACAGTTTATTTTTGAAAATACAAATTGATTTATTTATTTTAAGTTCACCTAATATAAATATTAGGCTAACAATCTTATAGATATAAATAAAATCCCTGCATTATTTAATTCTATACAAATATTTGCTTTTCAAATGGTGTCTCGTATACTACCACGTCAGTACAATTGTAAAAATTGAGCCACGTCAGTCGCAGAAGGTTAATGGTGGATTTATAGAACGATTAGTATGAAGATAAGGAGAATTATACGATTTAAAAATTATCAATGTAAAAAATAATATTGGGTTGCTTTAAGTTATTATTGGCCAGGTTTAAAAAAATATATATTAAACAAACAAATATAAAAATATTTACACTATAATATAATATTCTAATAATATTTACAATATAGTACGAGGACCGAGGCTATTGCTTCGTTGCACGTTTATCTTGTCCCCACGGCTTCTGCACATTGACCTCGGGGGCTGCCAAGGGCGCGGCTGGCGCTGTTCGGGTCGCGGATGTTTGCAAAAGCGTTTTCGTGGTATTTTGTATGGTATTTTTTATCAGAAACATAAATGATTTCATATCAAATTTACCCATCCGTTACAGCCTATTAAAGTCCACTGCTGAATAGAGGCCTCATCCATGGACTATCCTATATCGAGGATTTAGCTAAAAAACGCTTAGTAAGTCGGCAACAACAGTTTTTATCGTTTTGAGTTGTTGTCATGTAGATGCTACTGCCCATCTCCTGTTTTAGTTTTCCACTGTCGTTATGACACCATATGAAAGATTTGGGGTTTTGAATATTCTTGTACTGTCACTGTACGGATTGTATATGCATTTAATGTTAAACCGCCTTACTGATAGATTTTGGTTATTGCTTTTTTAAATGAAGTAAGTGTTAATTATTTTTAAGTGGTAGCGCCACGCTGTAGCTATATTATGACGCTGTAGCTATATTACACGAATGGGTCGGTTCAAAAGGGACAGGACAACGCTCTTACAGAATACCAGCGTAAAATAGCAGCGTAACGCTGCTGTGTTTCGTGTGGTGATTGTAAAGAACCGGAGACCACTTTTACTGGAATCGAGGCATTCCATCTTAGTCCTCAGGGATGACAACGCATTTGTATTTCGATACTTAGTTGAGGATATATTTGGGAGACTATGGGCCACAGCATTCACTGATCAGGTGGTCTGTGTGCTTATTTGTCACCCAATGCTATAAAAAAACTCCTTCTATTGTAATTTAGTGAAAAGAGATAGAGCAACTGTGAAGTTTTGAATATTTACGTCAAATTTTATGAGTAAGGCCTGAGGTATCCAAATAAATTAGAGATTTATTTGAGCTGAGCTTTAATCTTAATTTAAAAAATCATCAAATATATATCTTCATTTACAGAAAATAAGGTTAGGAAGAAAATAATTATTGGTTGCGTTGCTTTTTGTAAGTCATGCTGTGAGCTGCCTAGCTCGCTACGGGTGGTAATTTTTCATTTGTACAAGTTTTGTTCTTAAAATCTTAATCAAACATGGCGGCGAAAGAGCTTTGTTACACATTTAGTACAGATAACTTAATGTTTGTTTTTATATAAAAAAATTTTTGTTTTTATATAAAAAAAATCTTATTAAAAGTTTTTTTATTTGCAACTTGGTTCAGAATTTCTTTTTAGGAAGAACTAGCAATATCCCAGCGAAATAATGTATAGAAAATATTAAAGCTTAAAATATTACTGTTTTTTTTTAAATTTTATGTTAACTTTAGTTTTTTGAATTGTTTTAGAAATGCCTTGATGTCAATCAATTACTTCTCGGAGTTGCTGAATTATAAGGGTAGTAAGTACATAAGTTATCTAATATATAAAAAAATGTTTGTTTGTTTGCATAGTACAATTAGGTGACGCGCTTGTAGTACGGACAAATTTATTTGAAAGTTGTATATCATTCAACTTCAATGAATGTATTATCAACTAATTAAACATTATTTTAAAACAATATTTTCACAATTATTTCCTCTGCGACTGCAAAGCCTCGGGTACCTGCTAGTAGGTGATATTTCATTATTAAGTAAGCTTAAAATAACTTTTATAGTATCTTTAAATTTATGGTTATAGCCAATATACGTTCGACTGCTGGACACAGGTCTTCTCTCATTTCTGAGAAGGTTTTAGGACATTTCCGCCACGCTATCCTAATGCGTGTTGGCGAACTTCACACGTCTTCAAAATATTTTTTTTATTTCTCAGACATGCGGGTTTTCTCACGATGTATTCCTTCACCCCCAAGATCGTAGTAAATCGGCACTTTAAATTGTAATTAATAATTGATCATTGGTGCCGGCGGGGATCGAACCCGGGTTGCTCGCGTACTGTTAAATTTAAACCGAGCGCTTAGCCCCTGAGCTACCACGAATGTTGCCTACCATTATTGCATCTGTACCCTGGTGGAAACGGTTCCCCATATCTTCCCCTGGGTGTAGTCAGAGGCGACAGAGGGAAACAAACCAGATTATGGGCAGCTGTGTCTTCCTAATGACATCTGGATATTAAAAAAACTGCCGTTGTCAACCCACCGGGAAAGCGTGGCAACTGTGGTAAATACGTAGTGAATGAATACAACTATTATGTACGGATTTTATCGCGTTTAATTACAACTTTAATTTATTATGATTATCCCGACGTTTCTGGTGCTTTACAACACCCATGGTCATGGGGGGGGGGGACTGAGATGTTTGACGTCCCAATGTCATAGTTAGTCCGGCTACCTTCAGTTTTTGAATATTAATTTTTGGTCCGATTTACGCAAAACGAGCTTATAGTATCCTGAAGTCTTGCAGTGGTATTTTTTTTTATAGGATAGGGTGACAAACGAGCACACAGTCCACCTGATGGTAAGTGGTTGCTGTGGCCCATAGACATTTACATTTATCCTCGATTACGAATCAAAATGCAGATACGTTGTCACCCGTGAGGACTAAGATGGAATGCCTCGTTTCCAGTAAAAAGGGTCTCCGGTTCTCTACACTCATCATACGAAATACAGCAGCATTAAGCTACTATTTCACGCTGGTATTCTGTGAGAGCGTGGTCCTTCCCCGGTCGAGCCGACCCATTCGTGCTACAACTATACTACTAATATAACTGTAGCATGGCTCTACCACGTATAAATGGTAATGGTATGCTTAGGTTTGGGTTTAATTTTATTAATTATAGGATCCCAAGCAGATGGCATACCCATACATCTTCTCTATTGAAATTTGGATGTTTTTTAATTTCAATAGCCTCGCGTATCATCCTTAGTAGGAATCGCTGTTCTTTTTGCGAGGATTTGTGATTTATCAAATCTAATGTAATGGTGGGGACGATCTTGAAACGTCGGGATAATCAAAATAAATTAAAGTTTTAATTAAACGCTGTAAAATCTGTAAATAACAGTTTTATTCAATGAATGAATTAAAAAAGGAAATTTATGGGGAAGGCCTATGTTCAGCTGTGGACTTTTGGTATCCTGGAATGATAATTGACAATATAATCACTATTAACCGAAATAACGTCATATATTTATACGTGGCAGATCCACACTGCAGCTATATTATGGTTGTAGCACGAAAGGGTCAGCTCGACCGGGGAAGTACCACGCTCTCACAGAATACCAACGTGAAATAGCGAATTGACGCTGCTGTGTTTCGTATGGTGAGTGTAGAGAACCGGAGACCCGTTTTACTGGAATCGAGGCATTCCATCTTAGTCCTCAAGGCACCTGCGTGACAACAAATCTGCATGTTGATTCTTAATTGAAGTTAAACGGAGATGTCTATGGGCCACAGTATTCACTTACCATCAGGTGGAGTGTGTGCTCGTTTGTCGCCTTAATTTTATAAAAAAAAACTTTGACAAAACTTTTGTTGTTTTAAAATTGAATTATTATCATGTTGAAACTGCCAAAATCAATACTATTTTGGAAACATAATCATTCGCAGCCAAAACCGAATCACTAGGTACTTCTATAAAATACATGAATAGATTTATGAATTATTCAATATTCTTTATAAATAGTTTTGTTTACTGAACGTGCGAAGTCTCTTCTGTATGCAGGAAAAGCTTTTAGAATTAATATAAAAACATTTCGATTTATAACGCTTAGAGTCACGTGAAAGTAATTACCGGAAGGTGTACATCGGTTTTGTGGCTGGAATTTAATATTATTCAGTTTACGCAACGTCCAGTCGTAACCGCGGATGGTAACTTTACTTACTTTTTATACGCACGGATTATATTACTCAGAAATGGAACAACTTTTGTGTTATTTGAACTCGTTGTTTCTTTTTAAATAAAAAATGAGACAAACGAGCATACAGTCTACCTGATGGTACGTGGATGCTGCTGCCCATGGCCACCTTCATAACATCTAACCTTGATTAAGAAACAAAATATAGATGTTTTGTCATCCGTGACGTGTAAGGTAGGAATGCCTTATTGTCAGTAAAAGGGTATCCTATTCCTTACACTCACCATACGAAACATAGCACCATTAAGCTGGTTTTTTACTCTGGTATTCTATGAGAGCGTGGTTTTCTCCGGCCGAGCCAGAATTATACATACTGTATACTTAATATTGCTGCAGAGTGGACCTACCATGTAAAATGGAATGTGGTTATTTTAAGAATAAAATATGCAAAATTGTACCTTGGTCTCCTTTGTGAGATTATCTACTATAATATTATAGGATGGGCTTTTTTACATATTTCCTACCCATTCCTCCATATACCCTATGCAAGTATATAAAAACAATGGCTCATCATCAGCATCATCATTACAGCTCTTCAGTCTACTACTGTGTAATATAATAATTATACATAGGTGTTCCCCGTAGATTGCTCCCTCATGGGAGATTTTGCCATAGTTGCTATACTTAATAAGGGGGTTCGCAACTCCGGTTTTTTATTATTTTAAATTGCTATCAGTTGCCAAATGCTGCTGCCCATCTCCCGTTTCAGTTTCCCTCTGGCAACCCATGGGACCCATATGGGGTAGTTGATATTCTAACACGGCAGCTACACGGTACATATTTCCAGAAGTTATTAAACCAGTCAAAAATAAGTAAAACCGTGGGGCCAAACAACGCCAAAAAGATCAAAAATTTTCTGTTATACATGAATAAAACATTTCCAGTAATATCAATATAGCTTAAGCCTAGCTATAGCCTTAAGCCTAGAGAGGATTGCGTTCAATACGCTACTTAGCATTTTCAGCATTTTAAATTGCACCAGTTAAATTACGTAAGGAAGGCCGATTCATTTCATTTGGTGTTCTGGAAGGCTGACTTTGTTATTAAAGTGTAATGTTGAATGTTTGTTCAAACGGTGGAAAGGAAACGTAAATTTGTTTTTAATTGGGTAACTTGAAAAAAATTGTTTGGATTATTGTAAAAAAAGCTGCTGTTAGATGGTTTTAAATTACATCATCTTAATTATTAGGTATACGAAATACAATCTATTAATATCTAATGAAATATATACAATACTAAAAACCATAATAAGTAAAAACTAAAAACTTAAATTATTATACCGTCCTATTCCCCACGGTATCCTGCTAAAAACGCTGGCTGCGTTTCCTCGCTGAATGGCTCTACTTAATCTTTGAGCGAGAGAAGATCCAGCCCTCTTAACACCAGCAGCAACAACCAGTCGCGGATAACGTTCTTTCTGGAACTTTGCCGCAAGTGGACCCTATGGACCGATAGTCTCTACAGCAAATATCACCATAGGTATACTTAGGTATACTCAACCATAAGTCAATTGCTTAACAAAGATTGTAAAAGTATAGTCCTGAGACCCTATATCCACCATGAACCTCGGTAACCATGGCAGCTTAGATTGCCTCTTTGATCTAGTGGTCGTGAGCGCGACTGCTGATAGTAAGGTCCTGGGCTCCGCAAAAAAAATCAGGGATTTAATTTTTTTGTTAAGAAACTATTAGTAGCATCCCGTAGACAGTAATAAACGGTGTTTCTACCCCGCGGGAAGTAAGTGAAGCCGTTGGTGCTGTGCTTGATCTTACTCCGGTCGTGTCAGAATGCCATCTCATCTGACTATGGGAGGAAGGGAATAAAGAGTTCTATAAGTGGTAGAGCTACGCTACAGTTATATTATGGTTGAGGCACGAATGAGTCGGCTCGACCGGGGAAGTACCATGCTATCACAGAATACCAGCATATGGTGAGTGTAGAGATCCGGAGACCCTTTTTTACTGGAAACGAGGCATTCCATCTTAGCCCTCAGGGGTTACAACGATCTGCGTTTTAATTCTTATCGAGGATAAATGTAAATGTCTATGGCCCACAGCATTATTACCATCAGATGGACTGTGTGCTCGTTTGTCACCCTTACCTATTCTATAAAAACAAACAGTATTTGCGAAAACATTAGTGTACTATTATCCTTTCCTACTCAGATGCCTAGTCTCCGTTGAAACTGGCCGCCGTTATTGAAATTCTGTTTGCAGAACATTATTAACTAGTTAAGATCACAGAACAACATTCTTAATAATCTGAATCTGAGTAACTGTTACTCTCTCTATTTTCACTCCAACGCGTGGGAGTGGACACTCCTACACGGCTGGCTTTCCTGTATGAGGCCGCCATTCGAAAATCTATTGAATATTATTTATATCCTCCAGTACCCACAATTTGAACAACGGGTACACGATACAACATTGACACGAATAATTTTGAAAGCTTACGTCTACACAGGATATATTAAAGTGCCATAATTTTCCTAACAATGTGACTCTCCCACTCATACTAACATAACCATTTCCGATGCATTAACGCGCTAAGATAGGAGTTGGTTAGGATAGAATGTTACATAAAACTGTTGGACATGGGACTTTCCTTAATCTTAAAGCTTGGCTGACGGATGGACTGGACTATCTCAATACAGACGTCTAGCGTTATTGATACCGCGCATCGACACCGTTCTGGATACTTTACGCCTGGCGTAAACAAGATGATTATACCGCTTTCTATCGGAACCAATAAGATCTTTTTTTTGTTTTGCACGTACTTCTCCTCTAGCTGAGATTCAAATCCTGAAACTGAGACGTAGCACTTATGTAGTCTGACTATTTGGTCACGCAAGCATTAAAATGCACGTAATATTTTAAACGCATTACAAATTACGTTATGTGCATATTGGTACAGCTCAGTCTAATTATAACAGGAATGTTCGGCGTGAGTCACCATTATTTGCTCCTTTTTGAACAAATAATAAACGCCTTTACTGTTTATATCGTCGTCAACTACATTTGTACGGGTTAAGATTTACTTTCAAAACAAATCGAAGAAAATTAATGCTCACAGTATCATTTTATAAACAGTTTTAAATTATTATGTTTCCTTGCATGTTTCGAAATAAGGTTGAAAACACACGAAGTTACTAGAGTGGGTGATAGTTATCTTAAATCATAGTTGTATGAAAATTGTTATAGGAGACAATTTTTTTTGGGTACGGCATACCGTATCTTGGCAGACTGTATACGTTGAAGTTCGAATTCAGTTCGTCATTTGAGTAACGATCTGACACATACGTCATAAAATCAACTCTAGCATGAGACGATCGAGATCACGAGATCACGCGAGTGGACTGGAATTATTTTTTACTCAGACATGCAGATTTCCTCAAGATGTCTTTTTTCCACCAACGAGTAAATAGTAAATTGGCTTTTAAAATTAGAATTAACAATTTCATTGATGTCGGCGGAAATTTACCGCCGGTTGGTAGTGTATAATGAAATTCAGGGCGAGTTACTAAAGCTAAACCTACCAAAGCTAAGTAAAGTTAAAGTAAAGTTACAGCCTATATACGTCCCACTGCTGGGCGCCTCCCCTCATTTCTGAGAGGGTTTAGGGCAAGGAAGTGTCCGCCGCGCTGCCCAAATGCGTGTTGACGAAGTTCACATGTCTTCGAAATATTTCTATTATTGCTCTCGAGCTACCAAGGCTCTCTTAGCCTCTAAGCAACTACGGCTCTATTTTAATAATTAACAACTATTCAAAAACCAAAGCTAAATATTTTTTAAATTTTTAGTCTAGTTAACTGTTTAGTTGTTCGTGTATAGTTGGCCTTTAAAGCACACGCGTGTTGTCGTCAGTCGATCTGTCCATCACCGCGGCGCGCGTGCGCCGCCGGCGACCTGTAAATGTGTCCGCACAGACGTTTCCGACTGTTCCCGACACTATTTCCATTTGTTGTATTTCCTTGCCTGTAGTTTGTTCAGTTTAGCACGCAATCGATTGAGGAAACAATATATTTTGTATATTCCTTTTATCTGAAATAGTTAATTATTATCACCCAAAAATTCTTTTCCTGTGTCACACTTAATAATTAAAGTTACAGCCTGTCCTCCAGATCGAATTTCAGTCACGATCGCCAGCCTCAATGGAGCCCAAGTGTATGCACAAGCACAGTTGCACTCTTTATTTCCTGATCCTCATAGTCCGATGGGATGGTAAACCGACGCGGCCGGAGAGATCAGGCGAAAGACCAATAGCTTAACGTGCTTTCCAAGGCAGATTATTGGTAGAAAAACTCTATAATTTATTTTTTACCTTTTTTATACGTCCTACTGCGGGCGCAAGGCTTACTATAATTACTAAAAGGTATTACGGGCAAGAAATTGTCCGCAGAGCTGCTCCAATGCGTATAGGCTTAAACACATGTCTTCGAAAAGTGTTTTTTTTAATTTTTGTAAGATGCAGGTTTCCTGGCGATGTTTAAATATTCGAAAGTAAATTTTAGTTCACTGTCGAATGCGTGGTAAATAGGCACTTAAACTTTTTGTTTTTACTGACAGGGATCGAATTAGGGTTCGATCGAATAGGCCCGCGTTTTAGGGTACTTTGCTCTCGAGCTACCAAGGCTCTCTTAGCTTCTAAGCAACTACGGCTCTATTTTAATAATTAACAACTATTCAAAAAGAGTTCAAAAATTGCAACTTTTAAACTAGAAGTATAGCTTGGATGTTGTTAACGGTTTACGTAAAGTACAAAACAGCCCGAAGAAAAGGTTTCACCTAAATAAACAGAGTGTATATGGGGATCTGATCAAATAGCCGACGTTGATGTCATCCGATACGGCATTTTCCCTAAAATTAGGTCAACGATAGACAACACATGTTCTAATCTCAGATATAAAATGCCATATAATTACTACGTGAATAAATGACGTCGCGTTGTTATTGTGTGTCAAATACCTATTGGCAAGAATTATTAATGACCTTGTTAAAGTAGTTTGCGATCATGTTACGACTTACGACGATGTTTATTATGGGATATTCAATAAACCTCGTTCGATCCATTTATGATCAGAGTAATAACATTTCAGTGGCTTGGTACAGCAAAGTTATTGTATAACTATAAAAGAAAATGGTTTATTAAATAAAATTTATGACTTGTTTGCATACACGAAGTATGATAATATATGTATTTTTATAATGTATGATATTTTGAATAGTTTCGAATCTAAGTGCAGTTATTTGTACAACAAAATATTTAAAAAAAATATCAATTTGAATTTGGAACAAACTTTTCTACAACCAAGCAACATTGTAGTCGCGGTCAATCCAATATCAGACCGTGGGTGTCGCAGGAACCGATGGAGGGTAATAAACCAGGAGATAGGAGCAGCGCCTTCCTAATAACAACCAGAACATAGAAACCTGCAATAGTCAATCCGCCTGCCACGTCACACGTGTGGCAACTATGGCAAATTTCCCTCTGTGAGGCAATCTATGGGTAGGCAGCAGTGTACTTTTGATAAGCTGTAGTGACGATGCTGATGATGAGACATGGTTTTTAATGTATGCAAGATCAAAGAAATTAGAAGAGAAATGGCTCTTTTTTCTTCTTCTTCTTATCTGCCCATAAAGTTCACTGTAGAACAAGGGCATCCCCGTTATAAAGTCTGTCTAATTTATCTAAATCGCCACGCTTAGCGAGTGCAATGGCGATTGCAATATCAAATATATCGCACCGTTAATGTTGCTCCACGGTCTCAGTCTATTTTACGTCTAATGTATTCGGGAGGTTTATACTGCCGTTTATTGTAACTTGTGAGATCTCTCCGACTTTTCCCATAGTTGCCCATGACAGCCTTTGAAAGTCCACTTCTGGACATAAGCCTTCACCATAGGTTTATGAACGTTATTGATAGTATATGCCGCGCAGCGCCGGTTAAGAGTGCCGTGTGCGTAATAAACTTAGAAATGAGAATATCCATAGTAGACCCAGAGTGACCGACATAGCCCAAATTAGTAAGCTGAAGTGGAAATCGGCCGGCCATATAGCTTGAAAAACCGACAAACGATGGAGAAAAAAGGCTCTCGAGTGGCTGGCTCGTACCGGTAGGCATAGTGTACGGCGACCCCCCACTAGATGGAGTGACGAACCTTGTAAGACATGCAGGAAGTCGATGGATGCCGAAGATGCCTACGTTCAGCAGTGGACTTGTGAAGGGCTGTGATGATCATGATGAATGATTGATAGTATTATATTATACACTATTATAAAGTAATAGAGATTGATTTAAAAGTTTCATAATATGATTCGGAAATTGTAGACGTTTAGGAAAATTATAACAAAATTCTGTACAAAAGTTTTCTTGAACTTGGAGAGACATAAAGTTTTCGTTTTTGTACGGAACTGTTACAGGCTATTAAAGGTCTGAACATAGGCCTACTCCATAGATTGTCTCGTAGGGGGATGTTTGTCACGGTTGCCACGCTTGGCAAGTGGGTTTCAATTCGTAGTCTTCTATTTGGTGGACAGGAAGTCGCTGCTACTCCCGGTTCCCTCAGTCGCCTTTTACGACATCCACGGGATCTTATGGAATAGATTCTCTTACATAAAACAACATACCTTTTTGAGATTAGTAGTATAGTTGTAGAACGAATGGGTCGGCTCGACCGGGGAAGTACTCTCACAGAATACCAGCATAAAATATTAGAATAATGCTGCTGTGTTTCGTATGATGAGTGTAGAGAACCGGAGACCCTTTTTACCGGAAACGAGGCATTCAATCTTAGTGCTCACGGGTGACAACGCATTTGTATTTTGATTCGTAATCGAGGATAGATGTAGATGTCTATAGGCCACAGCAACCACTTACCATCAGGTGGACTGTGTGCTCGTTTGTCACCCTATCCTATAAAAAATAAACCTACTATGGACCTTATTTGTCCATTTTAACTATAACATTATAATATAAAAGAACCATATTTACAACAGTTAAATAATGTCAGTGTACGATTATTACAGAACTAAAACATGAAGTTGGCAGAAATCGTAGACACTGGATGAAAAGGAACACAACTAAAGCAAAGTTACCTACGGCTCGCGTACTATCTAAGAGAAAGAACTAGAAACACAAGAAATTATTAATCGCTTGTCGTGTATGCAGCATTCCGGGTTCTGTGCAACTTGCGAGACTACTGTTATGAAAAGAGGTTGGAGTGTAAATTGTTTGCTTCAAAAAGAAAATAAAATTTTATATGACTAGAACTGTAGAGTTTGGATAATTATTTTAATAAACGAAAATTTTGATTTTAAATTTAAATTATATTAAAGTTTCAAACTTTAATATAATTTAAATTGTATAAATACTTTAATATGTGTAAAGTGTAGATAGATTTAATTTTAACCAAACAGAATATTTGATTTCAGCAAACTCGGTTGCCGTGTAGAGGCGGCATCAGAGAATCTTATACCATGTGTCATACTGTGGGTGTCGTAGGAGGTGACAGAAGATGAGCAGTAACGTCTTCCTAATACCAACTAGATAATTTAAAAAAATTGCGATTGACAACTCGCCTGCCAAACATGGTAACTAAGGCAAATTTAAACCCGATTAACTTCCTGCAGCCCGAGAGGAGCATCTCCTCTCAAAAAGGAAAAATGTTTTCGCTTTTTCTGTAACCTCAAATCTAAAAAAATGCATTTTGTATTCTTTTTCAATAATATTTTTATTTACATATTTAACACGGAGAGTTTACACCTAAGTTTTAAAATTTTAAGTATTGGATAGGTGCAATCAGGTCGGCCAATAAAATACTATGTAAAAAGCAGAGAAAGAGGCACATAGATACCGCAATGATATTACCAAAAAAATTAAGATCGTCATGTTAATTAAGAATATAAAAAAGTTTTTGTTAATGATATACATACATGTTTTAAGTAAAATTTGCTTTTAGCAATTAGCGTTTTGCAATACTGCCTTCGGCGATAGCATCTTCGCCGAACTGTGTAGATACTTGTGAGTTTTTCCATTTAATTAGGTTTTATTTTATTTTAGCGGTGTAATTCTTTATTCATTCGATACCTAAAAGCACCTCGCACATCAAGAATTGTTTTTTTAATTGTTTTATATTGTGATTATAAAACTACTTAAAAAAAATATAAAAAATCTAATGAAAAGAAAATCTTGCTGTTATTATGCAATTATGCATAGAGATTAATACGAGTATGTTCTAATTTGGACTTTCAAAAACCACAATTGACTCAAAATTAAATCCAGACTGACTATTCTATCTGGTGTTTAACATAACAGTACGTTTAGCATAATCCGGCTATTTGTCAGGACTGCAGCGAGCCATTGGGGCCGTGATAGCGAGCCCCGTCATATTTCCTAGATTACGTTCCTACGTTACGTTGCGGGGGAGGTTTCAATTTTATCAGCGGCTTGCGGCCGGGGGACCGGTTCACATGAGATTACGTACCGCATCGGTGCTGCCGTAGATCACTTCGAAATATTGCTTTATTGCAGATACTGGAATATCTAGTTTAAAATATATTTTAAATAGAAATTGCTTCAGTCAATTGTTTTACTATAATATTGTATCGTTTATAATGTAATATTGATTGCAGTATATTTATTTACGAAAATTAAGTGGCAAAAAAACAAAAAAGTTTCATTAAAAAGAGTCAGTTTACACTTTCACAGTGGTCAGATTACAATTTCTTGCAGATTAATGCATATCATTATTTTTTTCAATAAACTACTTAATGGGCCATCAAAAAAGAGTTCTTAAGATTGTGAAAAATAGAAAAGATCAGCAGGGAAGCGGACTCTGGAAGCAGAAGCTTATTCAGTAATTTACTCATCATCGTGTGCCGCAATGTTCGTTCACGCTAATGTCTTAAACCGCTCAATCGTTTCTATATAATTTTGTAAATGTGTATTGCTTGCTACAACTTGAGTGATAGGATAGTTTTTATCTCGATAAGTGACCCTCAAGATTTTTATTGCGAATTCAACAATTTTACATAGTACAAAGGGTCGTTTAAAAGGACAGCGAAACTTCTGCCTGGCCAGCAAGTATATTACATAGTTTAGTTTTAAAATGTATCCCATTTTATTATGTCAAAATTGATTAAATGATGACGTTTGATGGATGGACAGGACGTAGATTAGGCAATTCTAATCAGTGTTTTTGACTATTGTTAAATTGTTGTTCCTAAATTCGTTACTCTAATGAACACTTCGTAACAGGGGTATTCTTTCAAAGGAGGATCATCGAGTGCCAGCTGGTGCTGACGAGGCTTTGTGTGGCGTTCCTTTCCGATATACGGCGAACGTGGAACAGGATAGAGTTTTAGCCATTGGTAGTCTATATTAATACGCCCTTACTCCCGCGAGGAGGGAATACAAAAATTGGGGGCATTAATGAAAAAAAAATTCGTAAGGCAATTCTTAACCCTAGCTGAATCCAAGCCAAAATTTTCAGGAAGTATGCCATTGTCACTGCAGGTCCGGCGTTTGGCATTGAGTCTTTTTGCCGCGTAGTCATATAGAATACTAGTTGTTCCCCGCGACTTTGCCCGCGTGTGATGTATTACGACTGAATTTCATGGGTATTATTTTTTTGGCACAAAACCCTAACACTTTTTCTAAAATAAAAGTAGCCTTAATTATTTCTTATAACACCAGCTATGTGCCAGTGAAAGTGCCGTCTCAATCGGCCCGACCATCTCGGAGATTAGCCAGTACAAACTTACAGACAGTCAGACAGATAGACAAAAACTATAAAAATTGTTTTTTGTTGTAATTACCTTATATAATTCTATATTAATTTTGTAAAAAGCTGTTATTTTGACATTACAAACAGACACCTCAACTTTATTTACTTGTATAGATGTAGATGAAAGATAACAATAAATACAGTTTATAAAAAAAGACCAAAGATTTAATTCTGCGCCTTTCTCATTATTACACCTTTAAAAATAAAGGCGTTAAGCAAAATAATAAAATTTATTACCGTCATTCCATCCCATATTATAATAAATTAATAATTTATTACTAACTTTCCATTTGAAAGTTATGGTGAGTCCTTTATTTGAACGTTGAATTTCAATATCTCTAAGTTTAGTGGTCGTATCTAAAAGTCAATATTTTATAATCAGTATTTAATATTGCAATTTTATCTTTAAATTCTCCTTTAACTTTGTGCGCATTTTAGTGAGTTTACGCTATTGCGAACCCATTTTTTATAGAATATGGTGACAAACGAGCACACAGTACACCTGATGGTAAGTGGATACTATGGTCCATAGACATCTGCATTTATCTTCAATTAAGAATCTAAATGCAAATGTGTTGTCACCCCTGAAGACTAAGATGGAAAGCCTCGTTTCCAGTAAAAAGGGTCTCCGGTTCTCTACACTCACCATACGAACACAGCAGCACTAAGCTGCTATTTTACGCTGGTATTCTGCGAGAGTGTGGTCCTTCCCCGGTCGAGCCGACTGATTCGTGCTACAACCACAATACAGCTTCCTCTGAATTCAGGACCAAAAGAGCTTGTGTATGTGATGAATAGCATCCAAATGCACTTTATATATTACTTATTATTTCCTTATTGCTGAAACAAACATATAAAATGTATAGGAGCTTAATCTCCTGAGTAAACTATAGGTAAATAACTGTGACTGTATAATCAATGTAGGTACATTACTGGCATAGTAACATATATTTTGTGCTGTCATATGTTGCTCTTTTGATCTCTATTATCCAGCTTTCATACTGACACGATGACAGAATATCCTTTGAAAAATTGTTTCATGGAATACATAACAACAAAAGCGCGTAACCTCAAAGACGAACTGAACTAACATTCACATAGGAGCACGCTACTTTTCATTATTAGCAATGCGCTTTGATCATGACTGGAACGCAAATAGGCGTGGGAAAGAGGAACGACTTGTGCCACATCTTACAACTCTGAAGATATTCTCATTTTTATTCAAATGCACTAATATAATAATGTGATATTTTCTTGGTCGGTCGTTAGCAACTTTATAACCGTACAGAAATCATCGTTATTTAGGATTTATCCATTTAGTCTCTGACGTACCACTTTCTAAATGTAGAGTAATGTTACAGTCTACATAAGTTTCACTGCTGGGCACAGGTTTCCATTAAGAAGGAAAAAGAAAGAATAATAATACATTTCCAAGGATGCCAATTATTTTACCCAAAAGATGACACCTGATGGTAAGTTTTTTTTAACTGTAGTTTAACTGTAGCCCATGGGCTGCAGTAGAAACTTCACCTAAAGTCAATTTCATATAAAGAACGTAACAGAGGCGTTGTCATCTCTTAGGACTAAAGAGCTAGTATACGTTGAGCACTCATTGCGGTCGGCGCGCGATGATTGCGTACATACAACACGCCAGCATGTCCTTCGACGAGTGTTAGCGGGACGAGTTAGTATAGTTGTTCGCTTTTGAATTTAATCGATAAAGAAATCCGTATCAAAATGCACGATCTCCATTTTTGTCAACGTACTTCCACTCTGCACGAAAGCAGGCGATCAAAGTTACAAGAAAATGGCGGATAAATATAAAAGCGCGCGGCTAATCCCCCCCCCCCCGCTCGTTTTGGAAAGTGTACGGCCTAGATCGTTTTTAAAACGCTCGTTATCAAAGCGCGCGCTTTAAAACGCCTAATATGTACTTGATTTAAGATAGAATGCCTCACAGCTCACAGCCTGTAATTTACGTGGTAGAGCCATGCTGCAGCTATGGGTCGGCTCAACCGGGGAAGGACCACGCTCTCACAGAATACCAGCGTCAAATAGCAGCTTAATGCTGCTGTGTTTCGTATGGTGAGTGTAGAGAACCGGAGACCCTTTTTACTGGAAAAGAGGCATTCCATCTTAGTCCTCAAGGCTGACAACGCATCTGCATTTTGATTCGCAAACATGGATAGATGTAGATGTCTATGGGCCACATCAACCACTTACCATCGGGTGGACTGTGTGCTCGCTTGTCACCCTTTTCCTATAAAAAAAAATCCTGCTCTCTGTACTATTCAGACTGAACACTGCGGTGCACGCTCTGCTATTTAGCACCAGAAATAGTGCACTAATGTTTAGTTTATTAACGCTTAAAATGAACAAAAATGAACTGCTACTTAAAGTATTGTTTAAAATTATTTAATAATTAATGTATAATATAAAAATAGCCGATACTACTGATCGATGAAAACCATCACTATATAGGTCATAATCTCTACGTAGTATAAAACAAAGTAGCTTCTCGCCGTCAGGTCGCTCGCCGCTTAGGTCTTTTAAACTACTCAACGGATTTTGATGCGGTTTTCATCTGACAGACAGAATCATTCAAGAGGAAGTTTAATATGTTATAATACATGCATATTTTAATCATATTGATAATATTATTAATCAATCCACACTGACACCATATTAGTAGGTATCTAAATTGCGTCCGTGCGAAACCGGGGCGTGTTGCTAGTTTTTTTATAAAGAACTTATCACATATTGAGTACTTTAAAAACGTGTCAATTTCCAATGAAAATAGCTTAGCGTTTTGCTTACAATGTAAAATAATTTTATATTTATGAAATAAAAATGGTGCTTAGAAGTTGCCTTTGACATTTATATTGTGTTATTTATCAGGAAGTAAGAATTAATTGCTTGCTGAAGACAAACAATATCAAAAAGAGTAAACACATAAATCGTTAAATAATGGAAGCCCCGTTTCCCCTTTCCTATGGTTCACGACGGATACATTTCCGTTTTGACACCATTGTAATTGTCGTGGGAGAAGTAATGGCTTTAGGCTTATTGTTCTATAATCGCGTGAATTACTTCTATTGTCGTCTCACTTCAACGTTCGAAGTTTGAAGTAGATTAGAAGGGAATAGACGGCATTATAGTTGAAGAGTTTAATATTATTGATGTTCCAATAGCTATAGATTATTTGAACCCAAGAATATTCTAAATGGATGAATTTGGATGTGGCATATGGAAATAGGATCAAAGATGTGGACATTTACGGTTTTATTTCATATTGATTGTGTGATTTTTGTTAACAGATTAAATGTGTTAATAAAGACAAAGCATTTCAGGAATATTAAAACCAAATGAAATGAATGTACTTGAAGCTTAGACCATTCAACCCAATTGAATGTATCTTCTATTAAACTTCTATTTGAAATCCACTTTCATGTGAATTAGAGAAACATTTATTTTAGCAGAGGAATAAGATTCCACCCAAAAGCTTTAAGAGTCTTTCAAATGGGATGTCTTTATCGTTTCGGAAATCACTGTGCAAACATGCTTCAAAATACTCAACAGTAAGTCCTTAAGTAAAGCTTGCACTTGACCGATTACTTTTATTTATTTCCTGTACCGCTATCATTTTTCGAAATCATTGAATTTGAGTCCACAAAATATGTTGGCCCAAAAACATTGTTTTGAGTTTACTCTATCATTCTCAAAATATTCGTGGAAGTAGAATCACGCTGCAGCTATATTATGGTTGTAGCACGATTGGGTCGACTGGACCGGGGATGGACCCTTAATCCAACATTTTCTATAAAAAATACACGTTAGCTACAAATAATATTATCGAAAAACTTAGAGAAATCGGTACAATTTTAAAATATTTAAGACAATATTGCTACAACTAAAGTTTGCTTCAAGTAGTACTGGCTCTCACTCGCCGGAACCTATCTTTAACCAACATTATTATTTTTGATAGGATGAAGACAGCAAAAGAGACAAGAGGAAAAGTACTCCAATTTTATATTCGACAATGTCTTTGCACCAAAAAGTGTGAAGTGAAGTAGAACAGTGCGATTCTTATTAAGGACCCATTAGCCAGGTATCCACATCAGCCATGCAGTTTTAAATTCTTTGTCTGTGTCTCGTAATTATATTTGTCATGTTAGTGAAATCTTTAGTTTGGTCTATTATTTAAACGTCTTGGTCTATTAATTTATTAAATAGCCGTGAAGGGGTAGTGTTAACTATATTTAATAACTATATTTTTTATAGTTGATTAATTTTTGATAACTATATTTGATATTCATATCAACTAAGTTACTTTTACGATCTGTCAAGATAAACGATCCCCACGATTCAGGAGAAAATACTCGTGTGGTCTAACATTTTTTAAAGGAAGAAGAAAAGAGATTTATGTATAGAAATATTAGTAAATGAAATCACGGTTTCTCGTAGTCAATGGTTTTATTTGTACATAGTAAGTCATAAAAATCTAACATTATTTAAACACAATGAAAAGACCAAGATTATACGATTATATTTAGAATTATTTTAGTATATATTATATTATTTTAGTAGTATTAGATATTATACGATTTAGTAATTTATTATTCCTCTGAAATCCCCAATTCATCGACAAGACTTCGTCCAATCGGTTGCCATATCCGAAGTAATGGATAACTTTCAGACATCGGTTATGATCCTATGATGATGATAAACGATAATTCGAAACGTCAGTGTTCAGCAACTCATCGCGGCAGGCTCCGCTGTAACCAAACAATGGAGCTTTCGTAATTGCCTTATTCGTGGCCACGAGCGGTTAAATAGAAATAGCTCTAGTCGTATTTATTTTAGTAAAGAGCTTTAGTTTTGAAATCAGAAATTGATATTACGTTCATATTTTAAATAAAATAGGATTCCGACATGTTAACAATATATACTGCTAAAAATACATAACTCAAAATCAGTACAGTACTACGAATCATCAGAACCTCTTTTATTATCTCGATTTTTCTTTTTATTGAATTATATTTAATTTTTATTGAATATTTATCGAATTTTATTGATATAAGGAATGTAATTAATACGTTTCTGATCTGATCTGATAAAAAATAAAAATATACAGTAGCATGGACGGTTCCCCCCGAATAGCACGTTACGCTGTACGCTTAAATCTTCAATAGATTCTATAAATTTTCTGGAGTAGTCGAATTATTATTTAAAATTAAAATGAATAAAAATAAACAGAAAATTAATTTGTTGAAAAATCTTTCAATATTGTGACAAAAGACCACTTATTGAGTGCGGAACATTCAAATACGTCATGACGTGTCAATAACTACTTAACATCAATTACACGCATTTTAAAGCGATTATCGAGTGAGCTTAATTGAGTTGATGTGGGGATGATTTGTGATACGCTATATCAAATGCAATTGAGTTGCGGTTCTTAAATATTTTACAATAGATATTACTGCATAGGAAATGAGAATTGACGTCAAATTTGACTCTTGGTCTTTTGTGACTTGCTTGAAATTAATTTCTATGAGTAATCTAATATAGGTAGAGATCACGACGTTAAAATTTATTAAACTAATATTTTAAAATATTTTGAGTTTACTTGGAATGGTAATCACATAACAGTATAGCTAATATATTTTTGATAAAATTAAGAATGTTGTATGAAATTCCAAGAAAAACGTTTTTAAAATGATGCATGATTCTTTACTTCTGAATGATGAACGCTGCTGTACTGGAAGCCGTCCAAGCATCAATATATTATGTAGTAGATTAATATACAGTAGAATTTTATTCATATTGTCTCCGAAGCTGTTTACAGTGAAAACTCTTTTCTTTTATGATATGGACTTTATATTGCGGTATTGTTTACAAAGTTTATTTTATTTGTAATTTAATGTAAAAAAAGATCAAATTTACATCAAGTTCAGCATCAAGCATCTCGTTGAAGTTAAATGACATTCTACATAAATGATGTTTTAAAAAAATCGAAAAACTTTCTCCCTTTATAAAATAGTTCTTATTTTCATCTTTAAAATAAGTGATCACCTTTCAAATCCTATTAGTCAATTTGAATTAATATTTGGTTTATTTATTTAAGTCTATGGCTTTGATCACATTACCTGATCACTTTTTTTAATTCCACTTACCCACAGATGTCACCACGACAATACCTACTTATAGATATGTATTTATATGAGGTTCCCGAAGTCAACGTCAAACCGGAATCGGGTGATAGGTTATAACTTATAAGTTATGATAGGTTAACAGACAAATATAAAAAAATCTTTGCTATGTATTTAAAAAATTACAGGCATTTATAAAAAAAATCTAGAAAATCTACACCCTATTGAGTAGTTACGTTGTACCAGTTCCGGCGCACTTGTAGAAAGGTTGTACCAGTTCTGGCGCACTGAGTCACAAGTACGACGTTCGTCGACTCACGATCCTAAAAAAAAAAAATCACGAATCTGCGGTCCATTTTTGCGTAGGATGCACGGTTCCGGAGATGTGCAGATCAATTAACTCTTATCTAATTGATATCCGCTTCGAGCCTCCACCGTCATTAGCGCTCCATTGTTCTTATCTACTTATCTATTGTTCATTCAATACCGTCATTATCTATTCTTCCTCAGCGTGGTGATATTGTTATATACACCTTTGTTCCTATCTACACTAATCTGACTCATTAATAAAACACATTACCCAATTTTGTTAAAATTTTTATTTATAAAATACAAAATCTTATTACTTATTATCTATAAAATAGGAGCGAAACATCTCATCCACTAACATATCGTCGTACAATGTGTTCTCTGTAAATATACTCGTAAAACTATGCATTGAACATCCCTGAAACTTATATAGCAAATACATTAAGCAATATTCGCCACAAACTGAAGTCCTATCAACATTCCAGTTCCATCTTTTACAATTACGTACAGGTGCCCGTCCATATGAATCAAAATATTCACCGACGTCATTCGTATCGATATATAAAGCTACCCAATGTGACCATGGTTTATCATCTGTACCCAAATTGCATATTACCTAGTCAGGTCATAAATTCTATCACATGTTTAATATAAAATAATTGAAACAAGTTTATTCATTATGTAACCATTTATATACCAAAATGAACATAACAAAACATAGATTCTTATGACACTATAGTTTATTCAAAATGACCTCCGTAATTTTGAATACAGGCCTTCAATCTGCGCGGCCAGTCGTCTATCTCACCACGAACGAGGTCCATGTCATATCGGCGGCTGCCTTAATTAAAGATGTCTTGAGTGACTCGAAATTGGGATGAGGCTTTGAGCACGCCTTTTCCTCCAAGTGTTGCCATATCTTGTAATCTAACGGATTCAAATCTGGATTGGTCTTTGTGTCGGATGAAGTCGATTTCACGCGCCGCCAGCCAGTCTTTTTTTTTTTGTTTTTAAAGAACGTTACCTCCACACTAGGTTTTTCTCCTGTATCGTGGGGGCAGTTTACAAACACAAATTTCACAAGGACAAACATCCAAACTCGGAACAATTACTTGTAGGTCGTACAAATACTTGTTCCGTGCGGGATTCGAACCCGCGACCCCCAAGCACAGCCACTCATTGCTAAGCCACTACGCCACGGAGCTGGCAAAAGTCCTGTGTGCTCTTCGCTCTATGAGCTGACGCCGAATCTTGTTGGAATACCCAGTGCCTGTTATTGAACATGGTATGAGAAACAGGTTACACAAGGTTCGTCAGGACTGTATTTTGATACACAACTGCATTCGTTTTTAACCTTTCTCACAAAAATGTACCTCTGTTAAGCCCCAATAAGAAACTCCCAACCACACCATGAGCGAGGATGGAAAATGACCCCGTTGGACACGCGGAATACGGTTGCTCGCTTCTTCACTACTGCGTGCGTACACCTTATCATTTTGTTTGTTGTAGCTCTCTTCTACGGTAAAAATTTTTTCATCCGAAAAAAGAATTTCCCGATATTTTTCCCGCGTACCGCTTCAACAAAGCGCGGCATCTCTTCAGTTTCAGATCCATTAGACGAGCATTCAAACGATGTCCTGTTTTTCTTCGATATGCCCGAAGCCCTAAGTCTTCATTTAACGCCGTGGTTCTGCTTAACCCCATCTGAAGGGCCAACAGTTTCTGCTTACGTTTGGGATTTCTTTGAATTCGCACCTTTACAGCTTTTATCACTGCTGGAGTCCTAACAAATCGAGGGCGACCACTTCTTGACCTGTCATCTACACTAGAGTCTCCATTGTATCGTTTGATGGTACGATAAACGAATCTTTTGGTTATATTCAAATTTTTCAGTATATCAAAAAATTTAATTGGCGTGTAATCGCAACTGCAACACGGTCTTTTTTAAGCGTCCACTCCATATGTAAAAATGAGTAAAATTCTAAAAATTATACAGTTTTATTTTCATGAATAATTCGAATTCAATAAACTTTTTTGTGGCCAGCATTCTAAAAGGGTGCGTTTGGCAGAAAAAGCGCTAGCAAGCGCTTATAAGCGCTGAAATAGTTTTCGGCCAGGCCACGATTGCTACTTCAGTAGCGCTGACACAATCCGCCATTTTGCTTATTTAATTTGTTTGTTTTGAAGTAGAGTTGATAAGTTGTTTTGTGCAATATTCGTTTTAAGTAATATAATGACATGAATAAACATATACATGTTATTAAAAATTCATGATTGGTAAGTTTTTAATATGAATACTTTACAAACATATATTTAAATTAGGTTAGGTTCCCCCGTTAAAACTAACATCGTGTCCTGGAGGAAAATAGCTACTTACGATTTGACAGCGCTTACCGCTTACGATCGCCATTTTGCTTACAAGCGCTTGCTAGCGCTTTTTTCTGCCAAACGCACCCAAAGAAAAGTTTTTACTGTGTGACAATACTTATGACCTGACTAGGTATGTACGTTGGTACGTGGGTGTACATGGACATCTGTTAGCAGCATAAACATTATTTTCTAGACTGGGGTGAATCTTTTTCAGATGTTGTTGTACATCTAGTGTATCCATGATATTACTGCTATTAGTAGATTACTACAGTACAATCTACTCAATGACTAACATAGGAATGATCAATTATGTGATTTCTAAATATTAAATTGCATTTTTTCCGTTATACAAAACCTATTTGAGTCATCAATACACTGAATAAGACGCAACACGAAGAATGTGAGATAAGGTTGTTGACGCATAAAGTTATTATCAATTCTACTGTAGAAATTCTTTAGATTAGAATTATTACTTACTGGTACTATATAAGACCAGGCAACTGCAGTCATGGAGTTAGTGTATGGTCGTTTGATCGCAGTGTATCTATCAATAATACATTTGTGTTACTTCAACGCATCAAAGGCCATAGATGTAAGTGTTTAATCTATTGACAAACTTACCTTTCTTTCTGTTATTTTTTTACGTGTGTATGATTTTGAACGACAGGCCTGGTGGTCTAGTGGTTAGTGACCCTGACTGTTATGCCGGAGGTCGTGGGTTCGATTCCCACCCAGGACAAATGCTTGTGTGATGAGCACGATCATTTGTTCTGTGTCTGGGTGTAATTTATCTATAATATTTATGTATTTAGAAATATATAAGTATGTTTATCAGTTGTCTAGTACCCATAACACAAGCTCTGCTTAGCTTGGGACTAGATGGCGTTGTGTGATAGTTGTGGAATATTATTATTATTATTTAGTGTTAACAAATTATATTTAAATATTTTGTGTGTGTATATGATTAAGCCGTGGTAGCTCAGATGATTAGCGCAAGCTGTAAATTTTACAGTACGTAACGCGGGTTCGATCCCCGCCGACACCAATTAAATTGTTAATTGCAATTTTAAGTGTTTATTCTATTGACACACTTACTTTTCTTTCTGTTATTTTCTTACGTGTGTATGATTTAGTGTTAACAAATTATATTTAAATATTGTGTGTGTATATGATTAAGCCGTGGTAGCTCAGATGGTTAGCGCAAGCTGTAAATTTTACAGTACGTAACGCGGGTTCGATCCCCGCCGACACCAATTAAATTGTTAATTGCAATTTTAAGTGTTTATTCTATTGACACACTTATTTTTCTTTCTGTTATTTTCTTACGTGTGTATGATTTAGTGTTAACAAATTATATTTAAATATTGTGTGTGTATATGATTAAGCCGTGGTAGCTCAGATGGTTAGCGCAAGCTGTAAATTTCACAGTACGCGACCCAGGTTCGAACCCCGCCGACACCACTTAAATTTTTAATTGCAATTTTAAGTGCTGATTTACCACGTGCTCGGCGGTGAAGGAAAACATTGTGAGGAAACCTGCATGTCTGAGAAAATTTCGAAGGCATGTGAAGTTCGCCAACACGCATTGAGACCGCGCCGCGGACATTTCCTAGCCATAAATACAAAGACAATAGCAGAAAGTAAAAAGTTAAAAAATACTTTTTTGACAATGACAGTCATTAGTTGATCATTAGTGAATGTGATTCTGTTTTCTTAAATTACAGGAAGAAAAGAGCAGAAGGAAGAAATGGGATGATGGGAAGTAATGAAGAATGAATTGTTATGTGAAGTTTGTTGGAACAAACATATTTTAGTCACGTGTAAATACTTTTAACATTTTGGTTCAAAATGACACAAAATCTAAAAAATATTAGATACATCATCGACATGGACGGATTTTACATTACATATCCTCATAAATATTTTCAACGTAGAGAAATGGCTATTCTAGACGTAAAACTATCTAATAAAAATGATTCGTTTATCGATCATTATTTGTTTCGGCCAAGTTATCCTTTCAATTATTTGTCGCCAAAAGACAAAAAAACTGTTCGTTATTGTGAAATACACGTGCACGGCATTCCATATTTTGATGTGACCGAAGAATTAAAATGTGCCTACAAACAAGAGAACATCATTCCCATACTAAATTGGTATATTAGAAATTTGTGCAAAGACGAAGTGATCGCATACAAAGGTGGTTCAACAGAAAAACAATTTTTAAAAATGTTGACGACGAATGATAGAATTTTTAATATTGAAGAATACAAATGTCCAAAATACAATGATTTGGTAAATGTCATAAATTTAAACAAACGTTATGTGTGTAATAATCATATATTTGCAAAAAATAAACACAAAATTTTACATTGTTCTTGTGACGAAGTGTGGGTTTTTTACAAGTGGTTATTACTTGAAAATAAAATTTTAAATTAATCATAAATTTTGTTTGATTTCCAAAAAACATTAGTTATAGTATACTATATAATACAAAATTGGTTCAACAGAAAAACAATTTTTAAAAATGTTGACGACGAATGATAGAATTTTTAATATTGAAGAATACAAATGTCCAAAATACAATGATTTGGTAAATGTCATAAATTTAAACAAACGTTATGTGTGTAATAATCATATATTTGCAAAAAATAATCACAAAATTTTACATTGTTCTTGTGACGAAGTGTGGGTTTTTTACAAGTGGTTATTACTTGAAAATAAAATTTTAAATTAATCATAAATTTTGTTTGATTTCCCAAAAACATTAGTTATAGTATACTATATAATACAAAATTGGTTCAACAGAAAAACAATTTTTAAAAATGTTGACGACGAATGATAGAATTTTTAATATTGAAGAATACAAATGTCCAAAATACAATGATTTGGTAAATGTCATAAATTTAAACAAACGTTATGTGTGTAATAATCATATATTTGCAAAAAATAAACACAAAATTTTACATTGTTCTTGTGACGAAGTGTGGGTTTTTTACAAGTGGTTATTACTTGAAAATAAAATTTTAAATTAATCATAAATTTTGTTTGATTTCCAAAAAACATAAGTTATAGTATACTATATAATACAAAATTGGTTCAACAGAAAAACAATTTTTAAAAATGTTGACGACGAATGATAGAATTTTTAATATTGAAGAATACAAATGTCCAAAATACAATGATTTGGTAAATGTCATAAATTTAAACAAACGTTATGTGTGTAATAATCATATATTTGCAAAAAATAATCACAAAATTTTACATTGTTCTAGTGACGAAGTGTGGGTTTTTTACAAGTGGTTATTACTTGAAAATAAAATTTTAAATTAATCATAAATTTTGTTTAATTTCCCAAAACATTAGTTATAGTATACTATATAATACAAAATTGGTTCAACAGAAAAACAATTTTTAAAAATGTTGACGACGAATGATAGAATTTTTAATATTGAAGAATACAAATGTCCAAAATACAATGATTTGGTAAATGTCATAAATTTAAACAAACGTTATGTGTGTAATAATCATATATTTGCAAAAAATAATCACAAAATTTTACATTGTTCTTGTGACGAAGTGTGGGTTTTTTACAAGTGGTTATTACTTGAAAATAAAATTTTAAATTAATCATAAATTTTGTTTGATTTCCCAAAAACATTAGTTATAGTATACTATATAATACAAAATTGGTTCAACAGAAAAACAATTTTTAAAAATGTTGACGACGAATGATAGAATTTTTAATATTGAAGAATACAAATGTCCAAAATACAATGATTTGGTAAATGTCATAAATTTAAACAAACGTTATGTGTGTAATAATCATATATTTGCAAAAAATAAACACAAAATTTTACATTGTTCTTGTGACGAAGTGTGGGTTTTTTACAAGTGGTTATTACTTGAAAATAAAATTTTAAATTAATCATAAATTTTGTTTGATTTCCCAAAAACATTAGTTATAGTATACTATATAATACAAAATTGGTTCAACAGAAAAACAATTTTTAAAAATGTTGACGACGAATGATAGAATTTTTAATATTGAAGAATACAAATGTCCAAAATACAATGATTTGGTAAATGTCATAAATTTAAACAAACGTTATGTGTGTAATAATCATATATTTGCAAAAAATAAACACAAAATTTTACATTGTTCTTGTGACGAAGTGTGGGTTTTTTACAAGTGGTTATTACTTGAAAATAAAATTTTAAATTAATCATAAATTTTGTTTGATTTCCAAAAAACATTAGTTATAGTATACTATATAATACAAAATTGGTTCAACAGAAAAACAATTTTTAAAAATGTTGACGGCGAATGATAGAATTTTTAATATTGAAGAATACAAATGTCCAAAATACAATGATTCAGTAAATGTCATAAATTTAAACAAACGTTATGTGTGTAATAATCATATATTTGCAAAAAATAATCACAAAATTTTACATTGTTCTTGTGACGAAGTGTAGGTTTTTTACAAGTGGTTATTACTTAAGAATAAAATTTTAAATTAATCATAAATTTTGTTTGTTCTTACTTCACTTCGTCACAAGAACAATGTAAAATTTTGTGATTATTTTTTGCAAATATATGATTATTACACACATAACGTTTGTTTAAATTTATGACATTTACCAAATCATTGTATTTTGGACATTTGTATTCTTCAATATTAAAAATTCTATCATTCGTCGTCAACATTTTTAAAAATTGTTTTTCTGTTGAACCAATTTTGTATTATATAGTATACTATAACTAATGTTTTTGGGAAATCAAACAAAATTTATGATTAATTTAAAATTTTATTTTCAAGTAATAACCACTTGTAAAAAACCCACACTTCGTCACTAGAACAATGTAAAATTTTGTGATTATTTTTTGCAAATATATGATTATTACACACATAACGTTTGTTTAAATTTATGACATTTACCAAATCATTGTATTTTGGACATTTGTATTCTTCAATATTAAAAATTCTATCATTCGTCGTCAACATTTTTAAAAATTGTTTTTCTGTTGAACCAATTTTGTATTATATAGTATACTATAACTAATGTTTTTTGGAAATCAAACAAAATTTATGATTAATTTAAAATTTTATTTTCAAGTAATAACCACTTGTAAAAAACCCACACTTCGTCACAAGAACAATGTAAAATTTTGTGTTTATTTTTTGCAAATATATGATTATTACACACATAACGTTTGTTTAAATTTATGACATTTACCAAATCATTGTATTTTGGACATTTGTATTCTTCAATATTAAAAATTCTATCATTCGTCGTCAACATTTTTAAAAATTGTTTTTCTGTTGAACCAATTTTGTATTATATAGTATACTATAACTAATGTTTTTGGGAAATCAAACAAAATTTATGATTAATTTAAAATTTTATTTTCAAGTAATAACCACTTGTAAAAAACCCACACTTCGTCACAAGAACAATGTAAAATTTTGTGATTATTTTTTGCAAATATATGATTATTACACACATAACGTTTGTTTAAATTTATGACATTTACCAAATCATTGTATTTTGGACATTTGTATTCTTCAATATTAAAAATTCTATCATTCGTCGTCAACATTTTTAAAAATTGTTTTTCTGTTGAACCAATTTTGTATTATATAGTATACTATAACTAATGTTTTTTGGAAATCAAACAAAATTTATGATTAATTTAAAATTTTATTTTCAAGTAATAACCACTTGTTAAAAACCCACACTTCGTCACAAGAACAATGTAAAATTTTGTGTTTATTTTTTGCAAATATATGATTATTACACACATAACGTTTGTTTAAATTTATGACATTTACCAAATCATTGTATTTTGGACATTTGTATTCTTCAATATTAAAAATTCTATCATTCGTCGTCAACATTTTTAAAAATTGTTTTTCTGTTGAACCACCTTTGTATGCGATCACTTCGTCGTTGCACAAATTTCTAATATACCAATTTAGTATGGGAATGATGTTCTCTTGTTTGTAGGCACATTTTAATTCTTCGGTCACATCAAAATATGGAATGCCGTGCACGTGTATTTCACAATAACGAACAGTTTTTTTGTCTTTTGGCGACAAATAATTGAAAGGATAACTTGGCCGAAACAAATAATGATCGATAAACGAATCATTTTTATTAGATAGTTTTACGTCTAGAATAGCCATTTCTCTACATTGAAAATGTTTATGAGGATATGTAATGTAAAATCCGTCCATGTCGATGATGTATCTAATATTTTTTAGATTTTGTGTCATTTTGAACCAAAATGTTAAAAGTATTTACACGTGACTAAAATATGTTTGTTCCAACAAACTTCACATAACAATTCATTCTTCATTACTTCCCATCATCCCATTTCTTCCTTCTGCTCTTTTCTTCCTGTAATTTAAGAAAACAGAATCACATTCACTAATGATCAACTAATGACTGTCATTGTCAAAAAAGTATTTTTTTAACTTTTTACTTTCTGCTATTGTCTTTGTATTTATGGCTAGGAAATGTCCGCGGCGCGGTCTCAATGCGTGTTGGCGAACTTCACATGCCTTCGAAATTTTCTCAGACATGCAGGTTTCCTCACAATGTTTTCCTTCACCGCCGAGCACGTGGTAAATCAGCACTTAAAATTGCAATTAACAATTTAAGTGGTGTCGGCGGGGTTCGAACCTGGGTCGCGTACTGTGAAATTTACAGCTTGCGCTAACCATCTGAGCTACCACGGCTTAATCATATACACACACAATATTTAAATATAATTTGTTAACACTAAATCATACACACGTAAGAAAATAACAGAAAGAAAAGTAAGTGTGTCAATAGAATAAACACTTAAAATTGCAATTAACAATTTAATTGGTGTCGGCGGGGATCGAACCCGCGTTACGTACTGTAAAATTTACAGCTTGCGCTAATCATCTGAGCTACCACGGTTTAATCATATACACACACAAAATATTTAAATATAATTTGTTAACACTAAATAATAATAATAATAATAATATTCCACAACTATCACACAACGCCATCTAGTCCCAAGCTAAGCAGAGCTTGTGTTATGGGTACTAGACAACTGATAAACATACTTATATATTTCTAAATACATAAATATTATAGATAAATTACACCCAGACACAGAACAAATGATCGTGCTCATCACACAAGCATTTGTCCTGGGTGGGAATCGAACCCACGACCTCCGGCATAACAGTCAGGGTCACTAACCACTAGACCAACAGGCCTGTCGTTCAAAATCATACACACGTAAAAAAATAACAGAAAGAAAGGTAAGTTTGTCAATAGATTAAACACTTACATCTATGGCCTTTGATGCGTTGAAGTAACACAAATGTATTATTGATAGATACACTGCGATCAAACGACCATACACTAACTCCATGACTGCAGTTGCTTGGTCTTATATAGTACCAGTAAGTAATAATTCTAATCTAAAGAATTTCTACAGTAGAATTGATAATAACTTTATGCGTCAACAACCTTATCTCACATTCTTCGTGTTGCGTCTTATTCAGTGTATTGATGACTCAAATAGGTTTTGTATAACGGAAAAAATGCAATTTAATATTTAGAAATCACATAATTGATCATTCCTATGTTAGTCATTGAGTAGATTGTACTGTAGTAATCTACTAATAGCAGTAATATCATGGATACACTAGATGTACAACAACATCTGAAAAAGATTCACCCCAGTCTAGAAAATAATGTTTATGCTGCTAACAGATGTCCATGTACACCCACGTACCAACGTACATACCCAGTCAGGTCATAAGTATTGTCACACAGTAAAAACTTTTCTTTGGGTGCGTTTGGCAGAAAAAAGCGCTAGCAAGCGCTTGTAAGCAAAATGGCGATCGTAAGCGGTAAGCGCTGTCAAATCGTAAGTAGCTATTTTCCTCCAGGACACGATGTTAGTTTTAACGGGGGAACCTAACCTAATTTAAATATATGTTTGTAAAGTATTCATATTAAAAACTTACCAATCATGAATTTTTAATAACATGTATATGTTTATTCATGTCATTATATTACTTAAAACGAATATTGCACAAAACAACTTATCAACTCTACTTCAAAACAAACAAATTAAATAAGCAAAATGGCGGATTGTGTCAGCGCTACTGAAGTAGCAATCGTGGCCTGGCCGAAAACTATTTCAGCGCTTATAAGCGCTTGCTAGCGCTTTTTCTGCCAAACGCACCCTTTTAGAATGCTGGCCACAAAAAAGTTTATTGAATTCGAATTATTCATGAAAATAAAACTGTATAATTTTTAGAATTTTACTCATTTTTACATATGGAGTGGACGCTTAAAAAAGACCGTGTTGCAGTTGCGATTACACGCCAATTAAATTTTTTGATATACTGAAAAATTTGAATATAACCAAAAGATTCGTTTATCGTACCATCAAACGATACAATGAAGACTCTAGTGTAGATGACAGGTCAAGAAGTGGTCGCCCTCGATTTGTTAGGACTCCAGCAGTGATAAAAGCTGTAAAGGTGCGAATTCAAAGAAATCCCAAACGTAAGCAGAAACTGTTGGCCCTTCAGATGGGGTTAAGCAGAACCACGGCGTTAAATGAAGACTTAGGGCTTCGGGCATATCGAAGAAAAACAGGACATCGTTTGAATGCTCGTCTAATGGATCTGAAACTGAAGAGATGCCGCGCTTTGTTGAAGCGGTACGCGGGAAAAATATCGGGAAATTCTTTTTTCGGATGAAAAAATTTTTACCGTAGAAGAGAGCTACAACAAACAAAATGATAAGGTGTACGCACGCAGTAGTGAAGAAGCGAGCAACCGTATTCCGCGTGTCCAACGGGGTCATTTTCCATCCTCGCTCATGGTGTGGTTGGGAGTTTCTTATTGGGGCTTAACAGAGGTACATTTTTGTGAGAAAGGTTAAAAACGAATGCAGTTGTGTATCAAAATACAGTCCTGACGAACCTTGTGTAACCTGTTTCTCATACCATGTTCAATAACAGGCACTGGGTATTCCAACAAGATTCGGCGTCAGCTCATAGAGCGAAGAGCACACAGGACTTTTGCCAGCTCCGTGGCGTAGTGGCTTAGCAATGAGTGGCTGTGCTTGGGGGTCGCGGGTTCGAATCCCGCACGGAACAAGTATTTGTACGACCTACAAGTAATTGTTCCGAGTTTGGATGTTTGTCCTTGTGAAATTTGTGTTTGTAAACTGCCCCCACGATACAGGAGAAAAACCTAGTGTGGAGGTAACGTTCTTTAAAAACAAAAAAAAAAAGACTGGCTGGCGGCGCGTGAAATCGACTTCATCCGACACAAAGACCAATCCAGATTTGAATCCGTTAGATTACAAGATATGGCAACACTTGGAGGAAAAGGCGTGCTCAAAGCCTCATCCCAATTTCGAGTCACTCAAGACATCTTTAATTAAGGCAGCCGCCGATATGACATGGACCTCGTTCGTGGTGAGATAGACGACTGGCCGCGCAGATTGAAGGCCTGTATTCAAAATTACGGAGGTCATTTTGAATAAACTATAGTGTCATAAGAATCTATGTTTTGTTAAGTTCATTTTGGTATATAAATGGTTACATAATGAATAAACTTGTTTCAATTATTTTATATTAAACATGTGATAGAATTTATGACCTGACTAGGTAATATGCAATTTGGGTACAGATGATAAACCAGGGTCACATTGGGTAGCTTTATATATCGATACGAATGACGTCGGTGAATATTTTGATTCATATGGACGGGCACCTGTACGAAATTGTAAAAGATGGAACTGGAATGTTGATAGGACTTCAGTTTGTGGCGAATATTGCTTAATGTATTTGCTATATAAGTTTCAGGGATGTTCAATGCATAGTTTTACGAGTATATTTACAGAGAACACATTGTACGACGATATGTTAGTGGATGAGATGTTTCGCTCCTATTTTATAGATAATAAGTAATAAGATTTTGTATTTTATAAATAAAAATTTTAACAAAATTGGGTAATGTGTTTTATTAATGAGTCAGATTAGTGTAGATAGGAACAAAGGTGTATATAACAATATCACCACGCTGAGGAAGAATAGATAATGACGGTATTGAATGAACAATAGATAAGTAGATAAGAACAATGGAGCGCTAATGACGGTGGAGGCTCGAAGCGGATATCAATTAGATAAGAGTTAATTGATCTGCACATCTCCGGAACCGTGCATCCTACGCAAAAATGGACCGCAGATTCGTGATCAGAGCATGCCAAAACCTTTTTTTTTTTTTTTTTTTAGGATCGTGAGTCGACGAACGTCGTACTTGTGACTCAGTGCGCCAGAACTGGTACAACCTTTCTACAAGTGCGCCAGAACTGGTACAACGTAACTACGCTATTGCTCCTATTAAATTTATTTTTATCATGTAATCCTGAATACCGCTTTTAAAAACTTTATAGCCAACTGCTCCAGTTCAGTAGTTTTTTTCCAACCATGTATTCAAAATTAATACTTTGTCCAGTCTCGACTGTACTGAAAAAAATGTACTACACGAGTATAGCGTGTAACTTTAGAAGTTGGCGCTTTTAATATGGATTCCAAAATAGTATATTATTTGCAAGATTAGTTGTAAAATTATGGATTTTTTTTAAAGAAATCCTGTTGTAAATTAATTTTCCTTACCTATTTAAAACGATGTTTGTGTAAAACCTATTAATTTATTAAAGTTTGAGTGAAATGGAGGGAACTACTTGACGAAGTGTGAGCGAGACAGATAGTGAATGAATTGTTCTGGTTCCTTCCGTTTCACTCAAACGAGATTCTTAAGTAACAGGTTCGAGGAACGCCTGAAGCTTGAGGAAACAAATAATCTTGCAATTGTTATGCCATTTTGGAATCCGTATTAAATGTGCCAAATTTTAAAGTTACTTGCCGAACTTGTGTGGTGCATTTTTTTTCAGTACAGTCATTTAAAACAGGGCAAAATATAAATTTTGAATATTTTGTTGGGAATAAAATTACATTTCCTTCTGGACTGTAGCAGTTGGCTTTAAAATTTAAGCAACGGTTGTTAGAAGCCTTATTCAGGATAACGTAATTAAACAAATATAAAAAAGTTAGAATTTGTAGCAACATGAGTTAAGAGACCATCGCATTTTATCTATTTTTTTTTATAAAAGCATGCAATTTTTAAAATACATACCAATTTTTTATATTTTTGTGTTACAATATTATCATATATATTTTATTATCTAAATAATCAGAATAAATAACCATTAAAGCGGGGTAGATGACAATGTAGTAAAACCATATAAGAAGTGAGCTGAAGTGGCAAAAAGTCGGCCATATACCTTGCAATACCGCTAATACATATTTCTTTATTAAATCATTTTCGAAACAACTAAGCAATAAATTTTAACATCTGTAACAAGCACGTCCTTTAAATTGAACGATGGTAAGATTAAAAAGATTTTCAGTGGGCCCTATAAGGGCCATAAAAGCGGCAGTTAAATTTAAATCTCATAGATTAAAGGCGATCAGCTGTCAGAAGCAAACATTACACATTCGCACTTTACTGTATACGTTCTAATCCTGCACTTGAAATATGCTCGAGGGTCCACCCTAGGATCCAACGCGCCCCAGGATATTGTCCAATTCACTGACAACATCTAGCTGGAGATTAACGCTCGGATACCTTCATCTTTTGAAAAGGGGGTATGGTCGTAGATTGAGGTGAAGATGTGTATATAGAGTTGATACTACCTCCACTCATAAATTACAAGATTGTTTTTAAATTCCCTTTTTCATAATTATCATGTTACAAATATGTATGTTTAATTCCTTATTCATCCACACCAGCTCGATGCTTGACAATGCTCAACCACGCCATTACCATTGAGGAATTTACGTTTTTTTTTCCTACTTTTGTTAAGTTTCAAGATCGTATGTGCAATTTCATTGGTGTTTTAATAGCATTAAATATGAGCCGCGTGCTTGTTTCCCTCCTACTATAAAAATACTGCTGGAAAAAGACCTCCTTACGTTGGTTTAAGACACCGATTTTAAATATTAATTAATACATTTTCTGTATTTCAAGGCTTTCAAGCAAATTAGCATTCGTCATCATTAAAGGTTTCATATTTAATGAACTGAGACTTGGTACCGTGATAAGAAATATCAACTAATTACAATTAAAGTAAAATTTCGTATTTCAAATACTTATCCTGGTTAATATTGGACCACGAAAATCCTGATGTTATTGTTTACTCCCATTAATAATCGAATCATGTTAACCACGGGCAAAATACGAGAACAGATCAATATAATAAAAAAAGATCAAATTTACATAGAGTTACAGCTCTAAGTAGATCTCAAAAAGCGTAAACTCCCGCGGGGCCGGGTTACGAAAATTAGACCCCCGGGAGCTAACTGCATCCGACCTGCATATGTGCATTAAGTTGGCCAGGTCTATGCAATACCACACGTTTTTGTTTTATAAATATTTTTAAGGCTAGTTCTTGTTAACGTTAAGCTATGGCTTATGGCAATATTATTTCTTGCATGCCCGACGTTAAATACTGTCGCCGGTGACGGTAAAGTTCTTGCAATTAAAAAATATATACGTATAAACGTATACTCGTATAATGTACATCTTTTGTTCAGTTATTATTTCATAAAAATATTTACATATTGTTCGTAATAAATAAGATCAACAAAATAATAGGTTTAGACACGTATTTTTATTTAATAGAAAGATGGTGATGAAGGGCTACTTCAACCTATTGACAATAGAACAAAAAAGTCTACTGTGTGGCTGGATAAGGTTTAGAAATGCCTCTTAGCTTGTAATTATGCTGGTGCGTTTACTCTTCAAACCGAAGCGCAGCAGCGAGTGAACTGTAAAGGTGATTAAAAACCGGATGGACTTAGGCAGAAAATCTCTAAAACCTAATGCATTTTCTGATCTTTACTTTCTCATCTCTAGAACCCAGTATATTTTCTGTCAATATGCTAAAGTAAAAGGCTGAAACTATTATTACAGTACAGTAGTATTTAGTGTATAGTACGTAAGAGTATTTATATAATCTTGTAACATAAAATATTTGTGAACTTTGCCTGGCACGCTCGGTGACCACTTACTACCTAACACTAATTATGTATTTTTGTTTTTAATGTATTTCTCATTTAAGTGAATTTTTGTAAATTCTTATGAGAATAAATGTCTTTGATCCTAAGTGTAATATGGTCAACCGGTTTATACGGTCACTTTCTTATAACTCGAAAACTACAGCCATGTTTGCATAGAAGGCTATATGATTCGATAGCTATTAGCTACTCATGAGTCAATCAAATAATAAAGAGTCCAAAGGACACTGCACTATCGAAGCCATTCTAACAGTTGATATTATAGTAAATATTTTAGTATGGCGTAATGTAGTTAGTTTTCTTTAAGTTGATTTTTCGAAGTGTTCTTAATTATTTCCAAAGCGTGTTTGCAATTTTTTTTATTAATATATTAGTTATAGTATACGACTTTACGTTTTTGTATCTATCCTCCTCCTAGTTTTGGTTTTATAGGAGGGCAAAGCTTAAGGTGACATGATATTACCCTCATGTACCTTAGTAGTAATCGCAGAAGCACTTCGTAGCGTAATACTAGAAGATTCTACTTTACTTAAAATAAAAAAAGTTGCAGATTATGCTCCCTTCCGTTTAACAACATCCATAGTGCTCGATACAGTACCCGGCTTTCGCAATGAAGTTATCAAGAATTTCGGGGGGTCGACTCACCGCGGGGACCCGTCGCTAGAGCACGACAAAAAAACGTTCATGTCGCATTGCGTTACGTTTGTTAGGGGAGATCGGCAAATACTGAATAATGTATAACTGTCTTATTCATACAGTTAAAAGTTTAAACTCCCTCTATTGACTAAACAATTGTCGAGTGACATGACAAATGTTCAGTCTTTTGCAGTATCAGCAACAGTAAATCAAATATATGATTAAATATAGTATTGGTAGAGCCACGCTGCAGTTATGTATATTACGATTGCAGCACGAATGGGTCGGTTCGATCAATTCAGCAACACGCTCTCACAGAATACCAGCGTATGGTAGCAGCTTAATACTGCTGTGTTTCTAATGGTGAGTGTAAAGATCCGGAGACCCTTTTTTGCTGGAAACGAGGTGACAATGCATCTGCGTTTTGATATAATGATTTCTTATATTTACGCGAACACTACACATTGAAATAATACTCGTTTTTACGGAATTTATCGCGTATATTTAACTTTTTAATACCCGACGTTTCGAGAGCTTTACAGCACCCATGGTCACGGGAAGGACTGAGATGTTTAACGTCCAGATGTCATAGTTAACCGCGGTTAACATAGATTAAAATTCGCTTTCGGAACAAAAGTTAAATTTTAATCTATGGTAACCGCGGTTAACTATGACATCTGGACGTTAAACATCTCAGTCCTTCCCGTGACCATGGGTGCTGTAAAGCTCTCGAAACGTCGGGTATTAAAAAGTTAAATATACGCGATAAATTCCGTAAAAACGAGTATTATTTCAATCTGCGTTTTGATCCTTAATCGAGGATAAATGTAGATGTCTTTGGGCCAAAGCATCCACTTAACATCAGGTGGACTGTGTGCTCGTTTGTCACCGTTATTCTATAAAAAAAGTTGATCAGGAAGATGTAACTATCACTTAACATGTTAAATCGTGATGAAGTAACTTAAGTAAAAATTAATAGTTATAATAATAACGATAGATTGATAGATAAGTCGATTAATCAAGAAATGTCCGCAACCCTGCTCTAAATGTGATCGATATTCAATGTACTTTTATTTCTCGGAAATGTTGTTTGTTATGTATTCAAAAAGGAAAACTACCTTTTGTTGACGAGCCATGGATATTCTATATGTATTTATGAGCTATAATGACTCATGTTAATACATATAATATGTCGGATTAATGCTAAAGAGAAAAATCAAACGTATACCTACGTATACATTTCACCGCTTTTATCCAAATCGACAGTTTAACGGCTAATAACGACTAAACTAAAGTAGGCTTTACAGCCTACTTATCTATGATATCACTTTTTTTGGCTTAACCAGGCATTAAACTATCTCAATTTTGTAAAAATAGATTCAGCGGTTTAGCCATAAAATCTTGAGACAGACATTACAGACATTACAAACATTGCAGACATGACAGACATACGTAGGTACATAACTAGAAAACGTATTTGGACATAGTAGGTCTGTGTCTGTGGACATGAGTATCAATATCTTCTTTAACTTTGACAGTCGGGTATAAAATAAGGCAATATGAAGGCTGGAGAATCGTCCAATAATGGGTACGAAAGGGGATGTAATAGAAAAGCTGGCGGTCGGTAACAAAAGGGTGAGCCAGAGTGCGCTAAAGCTAAGCGCTAGACCGTTGCATTTACACTCAGTTTTAATCAATGAAGTTTCGAGGCGATAGGTCGCTTGCACAAAGGAAGTAATTGAGTCGGCGACGACTGAGCTGGTTTAAGGCACGAGCGGGCAAAGTTTGCTAAGAATTGAACATGTCAAAGAAATGCTTATATTCAGTTTTCCTGATTAACAACATTTAAATAAAGTAAGTACTTTTAAAAGAAACTTAAAATAAGATTCAAAATATATTCATTTCCATCTTTTAAAGGAACGAAATATAGACATTTTTTGTGATATCAAGTCGTGTATATCAAACACTCAGAAATCGTATTTTTATCTTTCTAAAACCGTCCTGCTGGTATCAAGGAAAAAGCTCGTAATTCTGTTGACACGATACATCAAATTTTATCGATGACATGGGCAAATACTCGCGGAACAAATGTTGGAACGATAGATCGGCGCTTATCTTCCATGATTCGGGTCGGAGGATTGCAGCTGGCTGCGACTTGCAAGTCGTTATTGAATTGTGGCTGGTAGCAGGGCTGACACAGATTCCTAAAAAATATATGACCTGTGTATTAAATAGTATGGCAAGTGTTATGTTATGTTACAAGAAATACTACGAGAATGTTTTTTTTTTAAATAAAATCTTTAAAAACAGAGGTTTTTGGATCTTTATAAACATGTTAGTATTTTAATTTTAATACTAAAATAATTCAAGCGTTTGTTACCAGAGAATTATAGTAAATAATATCTTCTTTTCTTGAGAGAATTGAAAATAGGGTGTATCCTTTATTTAAAAATGCAGTGTTTTTATGTAACAGAAAGGAAAAAAGCATGCGGCTCACCTAATGGTAAGCGATCGACGCCGTCCATGAATATCTGTAAAACCTGAGAAACAGCAGATGCGTTGCCGGCCTTTGACAAAGATGTAGGAGGTACCACACATAAATTATTATGACGAAGTATAATATTATATTCTATATTGAAATTCCTATTCAAAATACGGCCAGTTCGATAATCTGCTTAAAGTACTTGATAACCCTTGCATTTAGTGAGACAGCAGTCTACGCGTCCTCTCTGAGATAGATTTCATTGAATAGAGGAGTCGCGGAAATATTGCCTCTCCAACCGAAGAATGCTATTTCCTTGCACAATGAAACAATACAATGAGACGATTTTGAGACTGTTTGAGTAGTTTTATTGTTGCCGCAATTTTTCTAGTATCTGAGTATTTGAGAATATATAAGGACAAGTTTTTAAAGGTTTTTTAATGGTCTGAAAGTTCAATAGTAAATTAAAATATAATTGTTTTTCAATGTATTTTTTTCTTCATTAGCCTGTAAATGTTTACTTTTGGACATGGCTTCTCCCGTTACTGGTAAGATTTTCCCACTTGGCGGCACCTTTAAAGTTGCTGTTCATCGTCGTTCTGGGTATATTACGTCTAGAGGCTGTAACATTTTAATGGTCTATATTTAGGTTGTAAGCACGACTGTTAATCATCAGGTCCAGGATTCAAATCCGGGAATCCAGGATGAAAAGTTGGTTTTTCAGTCAAGAAATTCTCAGTAAATGCTCGGAGTCTAAACTTGTGGTGTTTAACCACCGAGCCTCGAAAAGTACGTAAAGCTGTTGGTGCTGCGTGTAATCTCTCTTCGATCGTGTTCGATAGTGTCCTAAGACTATGAGAGTGAAATAATAAAAAGTGAACATCCTGTGTGTGTATGTGCACATTCATGAATTGAATGAATGACGCAGAGGGCTAGTCCCCCTTTAAGACTGGCCGTCTTGACCGAAATTCGGTCTAGAAGGCATTATTATTATTATTCTGGCATTTCACATTGTTCTCTCTTACGACCAACGCGGAATGAAATGAGGTGACGGGTTCTTTTACGCCACCACCACATGACAAAATAAATAATATTTTTAGTATATATGTACAATATAGTATTTAATATCTTATAAAACTTTTCTGATTTGAAGGGTTAAGTTCATTATAATTACGGGCTTGGAGACATTGCGTCATAGTCCTCAAAGGTTTCTGTGGTTTTCTTTGTTTGAAGTTTGCCGACGGTAGTCACCACCACCATCAGGTGGACTGTAAGTTCGGTAGTTACTTTAATATAGCAATAAATATTAATTTCTTAGTTTTCGAGTCAGAGTGTTGTGATTATCCCGGTGTCTGTCTGTTTTTTTGCATAAGCGCTTGTATATCAGCACGTACACCTGTGGTACTATTGGAGGATTAGGATGAATGGCGTATTGTATACATTGAGTGTTGTGAATTCTGTGTTCCTCAGGGGTCAATCCTTGGTCCACTTTTATTCTAAATATATGTCGATGCGAATACCGCTAACTCACATTTGGACAGTGCGGCGTACTTTTCTTGCCTTAAAGCCCTCTTAAAAATAAAAAGAGGTCTGTGTTTTACAGTACGGCGTATGTATTAGCTTACTTTAAAGTTAGGTTATTTATAATTTAGTCGAATCAATAAAAGTGTATACTAAAACACCTGTGTTAACTAACACCCTTCCTGAAGAAAGGTTAAAAAAGAGAGATACTTTAATAAGGTAATTTAATAAATAATACTTATGTAGGGTAATTTAATTAATAATTTCTTTCGCTCATAATTTTAATTTACAATCCCGCAAGAAAGAATTCGGGCTTGTCGTGTAACTACAGTGGTATGTACAGCGAGCGCTTAGTCTCTCAGCTAGCACGGCTCATCCCAACCAAAGCAGCACACAAGCATTATGAACATCAATATACGAGCCCACATAGAACTCAGAGTTCTTTTAGAAGTGTACAAGAGCATAGAAAAGAGGTTGTATTCTTATAAGAGTGTTTTATAAGTTATTATACAGCTCAATCTGTATAAAGTCTGTGTTATGGAATGTATTATGGGATAGTTCATAATCAGTATGTGAAAACTCTAGTATACGGCTTTAAGTATTTCGTAACACTTGAATGTGATTTTATCATTCAACTGTAAAGAAGCTGTTTTTTTCTATGCTGTCACTTGCTTATTACAGCTCTATTATAGTATAATTCAAATCTTATTTCTGAAAAATGGTGTATGTAAAATGTTTTCTAAAACTTATTTTTATGGCGTAATTGTACAATTTTATAAAGACAGTAGTTTTATTACTTCTGTCTGTAAGGGTGATATAAAAAAAACATATATATCACTATTTTGATATATATATATATATATATATATATATATATATATATATATATATATATATATATATATATATATATATATGTGTTTTTTTAAAATAGAATATATATATATATATATGTTTTTTTAAAATAGAATATCACTATTTTGCACGCGTTGCGTGTTTATATTATGTTAGTGAACGAAATTGATTTGTTACCAATACGTTGAAAAAGAGAACAGATTTGGTGCGGTTAGAAGATCATAGTAAATGTAAATAAAAGTTGTGCAACACTTTTCCCAAGGTAAAGTTTTTCATTTTTTATACCAATCGCAAAAAAAAATTATATTACGTTAAGTTGAAAAAAAAGTGCTATGCAACGTAGGTAATAAAAATATTCTATTATACAACTGATTAAAAGCTAATGGATGTATGATAGAATCCATAACATACATAGTACCATAGTACGGCTACTAAGACTATAAGACCCTCGAAATACCGTTTAGGCTATTTAGTAAATTGTCACAATTTTTGGAACTATATAAACAAAATTTAAAAAATAATTTTAAGAATAATAAATATTATTTTCAGCCTATGCGATTATTTACGGTTCGACTAATGATCACTGTACTCCAATGTGCCGTCATATCCATGAATTAGATTTTTTTTATTTTAACCTATACAAACGATATTTAGCTACCGTTTTTGTATTTACATTATTTAGTTATTTTGCTGGCACGTCAATTTTTTTGATAGAAAATATATGCTAGTTGACGGTAAATCTAAGTTTGCACTTTCTATTCATCAACTATCACCGTCAAAACTCAACTCCAATTCGAGTATAATAACATGTTAAATATTTTTTTACTCTGGAATTAAATCATTCAATAAAGTACATAAATAATTTAGAAAAATGTCTACTTACTACACAACTTCATATTTTGGAAAATTCTTAAGCGTTTTATTGGAGTTCTTAAAAGAAGCTTCAAAAAAAAAAGCGCGAATGTGACAAGAGCCGAGCGAAAAACTTGCACGATTCGCTTATAAAAGACTATAAAAATAAAAAAGCGGGATGTCGTCGAGGGAAATGATCTCCGAGTCTTCCCGGACGAACTTAAATTACATCTCGGCTGCGTATTCATAAACGTGATCTTTATAATTTTTTTGTTGTGCCTGTCCGCGGAATGAGATAACTTTAAATGAAAGTTTTTTTTTGTCTTTGTGTCATCAGAACTATATAAATTTTTACTTTTTTATCATACAGAAATTTCAATATCATTGTCATCGATAAAAAAATTGTTTAGATAAAAAACATTTTATACGAAACAAATATTGAATAACTGAAATAACTTTTCTAATAGTCATTAAATATTTAATTTAAACAATAAATGCTTATTAAAAATAAAGAAAAGATTATCAAAACAGAACGGATACAGCTTGTGTGTTAAATACACACTTCTGCTATACTGTATTTTCTCTTAAAGTAGTTAAATTTTATTAAAAATAATTAATGTTAAAATGTATATGCTGTGTCATCGTATATACTTAGTTTAATATTAATTTCTAATGATAAAGGTTATAAGTACCTTGTAAAAACGACTTTTCATTGTGATGTTTACTGTTCAAAATTTAGTATTAGGTAATGTTATAATAAAATATCAATGTTACTTTTATTCATCTAACATCATATTATATCCATTTGCAACGCATAGGTCTTCTACCGTTTCTTCTATATTTATTTTTGGAATTCCAGTAAAAACAGAAACCCTCTGCAATACTGCGGAAACAAATTATTGACACTCATTATCTGTCAATATTCTTTGCAGTGTTGCGCTGACCCTCAGAGGCGAATATAAAGACTCGTTATAGCACCCTCCTGTGCATTCGTAACGGGAACACTAACACATAGTTAGGGATGCACCGTCACGTACTTCTACATTTTATGAAAATATCGAGTCTCCCTTTACCCCGTTAATGGTTTTATAGGCGAATTAAGAGGATCCGTCTCATTTAGGATTAAAAAATATTTTAAGTAGTGGCACAGAATATTAATTGTGCATGCGCTTAACAGGCTGTTAAAGTACTTACAGTTTTGTGTTACCATCGTTAGTGTAGTTCGTGGTAATATCGTAGTGTTACAAATAAAAAAAGCCTAAGCAAAGGATTTTTCTTATTTATGAATAATGTACTAAATAACAAGAATAATAAAATAAATATATTAAAATGAACATCTTAGTAGCAAAAATTAGCTGCAAACTTGGTAACTGATCATCAAAAAGTTGATTTGACTGCAATAGTTAATTATGGTGACCATTTAGTATTCTTGCAAGTTAGATATTTATTATGCATAACTTAATAATGCAACATAACTTGCGGTGATATTTGGTTTGAAGTAATTTATTTTAACAAATATAACAGAACACTTTACTTTATGTAACATTTTAGTGGATCGACAATAGAAGCATAGGGATTTGCGAAGCCGTAATTTTAGGGGTGGCCTCCAGCCCCTGACCTCGTGACTCAGAACATCTTAATCAGGGCTCGGCTCCTGCTACCTCATTAAGTCACACGCCTTGTATCGATATTCAGTAATAAGTGTCACGCTTTGTTTGAGCTTATTTCGGGCATTGGCTTGTGATGGGGGAATATTGGAAATTTTGGTAAAATCGATATGTCGCAACGTTTGTTGTAGGGTTTAGGTAAATGTACAATTTATTTTTAAATCACTTAATGCATTTACGTAATTGTACATTAATACTATATAATTACATAATTATATTTATAGATTACGTGTTTAACTTTGTTTGGGTTGGTCAATTTGATTTAATACAAGATTCTGATATTTATTTAGGCTTTTATTGACTTTCCGTATATAACATTAAGTAGTAGGTACTTCAGGTGTTAATAGTGGTAATAAATTTAGGTGAAAGGTGAAAATGTAAACTTTTTCTTCAAATGCGTCTGATGTTTAGTAAGGTACTAAAAACTCTAGTTAAGAAGACGCAAATACTAATATAATGTACTAATACTAATATAATACTAATATAACTATGATAAAAACAGATAAAAATACCTATGAAATTAACGAATTTTCAAGAGTAATTTAAACTTACGGAAATCAAAGCATGGCTAAGAAAGTGAAAATGACCTAGCTTGTAGATTACGCCATTTATTAAAATATTTCCGCACTTCTAAGACAAAAATCGGCTTCATTTCGATTCATTTTTTTAAAGACAATTAAAAAAATATACTTTATCTACATATAATTTTAATTCTAGCTGAAAGCGTAAAGAGGCTGATTGTTTTAATGTGATGTTAATATGTTATGGTAATTATATAAGAAAGAAAAACATGTCTTGATAGTTCACACGCGATAGAAGTCAAACCTTTAAATTAAATGAAATTTATAATATACATAATATAAATTTCACGGCAGATGATTTATTGATTAGTATAATAATTTTCAACCACAAGTGTTGCACTAAAAATAATTTTTTGCAGCAAACAAATTTTATTATCCTTGTTTTTAGACACACTGAGTCCCAATTTGTTGTGTAATAAATCAAAAGAATATTTTGTTCTGAGTAAAATTGCTTTGCAAAAGCGCCTTAAAAAATATTTTATAGGTAAAGTTTATAACTAACAAAAATTGATTGAATCTCAAGGTGGTATGTAAAATAGACGATAGGCCTAAACACGATTAATTTAATATCTAGCAGGCCAAATCCTATAGATTAATATGTATATCTCTTTTTGGTGACGAATTTTCGTTTCCTCGACTTTCAAATCACAATTATTCTAAAGAAGACTTAACTTTAAAACAATTTTACATACGTCCTTTCTGTTCGGCATGAAGCTCTCATTTCTGAGAAGTTTTTGGGGTAATAAACGGTTTGTCATGTTGCTCAAGTGCAAATTAGCTGTTTTGAGTAATATACTCGATGGTAATATGGCCACCTTATTTTTCCCTTTTGCTTTTCCGCCCTATAAAACCAAAACTAGTAGGAAGACAGAGACAAAAATACAAAAATATAAATACTAATATATTGAGAAAAAAATAGCATACAAGTTTTAGCAATAATTAGAAAAACTTAGAAAAATCAACTTAGAAAAATTTAATTACACCATACAATATTAAAATCGACCAAATTATTAACTACCTATAATGTACTGTCAAAATGGCGTCGATAAAGCCGCGCCCTTTTGACCCTTTATTATTCGATTTACTTATGTGGAGCTATCGTATCACATAGGCATCTATGCAAACAAGGCTGTAGTTTTTGAGTTATAAAAACGTGAACATATTAACCGGACGGCTATATTACCCTCCCGTACTATACTTGAAATATTTTTATAATTTCTCACATAATATGCACGTTTCCTTCGCAATCAAACACATGTTAAACGCTTTATGTTGCGTTACGTTTTATTTTTATTTCGAACTATTCTAAGCCAGAGTTTAACTACTATTCCACCTGATGGTAAGTGGTTACAGCCGCAGTTAGTGAAGCGCACTGACTAAAGAAAAGTCTAATCACTCTTGCCTTGAAGACAATCAAATTGTAATTGAATGAAAAAATAGATGCTGGCAACTTATTCCACTCCTTTGATGTACGCATGACGAACGATGAAGCAAACCTTTGGTTTGAGTGCATGGTAAGTAGACAAGGAAGGGGTAGAAATTGGGCGAGAGTCTGGTTTTCCGTTTTCTTCTTTATTTCTCCTTCTTAAAAACGTTATCGCAAAACTAAGTTTTCATCTTGTATCGTGAAGGCGTTTTACATACAAGACTTGCTCATGGACCTTCATCTCATTGTGGTATCAGGCCTTAAAATACCATAGCAGGATTTAATATTTGCGGTTCTGTGGCATCTTTTATGTGCTATGTAACATTGTGTTAGTGTTAGACCCTTGACTGACATTGTTTAACGAATCTTGTGAGTATTAATTAGAATGGTTTCAAACCTGTTTTATCCTTGATGTTGTCTTTTTTAAGTATGTCAATTTTTTTGTTTCCAGTATGAACTTTTCATGTTTCATTTGATGGCCGAGTTGTAACAAATATAAAAAAAGTTATCCCCACATTAGGATTTTAACCTATATCGTAGAGGCAATTTACATACATAAAATGTATAAGAACTAACATCCAGAATCGGAACAATGATTTGTAGGCAATACAAATACTTGTTCCGTGCGAGTTTTGAACCCAAGGCCCGTGACGCCTCAACTTAATACTCAGCCACTGAGCAATGGAGCCTGGAGCCGAGTATTTATATCAATTTGAATGTGGGTCAAGCACAAATTTTTATCGAAAAAACTCATTTAACAAAATGCTAGCTTTTACAGATTAAAAAAGACATTATTCTTTTTAGTAAAAGTATAATGATTTTTAACAAGTATTAATTGTAGTCCTATTCCACTACATTACATATTTCCCGCCGTAAGGAGCGTTATTAAATTTCCATTAATTTTGAGACTCCTACAAATGAACTTAATTTTATCATATTAATGCAAAATATATAAATTTATATATTTTGCATGTGTACTGAATTTATCTATCAAACTCTTGAGGAATATTATTTCACTTTATATTGTGCATAAAATTTTACAGTATGGTGTTAGTCGGGAGATTCTGTATTGTATCGGGAGTCTAAAGAATTTGTCATGTTTCGGGAGAATCGAGGCAAATCCGGATCAGCAACCATTAACCTGTACCCAGCAATGAGATGTGCTTAAGATGATATTTTACTTTTTACTAAACAAATTCATTTTATTATATTACGTATAATAACATTCATTACAATCCCGCATTGAAAGTATCTAATTAAGAGACAAATGCAATAACATAAAGCAATTGTCGTAGCCTCTAAGGGATAATGAGAACGGGGGTCCGTGGTACCAATATTAACGACACGTGATGCCGCATATGTGATTGCATCCGGAACATTCGATAAATAAACCGGTGAGAGTTTTATTGATTTCACTTCAAACTAAATATTTATAAAATATTATTTCACGATGGTACGGTGTTAATAACGATTTAAAACATTACAGGTTTAAATTATGTTAAGTAATTTATTATTTTCCTTATGAACAGAGAAACTATTCAAAGATGGCGTGTTACATATTATATTAAAGAAGTAAAAAATAGACTCGTATAGTACAAAAACTATCGATTTAAAACTGAAACGAAATGAAAAAAAAACTAAGCGTTTTTAAACGTAAAGAAATTATGAAAGACAATATTTATTTGGATACTACAATTTTTTATTATTAAAGTTTGAGCTAATCACGAAAAATGAATGTTCATGGTGATAATATAAGATCCACGGCTTTTTCTGCCATATCCTGAAATATTTGGCATATTTCGTAGCGGGGGAAGTAAAGTTGCTAAGAAAATGTAAGAGTACTTACTACTTACATGTTTTTTCGCGAAATATTAGTTATATTTTATATTAATTAAATTAGAAATTAATAAATCTAACGGACGGATATTCCTTAATGTAGAAAATAAAAAAGTATAAAAATTTAAAGAATAAACTACTGAGGCAATACCTCCGTACCTTATGTGTATTTATATACTGTAGAAACAGATAAACATTTATTTAATACCCGAATTATAATGATATTGTTGAATAGGTAGGTACATAAACTCACCTCAGCCCCAAATAGCGACTTGTGATGAGCGGAAGGTTATCATTGATACATACTTATAGTAGTCGAGTAGTACCTAGTGCTTTAATGGAAAGTTCGACGTTTATGTTGCTATTAAAAGCGAGCGAAACAAGCGCAATAACATTTTTAACCGACTTAAAAAGGCAGGAATTACCTCAGAACTTTTTTATGGGTGAACTGCTTTTGATGATTTTTTTTATTTGAAAGCTAGTGCTTCTCGTGCGCTCCCATATAAATTTAATCAAGATCTGACCAGTAGTTTTTGAGTTTTTTTTGATGATGTTCTGAATCTATTTACATTGAAGTCGGATGAACAAAATTTTTAATTTTATCACTTGTGGTTTTTTAATTATCACATATGTTGGTTGAGTACAAGGTTTATCTCCACTCACAAAAACTTTGGTCCGTCTAGTTGCATTTCTGCTTTATTTATTAACATATTAGTCAATGTTTATTCTCGTCCAGGCTGCAGTCAATAGTAAGTTTATCTTGGCTACAAAAACTATTGAACAAACTAATTTGATAATTAAGTGAAAAGTTTAATTATGCACTGGTAACAATTTAAGCCATACGGTGCCTTATTTGTAGCCATTAATAAGAGACGACGACACCCAACATTGACGCTACATTATTACATTCCCGTTAGATTAATACCCAACAAAGTTTCGTAAAAGCATTCCGTAGTTAACTTAGTTGAGTCGATGGTAAACCTAATGAGGCAGCACTTATACCAATTTGAATTTGTGGCTGTACGTAAATATATAAAATACCTTTGAAAGAATTGTTTTTATGTTTATGGGTTTAAGACTACAGTAGCTAAGGGTTTAGGTTTTATTTAGGTTTTTGAAGTGAATACTTTATTTGATTTAAAACTCGATGAAACGAAAAAGCGACACTAAAAAGAAACAAACATGTACAAGTATAGGATTTAGCTAGCGAAAAAATGAGATAGACTATTATATTAAAGGCGTGTTTAGGCCATCTAGCGTCCATTTTACGTACCACTTTGAGAGTCAATCAATTGTTATTCGATAAAATGATTTTACCTATAGAATGAAGTAGATGGCGCTATTACAAAGCAAATTAACTCGCAATTTTCTGAACGTTTCACTTCTACCGCGTAAGAACTACACATGTTTTTTTTATAAAACTGAAGTGACAGGTTAATTTACAGTCCAATTGATGGTAAGTGGCTACTGCAGTCCACGGACATATGCAGCCTTCACACTTCAAACGCCATCTTCAAGCAAAGAAGCCTACATATACGTGATCACCTTTGGGAACTATGATGGAATGCTTCACAGCCTGATAATATACTGGGCTCTTTTTACCCTTCAGACCTGAAGACTGCAGTGCAAGCGCTACTATTTGGCGACAGAGATAAGTAGGACAGACTTCTTGGCAGAAAAGGAGACCTACTGTTACGAGCTTGAGGTTCGTGACAATAAAAATTGCCGATAAAATTACCTAAATTAACACTTTAATTTATTTTACACAAATTAAAGTTAAAAACACTAATAATTAAACACACTAATTCACTTAATTTCGCTCCGAAGCTTCGCTTGTGTCGCCGAGTTCAACTCTGCCCGATCGCATCTTGCAGCGCCTATTTATATAAATTAGCAAATATCCAGAATGTTCAAGTAAACACGCGCAAGGTACCGAGAGTTCGAGTTTTAAATTTCAAGAAGTTTATAGTTCTTCGGTTCGAGACTAGATGGCGCTAGTGCGTCGATTCGAGCGCGTAACACTACTAATACTAGTCCTAATACTAGTCCTAGTAAAATGAATTGCGTAATTTGACATAGCAGGTCTGAAATTCGACTTGGAATGTTGTTGTGATTGTGAGTTTGTGAGTCATTTAGCGCAAAAACAGTGACAAAGCTAATTTATGTTGCACAAGTGGACGGCAGAGTCGGGAAGGGACACCCAAGGCGAAAGTATATCGACCAAATTGGCAATATATTGAAAATGGACCAAATTGAGAGTATCCCTAACCGAAGAGCGTGTATGCGAATGTATATAGAATGTGGATGTGGAGGAGCCGAGAGTAGTATATCAGGATCGTGCCAAATGGAAGTCCGTAGTCTCTGCCTACCTCTCTGGGTGACAGGCGTAAGTATTAATGAGTTTTTTATGTTAGCGCAAGCATTTAGTTGTCGGCGTTTCTATTGAAATTAATACAATATCTAGTATTTATTTCTTTTGTAATTTCTGGTCGTAGTTCCGATCGCATTGGAAATAAAAACGCCTCTGCGTTCATTTTCACCGGGATAGCTATTATTTCCCGTGATGAAAAATTGTAATCCAAGACATGGTCTATCCGAGTGCCATATTCCAACCAAATCCGTTCAGTTGTTTTGCATGTTTCAATATAAGCAATGGACTTGTGACTGACTGTAATGATGATGGCGAAAATATATACAATTATAAAGCTAAACACAAATAATAACAAAATTTGTTCTTATGTAGGGATAGAATACTACTGAGAAGAGAAGTCAATTTAGAACTCTATTGATATGAATGCTCGCAAAACAACAAAATGTTGTAAGTGTAGAATAATGTTTATAGCTCGTTCATCTAAAAGTTAGTCCAGAGTAATACAACCCGTTTTAATTTTACGATTCTAATTTTATTATGCGGGTTAATTAAAGCTAGGAACATTACATCATATTAATTTTTATTTCATTTCCATAAAGAAGTGTTCTTTTGAGAAAAGAATCCTTAAATACTGTTTCGCTGCACAAATTATCTCTTATGCATTTTAAAGTTTAAGTCAGAAGTTAGGGCTGCGATTTTTGCAGATTTTTGTTGTATTAAATTAAATGTTAAGATCGTTATTTCGAGAGCGACTTACGTCGACTTTTTAACCAACTTAAAAAAGAGGTGATTCTCTATTCGGGTGTATGTTCTTTGTTTTTGTATATATTTGTTAGGCGATATCTTCGTAGAACCAATTTTAAAAATTCTTTTTTTAATTAAATAGGCTTAAAATTATTTTTCCATTTAATTTTTAAAGCCCCCGAGGGTGGAAAATAGAGGAAAAGTTCCATATTGCTTAAAGAATTTTATATGATATCTTAGTAGATAGAGAACCGATTTTAATGATTCTTTTTCTATTAAATCAAGAAAACAAGGGAAGTCTCATGTAAATCTAGAGAAAAAAAAATCCACCCATAGACTTTTTATAATAATACTCATTGTATAACTTATATAAAATCTAAAAGAATGGTTTTTCCTAAATAAAAGCATTAATTAGTGTTTCCTCTTAATATTAGCCTTTCCTCCCGTAGTTGTGCGATATAAAACCTCAAATACATAGTATAGGTACTATATATTAATTTAATAAATGATAAAGTAGTTTAACTTAATACTTAACTGCATAAATTTATAGCACGCAGTTGCTCCGTTGGGTTCAGGAAGCGCTTGTTTCAATCAAAAGTTGTATTCAAGTTACGTAGAGTTGTACGATGTTGGGACAACTTGTAGCGTTCTGATAAGTAAGGAAACAGTTTGAAACTTCGACTGGAAGACTTAGCTAGAATTCTTAGAAAATGATGCGGTCAAAATACAGAAAGATGAGTTCATCGAGTTTAGTTACTTGTTCGGATTAACTATTTCAACAGAAACATAAATTATACAGAGTGTGCATGCCGTAAACGCTCATGTTATATACGTAATTTTTTTTAAGTATTTTTAATACACACAAGTTTTTACAAATAACCTTATGTTAAATTGAAAAAAAAAACACATCTTGGGAAATTCATACCGCATTCCAAGAGGCCCCGTTTAAAAAGAGCACTCGGGCGACTCACAATTTAACTATAGGGATTAATCAACTTCTTTAACGCCGAGCACGTGACAAATAAACACCTAAAATAGCAATAAAAATGTCAGTTATGACAGCAAAAATCCGCACGACTTATGAGCTAACAAAGTTTACTTTAAACAAGTGTAGAGCATTATAAAAATCACCAATAAGCCCATACTTTTATCAGTACAAAAAGTTAAACGCTTCACCGTTGCTGGAAGGATACGCTTTTATGCTTGGTAGTTGGATTGAGCATCGCAGTAACAGAAGTCTCGCGCCTTGGATGCTGCTGCCTGTAACCTGTTTGGATACTTTGGAGTAAATCAGAAGACTATTAATCTGAATGAAATATATCCTATAAAACTATAAAATAATATTATTATAAAATAAATAAAATACTATGTTTTTGGTTTTCCTCATTCCCGCCCTTTACGACAGCCATGGGATAAAATGGAGTGATGGATATTAAACTTTCTATATTAATGTAATAAAATGGAAGTTTTTTTTATTTAAACACGCTAATCTCTGGAACTAACAGTCCGATTTGAAAATTTATATATATATATATATATATATATATATATATATATATATATATATATATATATATATATATATATATATATATATGTATATTATAGCCAGATTCACGAGAAATAGTATAAACTATCCAGCATATGCAAAAGGCTACACCTCTCAGGTAGCTTTAAATATAGATTTTTACTACATCTGAAAAAAGTCCAGGATACCATATGCCTATTTCTTATACATAAGCAACAATACGGTATTTTAAGACAAAAAATGTAGAAAATTAAAAAATTAGTTATAAGCGTTATTATTAGGCATGGTATATAAATCCCTACGAAATAAGTTACTTTATCATCAAGATAATTTTATGAAGATAAACTTAACTCTTAATAGCGTAATATTTGGACGGACAGTTTACTACCTATAACTATATCTTAAAATAATTCAATACTCGGCTTGACGCGTGAACGACGCATTTAAACTAGCCGCCCGATGGGAACCGAGAGAAACCAGCAGGGAGCGTTTCTATGAGCGAGGTTAGTTCAATCATTTTAGCTAAAGAATTGGAAAAATTAATAGAGTAATTTTATATGTTGGCATAAGTACGTTTTAGAGCAACATTTTCTGCACTCGCCCTCCCCTTCCCGGGTGAGCGTCACCCCACGAGCCCGAATCGCGGTATTTTCTAGTTTTAAAGAAAACAGTCAAGATGCATGAAAGGTTACAAAATAATTCTTGATAAAATTGCTATCTACCTCATATATACAAAAGCGACATTACTTGTAGTTGCCGCGCAATCAGCCACGAAATATGAACATTTTTTATCATTTATCGATTTTTTGCTCAAAATTTAGTTTCCTTAAAAATTTCCCATATTTATGAATATTCGCGCCGTTAGTTCAAATACTTACCCGGTTCATTGTCATTTGTTGCTGTGGAGTAGTAAACGAAAATTTGTAGAACAAAATCTTCAAGTTCGTTTCTTTGGGCTGAACATCTCGGCTCTGATATCATATGAGTATATATAATAAATAAGCTTTCGTGCGATCATTTTAACAATACCGCCTGTGAAGCAGCATCGTGGACAAAGAGGTTACGCGTTTACAAAAAGCTTATTCTTTAGCATGGCGTAAATTAAGTGCATCATAAAAAGCTCAATATACAAGCTATAATCAGTGGCGTATGAGAAATGCTGGGAGAGCTATTAAAGATAAATTTTACGAAGATTGGTTTCTAAGTGAATTCCATACCACCTATTCCAGAACCAACAGAGAATCCGATCAAGCCAGACTATATTGGAGGAGATATTGACGATTACGACCTCAGTGATTTATTTCCTGACTCTTGTTTTAAGAGTGAGCGGTTTGGTGATATGGCAGATATACAAAATAATTGCCTGAAATGTGGTCCTTCGAATACCGGATCGGGCCAAAGTCAGCGTAAAATTAGGAAGTTGGCGTCGTTTCAACGCCGTTGAATAATAAATTTTCCTGCGCCTGATCTCTCACTGTCGAATTACCGTCTCATTGTGCTATGAAAGTGAAGGAATTCAAGGAGAGTGCACCTGTGCTTGCGTATATATTCATGCACCTTAGGCTATACAAAGGCTATTCTCCATTGAGACTGGCCGCTGTTTACAAGCAAAATCTTCATTGAGTCTTCGGTGCTCTTCATTACCTTTGCAAAATACAGCAGCGGTTATGTTAATATTTTACGCTGGTATTCTTCGAGAGCGTGTTCTATCTCCGGTCAAGCCAACCCATTCGTATATTGTGTATAATACACATTTAATGTGGCTCTATCTGGAATAAAAAAAGATTGTATTAAAAATGCGATAATCTTATTAACGCATGTAATTCGTATTTATTTGCAAAAAGCGCATCCCTACTCAACAGTAATTATTCATGATCTCAATTATTCATTTCATTGCCTTCCCTTCGAGATTCGCTCGCAGACTCATATGTCTCTCTCACGACAGTATTATTTATCCCGCGACAATGACAGCGAGTAACAACTGCTTACACGGCTTTGGATGGCGGGAGCGAGCGAGTAAATCAACTATTTGCGTTGCGCCTACGCAGGCGAAACACGGTCGATGTATTGGTTATCTTGTTCAATACGAATATAGGCTGTTGTGCTTTAGTTTTATTATTTACTTGAGCCGATGCAGATGCAAAGGTATAACACCACCATAGATATAACACCTTTTGCTAGCATCAAAACGGAGCGGAGTAAAAGTCTAAAGTCATAACTCTTTATTTCAATAAAAGATACAATAAAATGGTGTGACATTGCGCAAATGTAAATAAGCGAATTGATTCGATAGTAAAAGAAAAAAAATCAAATTCAGATTTTTATTGTTTATAAACCTTTAGTGTTGAGCTACAAATATTGCCACAAAATTATGTAAATTGGCCTGCGAGTTACGGAGGAGATAGATTTCAAAGAATCGTTTTCTTGCGCCACGGGAGCACCGCTCCAATTAAATAAGAGTTATATGTATATCAAATAAATAATCATAATTATCATCGTGATATGAATGTTTGTCAAATCTTATTTGTAACGAAAACTTCGCAATATTATAGCACAACGCACTATTCCTATATATATCCCGTTACGAACAGTCGGATTCTAATAGATGCTTAGTTTTTTAATAGTTGGAACTGACCATTTCATAATAAAATAATTTTTGTTTTGAAAAAAATTCTATTTTCAAATTAATTTTATTTTAAAAACATGGAATTCTTTTTCAAAGTTAGTAATTTGTTTATAGATCAGCGCTATGTTATCATCGAATTTAAATCTTTTTCGTCAACATTTATGCTTTAAAAAGTTGAGTAATTATGAAATATGATGATATATAGAGACCTACCGTCGTAGCAGCAAAGCGGTTAAAGTGGCTCGCAACATGAACGACGCACACGCAGCAAATACTACAAAACAAGCGCACCACCTTTATTAGTTTGCCCGCTTCACGTCTGGAAATTTCAACCTGAAAAATTAACTCGTGGTCATCCGAAAACTTCGGTCGATAATGACGAATTAAAGGCGATTGTGGAAGCTGATTATACTCAACCTACGGTTGAATTAGCAGCAGCTTTTGACGTTAGCATAAAAACAATCCATTTGTGTCAAATTGGCAAGGAAACAAATGAGTGCCCCTCGAACTCAAAGATCGCCAGCGCGATGTACGCGTTGTCTGCTCAACGGGCACACAAACTAAGGAATTTTGAACCACATTGATACCTGCGACGAAAAATGGATACTGTTTGACAATCGCAAACGTTCAGAAAGTTGGTTGGATCTTGGTTCAGCATCTAAACAATGCCCTACACGAAAACTTACCCCTAGGAAAGTGATGGTACTGTTTGGTAGTCTAGCGCCGGTGTGATTACAACTTCTTACCAAATGGGATAAGCATTACTGCAGATGTGTACTGTGAAGATTAGAATACAATGATGCAGAAGCTCGCATGTCTCCAACCAGCTTTAGTCAATCGCTAGTCCTCGTTGCTCGTGCACTACAATGTGCGACGTCATACTGCATAATAGACAGTCTCCACGTTACAAGAGCTGGGTTTGGTGTCTGGTGAGTACGGCTTACAGACTTCTTCTTTTTCCAGAATTTGGATAACTTTCTAGTGCGAAGAAAATTCAATACCTGAGAGGCAGTACGGCCTTTGAAAACTTTGTTGTCTCTCGTCCAGCAATTTCTTCAATAAGGGCATCAATAAACAGCAGATGTATCGATTGCATGGGTGTTTACTTTGAATCATAGAAATAAAAAATATAGGAAAAAATTATATTAACTTATTTCATAAAAAACGGCAATTTCCTAGGTAAAGCTCTAATATTTATTAAATAAGAGTTATATGTACACCGTATAAATAATTTTGCAGTATCATCATCACGATATGAAATTTTTGCCAAATCTCATTTGTAACAAAAATTTTTGCGCTAGTATAGATACCATGCACTAGTAACTGCCTTTTGGTAATAACAGATGCCTGCTGTTACTAACAGTCACCTCTCGTCAGCAACCTACGCATTGCACTATAAACAAAATTATTGCGCTAGTATTAGGCGCCTCGCGTTACTAAGTACTAACACTTGCCTCCATAGATAATACACTACCTATATACCAGAGAGTTACCTCTTATCGCTCGTTAGTAACAGATGTCTCGCGCTAGAAATAGTCACCTCTCCAGTAACAGACTCATTACTTGAGGTTTGGTATCGTCAGTCTTTTAAAATTTACCGATGGACAAGCGGCCTTGCATAAATTCTGTTAATTAACTCTGTAACATAATTGCTAATATTTGTTACAAAAAATTTATTAAATATAAATTAAATCAGCCTGTAGATGAGTTGTCCGTGGAATGCGCGTGTACCGCCGGCTGAGATCTCGTTAGCGACAAGGCGCCGGCGCAAGACAAATGTGTTTTCCTAATTTACACTCGCAAACCTCAAATATAAGACGACCACCAATAAATATCATCGATAATAGCAAAATTAAATTGTGAATTAGTAATAACAACTTCTTTAATTTCATCGGTTTTTATGGTTGTAAGTTACGAAAAATTCGATTTATATTAAAAGCATATTTGAAACATAATAATTTTTATTAGGGATAACAACACCCTTCGTTCTGTGATACATTATTCTTATACTCGTATAATATGTCTTTACATTTAGGGTCAATAATAGTCATCCATTTTTTAAAATTTATCAGGAATCAGATATATGGAAAACACCACAATTTACCAAGAATAATACGTAAGGATGTCTAATAACAATTATACTTTATTACGTTTTATATCTAACATAGCAATCTCTTGCTTCTTAGCTGCAGTACTTTTTCGACAATTCATAAATAATGTGAATCATTGTTATATAGTGCATAAGTTTAGTACTAGAAATCGTCTAATTTAAAACTGCAGCGCCTCCTTCGTATTTTTTGGTAGATTTTATCGTGTCAGATACAGAAAAAATGCTTAAATTTACTGAAACGCAATAGAAAAGCCCGCAGACATTTCATGACAGGTAAATGTGACAAAATCTACCATAAATTCAATGGAGACCGTGCAATTTCAATTAGACTGTCTCTAACAGATTTAATATCGTACAATTAAATTTAAAGATACTTAATTATTTATGTCACAGACTCTTTCGTAAATGTATACATGAAAAGGCCTATGTCCAATCATCATTAAACTGCGGCTTTCAACAGGAAATAGCACACATCCAGCTACTGCCATCCACATACATCTAGGCAAGGTGCACCCTACATTTCGTTTGCCGTTTGGTTTGCTACATGTCTACTGTCATGGTTGTCACGTTTACAAGCAAGGAAAGACGCAAGTGCCATGCGCTCTGTGATTAAGGATATCATCGAAATGTATATTACAACAAATTCAAAATATTTTAAGGACATTTGAAGTCCGCCAATACAAATTGAACAGCAAGACAAACTCTTCCAAGATTTTAAAATAACCCATTTTCAATAAATAGAGGAGACCTGTTCCAGCTATGGGATATATAAGTGCATTGCACGTTGTTACTTACTGTTTATTATTTAAAAAGTAACTTACTATGTTATCATAATTCATAAGGACATTATATATAGATAATTCGTAAGGACATTTGAAGTCTGCCAATACAAATTGAACAGCAACACAAACTCTTCCAAGATTTTAAAATAACCCATTTTCAATAAATAGAGGAGACCTGTTCCAGCTATGGGTTATATGAGTGCATTGCATGTTGTTACTTACTGTTTATTATTTAAAAAGTAACTTACTATGTTATCATAATTCAAGTTAAGTCGAGTAAAGTATCCTTTATTTACCTTAAAGAATTTAATTTGGGTCTACATTTTCACCTTACTTTACTTTAATTGCGTGCCGTTTATATGAATTCCGATTTCAATGAAAAATGTAAGTGCATTCATCTGAATGAACATGACGCGCGGAGCTGCAGGAGTTTTTGCGTGAATGAACTTAAATGTTTTATGTCTAAAATAGTCGTAAATTGTGATATTTTAGAAGTGTTTTTCTTTATTCTTCAATTGTGAAGTAATGTATCTAAATAAAGCAAAAAATATTAAAATGAATAGTCGACGTTTCGCACAATAAGCTTCGATTCGTTCAATGTTAATCAAATTCATGAGTCGAGACTTGCTTACTTATTTATTTAATTAAACTGTACGTATGTTATTTAATTTCTCAGGCAGAAAATTGTAAAGATTTGGGACAGTTTTAAATACGCTGCTAGCATCATTATATGTATTTGTATAATTTTTTTTTTTTATAGAATAGGCTGACAAACGAGCACACAGTCCACCTGATGGTAAGTGGTTGCTGCGGCCCATAGACATCTACATCTATCTTCCATTACAAATCAAAATGCAGATGCGTTGTCACCCGTGAGGACTGAGATGGAATGCCTCATTTCCAGTAAAAAGGGTCTCCGGTTCTCTACACTCACCATACGAAATACAGCAGCATTAAGCTACTATTTCACGCTGGTATTCTGTGAGAGCGTGGTCCTTCCCCGGTCGAGCCGACCCATTCGTGCTACAACTATACTACTAATATAACTGCAGCATGGCTCTACCACGTAAAATGTAGAAAGTAGAAAGATTTACTACCACCATAACGTAGTATTCAATCTCTAAATAATTTTAAATACAAAATCAGAACGTGCACTTTGTCTCTTCAAATGGAAAATTTCCATTTGAAGAGACAGAGAACATTCTATTTGTAGTTGTTTTATTGAGTAGTTATGTCCATTAACGTTTCATTGATTTATTTTATTTGTGTAGGTGGTTTCATTGTTTAATTTATACTATTTAGACCATTGTAGAGAAAAATATATTTTGAAGACGTTAAGTTCGCCAATACGCTTGAGGGTAGCGCGGCGGACATTTTCTTGCCCTAAAACCCTTTTAGAAATGAAAAGAGGCATGTGCCCAGCAGTAGGACGTATACAGGCTGTAAATTTAACTTTTTACTGAATACTGTTTAAAATAACTTTCACATTAATTCATGTAAATCCTTGCACTAACTTAGAGCTGAGACAATTACCGCTGGGGTTATTTACAGGCTTTAGTTGAGTCACCATTAAAGTACCAATAATGTGTTGTGGTTTATGTCTAAAGTTTTTTTTTATTTATATTTTCACCGTTGATATGCTATAACTTATGGAAACCTGATTGTCGTACTGTGCAACTACAGTACGAAATCTTTCTTTTTATTATTATATGTGAGGAATAACGAAATAATGATATATATTGCAGTATGACGATGGCGTAAGAAAATCCACCAACCCATATCGTCCCGTAGGTGTAGAGGCGACTTTAGGAAATGTCGTTGAAGTTGACAGCCTCGTGGCTCAGAGGCATAACAACGATCTGCTAAACCGGGGATTTGAATTCAAGCGGACACAGTTAAACCAAATTATGTCGTTCACACACAAGAAGCTATTGGACTGCCAGCTTTGTGCGCTGAAAGTGAAGGAAATAGATAAAGTTTCAAAGTTCCAAGTGAAAAATTGTTGTTATTATTATAGCAGATAAGTAAGCGTGCGTCACATTTTTACGTTTCGATGTCTCAACATCGGGTGCCACGTATTGCTTAATATGTCAAACAAATTAATTGCGCTTCACCTTATATCATAGTAGGGAATACCTCAAATTAAATTTGTTTTTATTTTTCGATGATTTTTTTAAATATGAGAGGGGGCAAACGACCATGCGGCTCACCTGATGGTAAGTGACTACCGCCGCCCATGCACAACTGCAACACCATGGGAATTACAGATGCGTTGTCGGCTTTTTAAAAAAGAGGCTCCTTTCTTGAAAGTCCCTAAGTCGTATCGGTCCGGAAATATCGCTGGTGGTAGTCGATTCGACAAGGAAGTTGTGTAAGGAAGTAAACTTCTTGTAAATCGCACAGTAGTGAACCGCCAATCAATCAGGTGGTAATTTTAGCGGCTGGAATTAGTCCGAACAATTCCTCTGAGCACTCCCCGTGGTAAATTCGATAGAATACGCAAAGAGATTACATTACATTATTTTAAATTTATTAGATGTCAAGACTCCTTTTTCACCAAAAAGTCAACTTAAGCATCAGGTATTACTTGGTACTGTTCCGGTTTGAAAGAGTAAAAGAACATTTAAAATTATGGGGTATTTTATTCTTCTTTTCAATAATGACAACGTATTTGTGGCTTTCTTCATTTGAAGTTAGATTCAGGTGTACAAGTGCCTTAGAGTGACACTCCATTATAATAAGGATTATCTACAGTGACAAACATTCTAAAATTAAGAAAGCAAACACTTAGCTTATGTTATAAAATATTTTGACAAATAATTAATAATCTGTTTTTTTTAATATCGTATATTTAGTAAATGCCTTCCTATGAATAAGTCTCTATACTGCGTTTGCTTTCTCTTTATATTGCGTTCAAAAAGATACCTTGACGGAAATTAATTTTACTGGACTTATTATTGACTCAAGCCTCATGTGGATGTATAAATTTAATTTAATGACGCGATAAATCAAGTAATAAATTACTTATGCACTAGCTCATAAAACTGGCGGTTTATATCACCCACACGACGCTATTCGATTCAGCGTATGGCACTGAAAACGCGGCCGCAAGCTCGTATATCATACGTGATCACGTGCGGTTAGATCAACCGATAAGCACAAATAGAGATCGTGTTGTACATCTTCAATAGAATACGATCCGAACATAAATTTTGTATCTGTTTATCGAGCATCGAAATCGCGTAACTCGAGCTCGCTCCCAGTTTGATCGATGGAGGGTGTCCTGGAGCGGTTTCAATTAGGGTTTAAAAATGGGCATGGCAAAGGGTGAGAATGCACCGTTGGATATAAATCACATTTGACGGAGGCGATGGGACAATTTTGTGTCGTTTGTTTTCGATACATATACGATAAATCATCGAAAAATAAAAACAATAAGTTCGAAAAACTTTTCGAAAACTTGTTTATCATTATGTAAGGTAAGTTTTACTTATTTTTTTCAGGAATTTCAAATAAAAATTGTTCGTGCAGTATATATTTTTAATTTATAATAGCTCCAAGTAGTCTTACTCCATGCAGATGACGCATTATGCATTACCAATCGCCGTTGTTGTAGGAAAAATAAATATTTATAAATTAAAAGTCAAAACTTCCGGGCGTCTAAAATCTTTGGCAAAGTGGACTATTTTAGGGACATTATAAAAAACTATTGTATATTACCAGAGAATACAGAATGAAGAAAATAAATAAGATATCGACATTAATTTAACGAGGGTATTAAAACTATTAATTTTTTTTAATAATTCTCTATAACAAGCCTGGATTGGATTGCAACAAGACAATAATGATAAACAAACATACATCCGTCGGCTTCGTCATGCTGAAGTGTGTTATAATTTTAAGGTTCCGCAAAGACGAACATCGCTTTGTTTATTGAAATCATTATATGTCAAATTTTAATTCAATTTGCTAGAGATTTCTTGTTTAAGATAAGAGCATATTACAAATATGTGTACACATTTCATATGTACTTCTTATCCATAAGAACAAGACTGCAAAATTCTCTTCAACTTTCTTTTAATATTATTATTAGTAAGTTTTCAAAACTAATTTTACCAACGAAGTTGTTTTTAAAATATCAAACTAGCATGGGCTATGGTTATGTTTTTTAAAAATTCCATCTGATGATAGTGATGGATACTGTGGCTCGTAGAAACTTCAGTACATACATGTTTTCTACATTATGAACCAAATGCAGATGGGTTGCCACTCCTAAAGATTAGGATGCTATGCCTGGTTATTAATGAGAGGGACGTCCGGTTTTTGACACACCACCACCCAATACACAACAGTTTTGTGTTATCGAGCCGACCCAGTCACTCTACAGCCTTAATAAGCTGCAGCGTGCCTCAATCACGTAAAATCAATGTTTCTTTTCTGTTTTTTTTTAATTCACGGTATTTAAATTTGTTGTTATTTGTTATGTGGATAAAAGTGAAAAAGGAATTTATTTTATGTTAAAAAAGCCGATATTATTCCTGAGATTTTTATATGAATATCAAATATTTTTTTGGATTTTTCACATTTGAATTTAACCAAAGCATCAGGCCGCAAAAACCTTAGGTCTTCCGTGGCCACTGTCGGAAATAAATAATAACATTAAATTCAATGCAATAAAATTCGTTTAAACAGGTTTATTACACATACGAGATGTAGTATTGGCGCATGCGAATATGAAGAAAAATATTGAAACTGAAAAAGTATTTCTAATGACACTAATATTTCTACATTATTATTGAGCTAATTAAAGCGTAAATATTTGTATTAGTGTGTTCATCCATAAGAGAGTCGGAATTGCGTTAAATAGAGGTGTGATATAACAATTTTTGAAGATCTTAAAATGAGTGGTTTTATGCAAGTTACATATTATCTTGATATGAGAATATATGAAAATCAAATGCTGTCCCTTAGTCTCGCAAAAACTCCAAAGTGGCTCGACCGAATTAGATGAATTTTTTTGTGTGTATTTGTTTGGGTCCCTGAATGGTTTAAAAACTCAATTGGATCCGGTAGGTGGCGCTTTTGTAGAGATCGAGAAATCTCCCGTGCGAAGTCGGGGTGGGGGGGGGGGGTGAATCTCTAGTAATATTATATTTCAGATTACTTAATATATATCTGTCTAATGCTGTACTTAAAAAAATTGATCATGATAGAACTCTACTGACCTAAAAATATTGTGTCACAACTCCATGGATTGCATTAAATTATAATTTTAGTCCTCCAATGTTATATGTATCACATCGTCCAGCTGTCACGCTGTTAGAACTTCAACGGGCTAATGGACCACTATTATCCACTGAAGATGGCAGTTATGTAGTAATTTGTTTGATTGCGGGCAGTAGACGCGCCTTCGTAATCGCTTTGAAAGTGAAATTGTTTTGGAATTAACGCTGTTAAGTTAAATATTTGAATTATAATTTTCTTATACGGAATGACCTTTTTTAACGTCTGGAAAAATAGAGTGTAACATGTGAAGGAGCAGAAGCCTATGGCAATGATATTTTACAAAAAATAAAAACAATTTTTTTTAAGTAATATTTATTTACTTAAAAAATTTGTGTTTATTTTTTGTAAAATACGGAATATAGAATAAATAAAGGAACCCAAATCTACCAAAATTCAAATCATATCCACCTTAGCCTGTGACCCTGTGAAGTGACTAGGTCAAAGATGCCTACTAAATTTATTGTTTTATTGCTGTTCGTAAAATAGGGTGGATATGATTTGAATTTCGACAGATTTTAATTAATTAATTAATTTAATACAACATTTTTGTTTTTATTTTTTGTAAAATATCAGTGCATTAGGCTTCTACTTCACTCACGTCATCACGTCACCTCCTATTTTTTCCAGACGGTAAAAAGGGTCATCCAGTACAGGTTGCTGTACACCTTGTTCTGTTTAGGAGTCTGACTGTGTGGTACCATCGTCTTCCTATTTCTGCCAAATAGCAGAGCTTGCATTGCTGTGTTTCGGTTTGCAGGGTACAAAAAGCCATTATAATTACACACTATGAGGCACTCCATCTTTGTCCTCAAGGACGAGAACGCCTTCCTTGTTTGAATCTGGCTGCAGACTTCTATACACTGCAATAGACATTTATCATTAGGTGGTCTATAAGTTTGTTTGCAACTTGAGTTTAAAAAAAATGGCACACGTAAAAGGATGAGTCTGGATAAAGAGTATTTAACTTTTTATAAAAGTGTTACGTAAGTAAGTTTTATAAAATTTTAATAAAAGTGCGAAAAACTTCCGCAGTGGTAGTAAAGCAAATTTACTCGAATATTAACTTAGCTCGCGATGTGGCCTGCGCTTTACATTAATTTGTTTAAAACCAATGGTTTACGTGGTAGAGCTACACCGCAGCTATATTATAGTTGTAGCACTAATGGGTCGGCTCAACCGGGGCAGGACCAATACCAGCATAAAATAGCAGAGTAATGCTGTTGTGTTTCGTATGGTGAGTGTAGAGAACCGGAGACTCTTTTTACTGGAATCGAGGCATTCCATCTTAGTCCTCAGGGGTGACAAAGCATTTGCATTTTGATTCTTAATTGAGGATAAATGTGGGTGTCTATGGGCCACAGCATCCACTTACCATCAAGTGGACTGTGTGCTAATTAAAAATGCATAGCGTAAAAAACTTATATGTGACGTTAGTAAGAAAATACCTATATGGTTAACAGCTGGTAAAGAAGAACAACGTCTGCGAGGCTTCGTAGCAATTTGTGTGGGTGGTTGTTCAACGCGTCATACAAACATCGACCGTCATGGTACCAACGGAGACGGATGTAGTTAATGAATAATGCAAAGAATGGCTATGCGTTGCCCGTAGGATAATCGCGCTCGATACTGTTTGTTAGTCAAATTAGTCATTGAAGACATCAGTATTCAATATTGAAGCTCATAGATTTAAACGTTCATTGGAAAAAGAAAAAAAATTCTTTAACAATATTCACGTATTCAGTTTTTTGGGACAGAGGCAATATTATAAAACTATTTAAAAAAAATCCAAAGTTCTTACAAATTATGTAGACAACGATATTATTTCATCTTTACACTTCAATTAAATTGAAAGTTTTTTTTTATAGCATACGGTTGACAAACGCGCACACTGTCAAAAAGTGGATGCAGTGGCCCGCAGACATCTACATTTATCCTCGGTTAAGAATCAAAACGCAGATGCGCTGTCATCCCTGACGACTAAGATGGAATGCCTCGTTTCCGGTTAAAAAAAGGGTCTCCGGATCTCTACACTCACCGTACGAAACACAGCAGTATTAAGCTGCTATTTTACGCTGGTATTCTGTGAGAGCTTGGTCCGTCTCCCGTCTAATAGAGGCACTCGTGCTACAACCATAATATAGTTGCAGCGTGGTTCTATAATCTATGAAAACAGATATTTTAAGCTAAAAATTTCACTTGGTGGTAAGACCTCTTACCTTACAAACACACGAACACGACAAACGAACTTATAGTCTACTTGGATCTAAACGGTCGCTGAAGTCCATTAACTCCTGCAGCCGTGCATTGTCACCTCTGAGGCCGGAGATGAAATGCCTTACCGCCTGGAAATATATATGCACTGCTATTTGGCGACAGAAACATTTAAGAGGTTGGTACTTGGCCAGACGGACTCCTAGATAGAAAAGCAGTCATACCAACTAGAAAAAGCTGTCACCTCATTTCCAGAAGTTATTGTCATCCATGTATTCCTTAATACTATAATGACTGACTGCCTCGTTGGTCTAGTGGTTGTAGTAGTGCAACTGCTGATCATGAGGCTCTGGGTTCGAATCCCGGTTCGGGCCAAAAATCAATTATTGAGTTTTCCGTCAAGAAATTCTCAGTAGCTGCCCGGAGTTTACCGTTTCATCGGATTGTGAGAGTGAGGGAATAGAGAGTGCACCTGTGCTTGCGCATACACTTGGGCACTATAACCCTGTCCTGCGCCGTTGGTAAGTCTCCGTTTAGGCTGGCCGCCGTGAACGAAATTCGGTCTGGAGGACATTATAATACTATAAAAAGTAATAACCATTTTTACATAATATTTCTTGAAAATTTTTAATATTTGCTTCGGACGAATTGTATACATATTTTTAGAATTTTGTGGAAAAGGGTATACATTGTCCCATGATTGAACTATAGTTCATAAAAGATAGCTTGATCTCTGCGACAGCTGTCAGTAAAAATCACGCCTATGAAGTCCTGAATTTCTTAGTAGTACAGACAGTACCTGTCAATGTCATACTTTATGGGCATGCCGACCTAATTAGTGCATGCTCATAAAGTATGACATTGACAGGTACTGTCTGTACTACTAAGAAATTCAGGACTTCATAGGCGTGATTTTTACTGACAGCTGTCGCAGAGATCAAACTATCTTTTATGAACTATAGGTACCTACTCTGAGGAGATAAAATGTATTTAAGAAAAAAAAACGTTATGTATTATTCATTTTGTGTACGTTAAAACTAGATTGCTTGGCATGAAAGGCAACCGCACTCATTTTTCTATTTTTACTTTAGTATAAGACTTTACTAAAAGGGCTTTATAATTTTAATTTACTACAAATCGGAACACTATGGAATCGCCTTGACGGCTATTTTTTTTTTGTTCTGACTGTCTGTATGTACCAAATGCTTTTTTAAAAGATCTGCTTACGTAGATATAAACCGTGTAAAATGAAGTTTATTTATTTGTAAAACTTATTTACAGTTAAATTATAACCTCGTTGAATAAAAAGTCAAACTATTAAACTATTCTGCTTTCTATTCATTCAACCGTAATTTAATACGTTTATGTTGTATTTTGAATATATGTTGTTTATTTGGTACTGTGAATAACTTTTAACTAACTATTGAAGTATCAGCACATTTATTATTAAGGTACGTGAGGGTAACATGACCGTCACCTTAAGCTTTGCCGCCCTATAAAACCAAAACAAGGAGGAGGACGGAGACGAAAACACAAAGTCCTTATGCTATAACTAATATACTAAGGAAAAAATAAAAAATTATAACACTTCGAAAAATCAACTTTAAAAAACTAACTACCATCTATGTATAGCCATCTATGTACACAAGGTGGTTTTAGAGTTATAAGAAAGTGACCATATTAACTGGATGACCATATTATCCTTACGTACTATACATCTATATTTTGCTACGTATATGCATAGATAATATACTACTTATATGCTTACGTTTTAAATCGGTAGCTTCTAACACTAATAACCGTATGGTGTAAACGAATAAACGATATTTGCTGACGGAAAGATAAGTACCAACATAGAACTGAGATTGTGATGAAATCGAAAATATGAGATTGGTACCACCGACTTCATGCGTAACCAGTAAACCTACATTCTGAAATGATTGTTACATTAAATGTGCTTAAAATATAATATTTACGACTACAAAGCGTAATTTTGAAGTTCCTTGACAACCAAGCTTTGCTCGGCGGTAGGATTGTTTTTCTCATGGATAAAACATATTGCGATAAAGTTGAACAGTAAAATATTATCTTACAAAAAAAGTTTCATTTAAATAAATTCAGCCGTTTCGGAGAAATCAATTACATATAATATTATGCATAAAACAAGAATCGCTCACATAAAGTTTGCTTTTAATTTTAACAAAAAATATCTTAATTTAAGGAAAAACTGTAATTGCCATGGGACCGTTTATCATAAAACGTTATTACAGTCAAATAGTTTGTAAGAATATAGGTACTCTAGCTTTCCCTAAAATAAAAAAATATTACACTGGAAAAAATAATATTAAAAAAATTATTACTATAGTATAATATAAAATATCAACTAATTTCCTAATCTAAGTCACATCAGTCTCGATCGTAAAATTGTTAAAGCGTTTTAAGAAAATGACATCACTATTAATTGGTTCTTTAAAGGATCATTTAAAGAACATGGTGTGATGTAGAGTCAAAGTCATTCGTTTCTTTATCTTTATTCATTCAATGTTTATTGAGAATGGCGTTCGTATCAGCGTAAATACAAATGAGGGCTAAGTATTTATGTAAATTGAACAATCGATTTATACAAACTTAGTTGTTTTATTACCAATTGTCTTTGGATGACGTTTTATGAATAAATTCTACTTAGACTGCAGTTGGCAATAAAAATACGTGATTGCTTTTGCAAATCACCACTCGACTACGGGAAAAGCAAAAATGGTTTCCGAATAAATCCTAAAATACATTAGTTATTTTCATAAATTAATTCTATGATTCAACACTAGCTGTTTATCTACTCGGTTAGCTGGGCATAGACTAAACGTTAGTTAAAGGCACGTTTAAAGCTCTTATAAACGACAAAATCTATACCAGTTTTCGAAAAGCTTCTCAGAAAAGAACCGGCATGTATCTCTGAGGTCTTATTTTTAAAACTGTGTTACAATATCAATCATTATAATTGCAATTTATACTGCACAGGTTAATAAATATTTTTAAATTGTCAGTTTCAATATATTAATATCAGTATCCAGGCTTGGATTTTCAGAGTACCTAAGAGATATTTCTATACATCATTGTTCTCTATACTCGTACGTAGATCATCATGTAATTCCATAGTAAATTGTTGTAAAAAGGATCCATCGCCTCTGTGCTCTTTTTCACATTTCAGCTCAAAAGGGCATGTATATTGATTAAATGCGTATCTAAGGCAGTATGATATCGAATATATCAATAGCTTTTATAAAGGGCGTGTATAAATAATACATACTATATGAATTTATTCACAAAAAATGACTTTGATTTTCTAAATTCGTTACAAAGAATTAGTAAAATTATACTCTTCTTTTTTTGTCGTACAGTCTTGCGGTATCCGTATCCGTCTGCTATCCGCGATGGCATACATATCGTCGCGGATGTGCATTTATGAGTAAGTCGAATCGGATTTTTTGGGGTTTCTTAAACAAAGATTACACATAATATATATTTATGTTAATTTAAAATATGTTACTGAAATTATGTTAAAAATTGACTGGCCTGTTGGTCTAGTGGTTAGTGACCCTGACTGCTAAGCCGGAGGTCGTGGGTTCGATTCCCACCCAGGACAAATGTTTGTGTGATGAGCACGATCATTTGTTCTGTGTCTGGGTGTAATTTATCTATAATATTTATGTATTTAGAAATATATAAGTATGTTTCATCAGTTGTCTAGTACCCATAACACAAGCTCTGCTTAGCTTGGGACTAGATGGCGTTGTGTGATGGTTGTGGAATATTATTATTATTATTATTATTATTATTATTATTATTATTTTTTTTTTAAATAATTTATTTTAATCCTAACGGTCTTTGAATAACTTCGAAACGATCTTTTATATGTGGTAGAGCCACGCTGTAGCTATATAGCTGCGACTAATGTTAGTCACTATTCATGCTAACTAATATTAGTTGTAGCATGAATGGGTTGACTCGACCGGGGAATGACCACGCTCTTTTAGAACACCAGCATAAAATAGCGGCTTAATGCTGCTGTGTTTCGTTCGTATGGTGAGTGTAGAGAACCGGAGACCCTTTTTACTGGAAACGAGGCATTCCATCTGAATCCTCATTGATTCTAAATAAATGTAGATGTCTATAGGCCACTGCATATACTTACCATCGGGTGGACTGTGTGGTCGCTTGTCACCCTTATTCTAAAGAAGGTACTTTTTAATTATATTTTACGCGCATTTTATTTTTTTTTTATATATTCTTTTTATATAGAATAGGCTGACAAACGAGCATACAGTCCACCTGATGGTAAGTGGTTGCTGCGGCCCATAGACATCTACATCTATCTTCCATTACAAATCAAAATGCAGATGCGTTGTCACCCGTGAGGACTGAGATGGAATGCCTCATTTCCAGTAAAAAGGGTCTCCGTTTCTCTACACTCACCATACGAAATACAGCAGCATTAAGCTACTATTTCACGCTGGTATTCTGTGAGAGCGTGGTCCTTCCCCGGTCGAGCCGACCCATTCGTGCTACAACTATACTACTAATATAATTGCAGCATGGCTCTACCACGTAACGAAACTACTATATACTACTATAACTATTATTGTTTTTTTATTATACTACTATAACTATTATTATTATTTATTTATTATACTACTATAACTATTTATAGTATTATATACATATTATAAACCAACTGCAGTTGGTTTATAATATGTATATAATACTATATTCAATTTGTAGTTATGTCATATAAATGCCAAGCATACGTATAAAAGTTCACAGTAGATCGCCAAGTAATATAATAAATATAACATTTTCCTCAGCACAATATTACATTCAGAGGTTCTATTACACTAGCTGTGTCGGTCGTCACAATGGAATTGTCGTATTGTATCCGGGCATGTTACGGCGACTTACAGAAATGAGACAACTATATTACACAAAGGAGAAAAACAAAACATATATTTTTTGCTTTATTGATTTTTGAACAAACAGTATATTAAAAATATATACAGAAAATCTTAAATAATTCTTAATTGCATTGACAGATCCATACTTTATATACATGTACATATTTATACATAGGTATTATATTTATCTTCATCACTCCATCTAGTGAGCGGAGGGCGTCCTAGACTCCGTTTATGGATATGAGGCTGCAACTTTAGAACCTTTGCAGGCCCATTGCAACTTAAGTTCGGTTTCTCTGATTCTGCTGCTATGTTATGTAATCAGACTAAGGGCTGTAATGAATGAATGTTGATTTGTTGACAAGTAATTAAAATAATATTATTATTATTAATCTATTGTAATAGAACAAAATAATTTAAATTAAGAAGTATAACATATTTTAAGTACCTAAATTTTAAGTGTACAAATAAATTATACATATTTTTAAAAGCAGTTAACAAATTGGTGTTGTTCATCATTTAGATTACGAAATTTACCGTAAAATTTCAAAATTTCCGGTTTATAATAAATATACGTCATTAAAATTGTACAAAGTACATAATTAAGGCTGAAAATGTTTCATATAATTTATTTTAATTAAATACCGAATCCAACTCGGTTTGATCTGCGTACAGATGAGCGAAAGAAATTAATCAGAAATGACACTTAAGTAATGACTACGAAACGGCTAACCTAAAAGAGGATTAAAATAAAACACGTTAGCACATTTGAAATGAGAATTCCCAGATTAAAAGTGGTCTTTGAGCCAACGAGTTGTTAGTGTGCAGTATTAGCGCCTTTGAAAGGCCCCTGCGGCTATGCAAACTACCTATAAAGCAAGTACTAACGATTAAGTACCTACATACGGACTTAATTTGTACCCAAAGAAAACTAGTAATTTATTCGGCCACACATTACCCCAATTGTACGTATCCCTCACTTAAACGTAACTTTTATTCAACAAAAGCGTTTAATTCTTACGCTTTAGAGTTGATATTGCCGTGTTTCAAATCACTTATACTTGGTTTAATTTCAGAACTATTTTAGCTTTCTGTCCCCTTACGGTCGGCTGAACATTGGGTCTGGGTGCTTAATTACGTGATAGCGTTGGTCCATTTTCGTAGTACTTACTGTTCAAGTGTTTTTGTTCGTATTGCACACATATTTGAATAACTCGCTTTACAATGAAATGAATATACTGTTGGGACTGGCACAAATATAGCTGACATTTAGTCTGAGGCGTGATGTCCTCGGTGTTGAAGGAATGCAACGTGAGAAAACCTGGATGTCTCAGAAATAAAAAAATATTTTCGATTACATGTGACTTTCGCCAACACGCTTTGGGGCAGCGCGGCGGACACTTCCTTGCCCTAAAACCTTCTCAGAAATGAGAGGAGGCCTGTTCCCAGCAGTGGGACGTATATAGGCTGTAATTTTAACTTTTAACTTTAACTTTAGTTCGTGGTGTTCCTGAAATTGTATGGAAACGTCGACATGTTGATCTAATGTAAGAATAGTAATTTCGCTAACGACCGTCAGTTGGATTGAAAACAAAATAAGGGTAACAAAATAAGCATGGGAGGCGTTCTCAGATCCAGTAAGGGCTATCTTTCCATTAACTAGTTCACCCTTAATAGTACTTTGGAATTTATAACGTGAAAGTTTGGACTGTAATAGATTTATTTACTGACTTTGTGCTTGAAACCGTAGTTTCTTGAACACAACCTCCTCACGACTGTTTACGATTGTTATTTCGTTAATATAAAATTAACAGTTATATATTTTCATTTACCAGCATCTATTATTCCGTCCGATTATGATATGGATGTTCAAGGAAAGAGTGGTTAGGCTTTTTTAAGCTTAGTCTACTCTTCGGTATTTTACATTTCGGCTGTATAACCATTTAAACATCAGGTTAAAAAAATATAAAACATGATTTTTAATAGCTTATTATACGAAATTATTATATCAAAGCAGGATATGACAGAAAGTTTTAACAATAACTGAAAATTACAAACTATTGCGTTTAACAACCATCCCGCCAAAAGTGGTACCTACATCATTATTATCCTATTTAGGGAAATACGGGAGTGAATTACATTCAGCCGAGGCCGAGGACTTTCGAATTTTTGCCTCTATTGAATGAATTAATAAAATATTAAAGAGTAAAATATGAAAGTAGAATGGGCATTTTTCTATATTATAGTTTCTTTTTTATACTGTGTATAATTAATATTAATTGTAAATATTATAATTTTAATTATTATTTTAAGGTAATAAAAAAGTATTTAGGGTTTTAAATTACTGGAATAAGGATTAAGGACATATTGGATGGATAATGTGTAATTTTGTTAAAATGTAAAAACTAATTAGTCGAGATCGTATCTTACCACAGAATAAATAATAGTAATAGTACCTTGTTTAAGGAGCACATACCCTATATAAAATCGCGTGTTCTAATAATAAAATAAAATTCAATAGAAAGTATGGCATTACATTCATAATTGTGCAGTACATCGTATTGACATATCGAAACAAGTCAGGAGATGGAAAGCACCGTCTTCCTAATAACTACTCAAAATAAAATACTGCGGTTGCCAACCCGCTTGCCAAGCGTGGCAACAGTGGCAAATATCCCCCCTATGAGTCAATCTATGGGGGAGGCCTATGTTCAGCAGTGGACTTTGATAGGCTGTAAAGTTAACAGAACGGTGTCAGTCAATATTCTTTGTTCCTGCGATATAAGCCTAGATATACATAAACAATGCATGTTTAACAATGTAATGTAGAACGATGCTACTCAAAGGTTACGTTCTGGGCACTACCCCAATAAAAAATTGTATTTTTGATTAAAAAGCAGACTTGCCCAATTGCGATATTTGTCACATTATAAATGTCCAACATATGCATTAAATATCAAAGGGAAAGGGACAATTTGGTGCAAAAATTTTATATTGATTTGAGTGAAATGGGTTGGTTTTTGAGTATACACGGTTGTAGCAAATTATTAATTTTCTTATTTTTACCATATTGATTCCCTCTTTCTAAATACCTACTTAGGATTTGTGTAATAAGAACAAGGTACATACGATAAGGTTGACACATATGTGAAAAGCCATTTTAAATAAAGGTAGATAATAATAATTAAAAAAAAAACAATATAATGCAGAAATTAATGTATTTTTTAATAGTTAATGTCTTTTTGAGTAGTTAAAATATTATTCTATTCTTCTAAAAGGTATATTTTTAAATCTATTTAAAATTAAACGCGATAAAATCTGTAAAAGTAGTTCTGATCAATGTGTGTACTTTTTAGTAAAAGTATTTTTTCGCGTAAATATAAGAAATCATTTTAAAAAGTACATATTTTAAGATGAATTTACAAAGACACAGATATAATTACTGTATACTAGGTATTCAGACCCGGAAAAAATATTATCTATATTTGTTACAAGAATCTGCGACTTCGCGTTATTTGATACGTGGTTATCTAGTAATATAACTTTTTTTATGAAATAGAAGTGAAAAACTAGCTTACAGTCTTGATGATTAGTGGCTCCTACAGCCCTTGAATACTTGCAAACAACTCCAAACAAACAATGCTACAGCAGCGTTGTCATCTCTAAGTACTAAGATCCAGTAAAAAGTTCTCCAACCTTCTGCACTCATCACATTTAATGTGATGAGCACAGCAGGATTAATCTGATATTTAATGCTGGTATTCCGTGAGAGCGTGGTCCTACCCCGGAGTCAAGACAAGACGAGTTCGTGCTACAACCACAATATAGCTGGACAATGAGTCTACCACGAAAACGAATGTATCACAGCCTGCAACCGACTGGCTCTAAATACCTTTCAGTCCGGAATACAGCAGCAGTCGGGCTCCTCGGCAGAAAGGAAGTACTACTAGTCACTTGTTGAAATTAAATTTATTTAGAATAGAATTACATAAAGTTATTCTTCGAATTGAAAACCGTTAATGGAAATAGAAACCACTTAAATCCGCCAAGAATAGGCTTTCGAAGTGGATTTGAAAATGGAATCAGGACAATCACAGAGGATTGTAAACGGATGCCATTCGTGTCACATATATTCGACCGCCTCGCCAGAACCTGCAACTTCAATGTTGCTTCTTAGTACCCCTGCTTAGCCCACGTCGGTGCGGATTCGGGAGGGCAGGAAAGATCATTTCAAAATGGCGAACCTGAGCCGAAAAGGGATCTCGTGAATGACATTTGCGTAAGCGTCCTACTACCCTTGAGATTAGCCGCAGAGCTGAACGTTCATTCCGGCCATCTGTATACTTGAGTAGAGTGGTAGAGAACGGGATAAAACTTTTGTCATTAATTTGTTTTGATTTGTAAATCGTACCACCCTCATAGACATAGAAAAAGGTTAGTGAATACGTTTAAATTTAAAAATCGTAATGTACTTATAGGGTTATACCATAATTTCTCATAGACTTAAAGATACGATTGTTAGACAATTTTAAATAGTTTAAAAAATATGAAATATAGTCTTTGAGTTCTACATTAGGTAAGTAACTTCTTATTAGACTTTAACAGTGTTACTCTGCATAGATCTTCAGAACTTTAATTTAATTTATATCTAGACACACATCAGCGTGTTAGCTAAGTGTGTATATTTTAAAAATATAAATAATATATAAATAAATATACAATAAACATACCTAATATACACAATAATATTATTTAGATTTCTGTGGTATATTTACACGAACCATTTCAAACCACTTTTGAACCACACACTACTTACTCAAAGGCCATTACACTTTCATACTTGTAATATAGCTTATCAAAGTGTTCATATCATTAAATCCCCTTATATACTTAGAATCCGACACAATTTTATGAATGAATCTATCATAGTTTTCGAGTCATTAAGGTCTGGAAGTACCATTTTTATCACTCACTGACACACTCGTTAAAAAACTAGGCCCCTTCGAGGTACTTAGAAATTTTGTGTAGATCATTAGGCAAGGATAAAAAAAATAAAAGATTGTGTATTTATTTAGTAATAAAAAGATAAAACATTTTATTTTTTATTTGATGATATCCTACATATAAAGGGGCTAAGTTCAGTACCAGCAACGATTGAGAATGTCAGCTTCGCAGATAAATTAGCTGGAATTAGAACAGGCATCAAAATCCATAGCAGTTCAATGAACATTATACATTCCTATAAGTTCTTATTATCAAGATTTACACAACTTGGCCCTCTTTTCTCAGTTATATTTTTGTTTGGATTGAATTTTACTTCATGGCTCCTCATAAAACTTTTTGTTGAGGTCAAGCTCATAAAACAGTCGTGGTTGGTTGCGAACGAAAACTTTAGATAAATAACAAAGTTTAATACCTTTGTGAATGAGTAGAGTATAGGTATGTATGTATGTAGTAGAGGTATGAGTATTTGACGCCTTGGTTGTTTATGGTCCATAGGTGGTTCACTGAACTCGTTTCTATGATATAAATACTTATATTAGGTACTATATCTATGACATGTAATGGAACATTTACACCACAACACATCATTATTATCAATAAATCCTATCACATATTCACTGCAGAACTTTGCAATATATATTATATCACCAAGCACGAACCTGTATAATGCATGTATGTATGTCCTGCTTGCGTCATCAGAATGTTACCCCATATAAGGGCGGGGGGTGTTGGTATAAACTTATATAAAATAACATCTCAGAATATTTCAATGTTTGCCTATTAATAGGTTTTATAATTTCTTATAAATAAAATACAGGAGTTAAAATAAAACCATTCCAAAATTCTTTAATGTCTTTTCTATTGGTTCTATGATCACCAACCAATGCATCTCGCACTGCTGGTTTTCGATTTTCAAGGTGCTTTGGCTGGCTCATTGCCACTTCAGCTAGCTTTATTAAGCCTTATTCGAACGTGGCTATTAATTCGCTTCTGTGTATTAGTATGTAACCTATTCTTCTGAAAATAAAATTTTGTTAGTTTGATAGCGACTCCATACTTTTTCTGTTGTGAGGCTAAGTTGATCCTCTGCTTAATGAGTCGTATGTAGCAAGTTGCACAGATTGCCTTCAGCCAGGGCAGTCGTTTAAAATCTAGAAGCTTCTAAAAATTCACTCATCATCAAGGTAAGATAAAAATAAATTTAATTTTTTCCATAATACAGGATTATGTTAATTTTTAGTTAAAGTTAAATAAACCTTTGAACTAGTCATTATAAAGATATTTAAACTGTAAAGTAAAATTTTTGTTTACAAATTTATTTCTATACTCTTGACGTTTCGAAAAATACATAAATAAAAACATAGTTCCCAAAGAAAAATCAATCAATGAGTAATACTTAAAATAGAATATAACATTATATTTTTAGGTTAATGTGTAATAATGATTACACATTAACTTAAAAATATAACGATTTAATTATTAACTTTTACAAAGATTATGTTTTCTAATGCAGTAATATTAGTTTATATATATATATGTATATATATATATATATATATATATATATATATATATATATATATATATATATATATATATATATATATATATATAGTTTTGTAAGCACAAAGAAACGTTCGTTATATACTTACTGGGGATGTCTCATTTATAATTGGATTATAATCCATGTAACTATTTTGAGACAAAATAAGAATATTTACTTCAATTTCATTTGTTTCTACGTCTTAGATTTAATAAAGGAAGCCCATTACACATTCATTGATCCCACTATGTCCCCTAAACTGAGACGGAGAGAAATGGTGCGAGGATTAAAAGAATTCCGTTACGATCAATTTCCTTTGAATTAATTGCGCCTAAATTTCTTTATAGTGATTGATTGAGAGGACAAAAAAGCGGGCTGTCACTGTTTTATTTTTTATCTGCTTTCCTACTCCCAAAAGTGATTTTTACTGTAATTAATTGCACCGAAATAATTTGGTTCCGATAGATTTTATTACAACTTCAATGCTGAAACATGGCTTCTAATGATGTATGAATATTTTTTCATAGAATAAGGGTGTTAAAAGAGCACTTAGTCCACCTGATGGTAAGTGGATGCTGTGGCCCATAGACACCTACATTTATAATCGATTAAGAATCAAAACGCAGATGCATTGTCACCCCCGAGGACCAAGATGGAATGCCTCGTTTCCAGTAAAAAAGGGTCTCCGCATCTCTACTCACTACTCACCATACGAATCAATGCAGTATGAAGCTGCTATTTCATGCTGGTATTCTGTGAGAGCGTGGTCCTTCCCCGGTCGAGCCAACCTATTCGTGTTACAACCATAATATAGCTTCAACATGACTCTACTACGTATGGAAAAATATTTATTATAATATTTAAGAAATGTTCATAATATTTGGATTATAACAAGAATGCAATGTACTTTTTGAGTTTATGTTTGCGTTATTACATGTTTGTAGTTATAACATCTGAGATATAAAAATTAATATTATTTGTTATGTATCAATATCCGGAATCCATCTTGAGTCAAGCACTAGTCTTTCCGCCTAAAGTCAGCACTTCCGGCTACCTTACCTGCCTGGAGGGGGCACCCTACCACTGTTTTTGCTTTGTTATTTAAGCAGTGATGAGCACCAGGTCTCGTCATTATAGCGTTGTTTTTTGCGCCGTTCACAAGTCAGCCTTTTGTACGCACAAAAAAGTTTCAAATTTTCTAAAAATTAAAATAGCTACCCTACTGAAAAGATTATGGAGGAACAAAGTGTCGACGAAGTTACATTATTAAATTCTCAAAAACGTGTGCGTACTTCATCATCGAGTTCGGATAGCAGTGATTCGTCAAAAAACAGTGTTTACAGTCAAACAAGGAGACACAAGAAAAGGAAAATGGATCAAACCGTGAGTAATGAACATTTAGAATTTTTATCCCAGCAAGTGGCCTTTTTAACTAATATTATTACAAAATCTAGTGAAGTTACATGCCAAAACCAAAAAATAGTCCCTTCACTTAATCTTAACTTGCACCGACCTACAACAGAAGGCGGGGACAAAATAAACCAGCTCAAGCTATCAGATTTAAGTACCACCGTAAAAGATCCTATTTATCCACGTGCAAGTGAAATACATTTAAAGAAATTGGTAGAATTACAGCGTTTTAATTGTGATGATTGGTATGCTGTACGGTTTATCGATGCCCAGAAGAAATATTTGTCTACCCCCGGTTTTGTCGAACTTGCTGTAAATGATTCCTTAAAACGATTTGAAACTGCAATGTTACGTGATGATCCTCGCTCTCATTTGCTAGAACGTTCCTTCGCCGGATTAACCAACTCCTTACTTTGCCAAAAAGAGGAATTACAAAGAGCATTACAAGCACTAGTAGATTGGGCCAGTGATTCTCGACAAACATTGACTCCAAATTCATTATTTGATAAAATAGAAGAGTTATTTTCTAAGGAATCATCATATAGTAAAGTAACTGAAGATTTGTTTCAAATAGTTTGTGGTAGACGAGCGGATCTAATTAGCTTACGCCGTGGTTCATTACTTCGACAAATTCCTGAAGAATATCATCGCGAGGTTTTGCAAAAAATCCCTCCTAACGTAGAAACTCTGTTTAACGACGATTCCATTCAGACCTACCTTCAGAAAATTGGAGGGGCAGATAAATTGATCACTTCATCCCAAACAATGCATCGTACTCAAAAAGAATTTTATCAAAATCAAAAGCCATCGACGAGTAAACAAGCGGATGATACATTTTTTCATCGAAACAATCCCTCGAAAAGAGGAAAACGAGCACCCCGCCCATCCAACCAAACGAATCGAGATAAATCGGGCAAAAATAGACAAAGAGGAAAGAAATCCCAATCGCATTTTTTCTTTAAAGATGATCGTCGTAAATGACTCTCAAAAATTTCATGGCGGCTGTCTAAAACAATTTCAATGTGTTTGGAGCAATTTAGGCGCGCCGGAACAAATATGCAGACTATTAAACGGCTCATACATCCCATTCAAAGTCAAGCCGCCTCTAATACTTCCAAATCCAATTGTGATTCAGAGCTACAGGACCAAAACTTCCTTAAATATGACTCGCCAAATTCAAAGTATGTTAAAGTCCGGAGTACTCGAACAGGTGGAGCCGAGTGCCAGCTTCCTTTCCACATTCTTTTTGGTGCCAAAACCAGACGGCAGCTACCGTCCAATATTGAATTTGAAACCACTGAACAGGTTTGTCAAAACGAAACCCTTCAGACTGTTCAGTCACTTTCGAGTACCCACCTTCCTGCAGCATCAGGATTGGATGGCAAAATTAGACCTAAGCCAAGCCTACTTTCACGTTCCGATTGCTCGGCGTCATCGAAGATATTTGAGGCTAAATTATCACATCAATTCAAACCAGCACCAACTGCTTCAGATGACCTGCTTACCGTTTGGCCTTTCCTCTGCACCGAGAACGTTTGCCTCAATAACAAACTGGGTAGCAGAGTTTCTCAGGAATCGGGGCATCAGATGTGTAGTTTATTTGGACGATTTTCTATTGGCAAGCCAGTCGATGCAACAACTACAAGAAGATATATCTTTAACGATAAAGATCATGCAGTTATTGGGTTGGACAATAAATTTCGAAAAGTCCGTGCTGACTCCGACACAGTGCCTCGAGTTTCTCGGCATAACATGGGACACAAAACTCAATGCAAAGTCCTTATCGGAGAAAAAGTGCTTAACGCTACGCAACGCACTTCAGCAACAGCTCTTAAAAGGCAAGTGGTCCCTCAAACAGTATCAGATCTTAATGGGGAGACTCAATTTTGCCACTTACGTAACCCGGAGAGGTCGGCTTCACTGTCGAACACTGCAATACTTCAGTCGACAGTTGTCAAAGGACCACCCATACCGCCAAGTGAGTATTCCACTGCCAGTTCAATCAGAGATGGAATGGTGGCTACAAGCTGTAGGTCAATCTGTACCGATACACACGAATGTAGTACTAACTCACCTTCTAACAACCGATGCTTCAGACATCGGCTGGGGCGCTCAACTCGGCGATATAAGTATCGGGGGGACCTGGATGAAACGACAACTAACCTGGCACGCAAACAGAAAAGAAATGTTCGCAGTTCATGCAGCGATATCACACAAACAAAAACTGCTACAGAACTCACAAGTACTTCTTCAGACGGACAATCGAACAGTGGTGTCTTACATAAACAAGGAAGGCGGAAGCAAGTCCAAAAAGCTTCTCGAGCAAACTCAAAAACTACTTGCACTTCTAGACAAATTCAATATACACCTTCAGGCCCAGTACTTTCCAGGCAGATTCAATGTCGAAGTGGACGCCTTATCACGCCAAAGGACTTGCCCCGAGTGGCACCTAACAACAGCGGCGACATCCAAAATATTTCGAATGTGGGGCACGCCGGAGATAGACCTATTTGCGTCGAGTACTGCTCACGTGACTCCGAAGTATGTTTCAGTGGACATTCAGGACAGGCAAGCACAACACCACAACGCGTTTTGTCACCAGTGGCACTACAAACTAGCGTGGTTATTCCCACCACCCAATCTTATTCCCAGAGTCCTACACCATTTGAATCAAGCCAGCGGACTATATATATTAATTGCCCCGAAATGGAACAAGGTGTTTTGGCAAGCAGATGTTCAACGCCGAGCTCTACACCCCCCTTATCGGATTCCAGATCTAGTCCACACTCTAGTAGACACGAGAACAGGCATACACCCACCACAGATTCAAGACTTGCTCTTGGAAGCATGGTTGATTTTGGGTGGCAAGATATGTTAACAGAATGGACGGATAAAGAACAGAAATTGTTAATATCAAGTTGGCGAGGCTCTACGATCAACACATATAAACCAGCATGGAATAGATGGAAAAAATGGTGCGAGTCTAATTCGGTTAATTATAAATATCCTCACCCAGAACAAGTAGCCCGTTATCTGGCACATTTACATTGTGATATAGGCCTTGCTTACAGAACAATTTTAGTACATAAATCTGTGATTTCAACATTCACTCACTTAACTTCAAAAGTAGATTTATCTTCAAATTTCTTTATAAAACATATGTTAAAAGCAATATCTATGGCCCGTACCAAACCAGTAAAGCCACCAATTTGGAATCCTAAATTTCTTATGCAGTATATAAGTAAATATAATCTAAATGAAAACAATCTGTATGAAGTATCTAGGCATACTGCTACATTATTACTTTTGGCTTCTAGTCGGAGAGTTCACGACCTCACTTTGTTACATATTGACAATAATAGTTTAATAGACGACCAAAGTAGCATAATCTTATGGCCAGCTTTTGGTTCCAAAACGGACAGCATTAATCATAGACAGTCTGGTTGGAGGCTTAAAGAACATCCTGACAAAAATTTGAATATTATTTTCTGGATACGACAATTACTAAAGATATCTAAAAATCGCAGAAAGGCTATAAATCATTTATTTATTACAGCTAGAGGTGACGCTAAGCCAGCATCCCGTACTGTAATTGCTGGGTGGGTAAAATCGCTTCTGAGAGAGGCGGGTATTGAAGCTACTCCTGGTTCAGTAAGATCAGCAGTATCTTCCTTAAATTGGTTAGAAAATTTTTCTCTAGATAAAATCCTTGAGACTGGTAATTGGAAAACTGTACATACTTTTCAAAATTACTATAAAAAAGAACTAAAGGAAATTGAGATAAATAATTCTGTATCTTTATCAAATTATTTTGATGCCATCAATTGATTGATAGAGCAAATATATTAGTTTGATTTATTATTGTAAACGATAAAAGCAAAAATTATTGTCATTAAGGCCAGTTATAATCAAATAATATAATTGTGGTATAATATATAATTTTTGTTGCTGTATATCTCTTGCAATCATTCTTTTATTGTTTACCTTACACATTATAGCGTTAATAACTATCACAAGTTATTAGCACCAGGTGATAACAAACACGTCACTCAAGATGGATTCCGGATATTGATACATAACAAATAATAGAGAGTTTTACCATAAAATAAAACTTACCTATTATTTTTTAATCAATATCCGGAATCCAGGTAAGGGCTACCTGGTGCATCATGAGTGCCATAATGACGAGACCTGGTGCTCATCACTGCTTAAATAACAAAGCAAAAACAGTGGTAGGGTGCCCCCTCCAGGCAGGTAAGGTAGCCGGAAGTGCTGACTTTAGGCGGAAAGACTAGTGCTTGACTCAAGATGGATTCCGGATATTGATTAAAAAATAATAGGTAAGTTTTATTTTATGGTAAAACTCTCTATTTATTTGTTCGTATTTTATACGCTGCCATAACGTAGTGTAGTAGTAGTTCGCGTAGTGTACATTAGAACTTTGTCAACTAATGGCTTGCATTTACGCGAAAGATTACTTTCGGCATAGTACAATTAACTTACACGAGGTGGCATGCGTATCGTACCGAAAATTTATTTCAAAAGTTGTAGATCATTCCATTTCAATAATTTTGTTATCATTTCACATAACTTTCCCAAATATAAAACGATATTTTCACAATTATTTCTTCTGCGGTAGCAATGCGCCGGGTACCAACTAGTTGCACATAAAATTATGAAATTTAACAAAGTAAACAGTTACAATGCAACAAAATGTATATCTATTACAATTACTAATTCTAATTAGTAAAATTTATATGTATGTATGGGTAATGTCTGGAACTATAAGCTGATTTTTAAAACTCTCTCACTAATTTCAAAATTATTATTTATTGTAATTATTACTGGATGTGGTGCTTTTACTTTGATTGGTTAGTTTGATTTCTTTTTGTTTTAGAGTTTATATGCTGTTTGGTTTTTTTTTATAATGATAATGATGTATACACCTGTAAAGACATATCCTTTATCTAAAAATTTAGTATTTTGATTGTAACAATGTTTATTGATTTTGTCGATGCTGTATCTATCTTAATAAATAAATAAATTGAAAGCTGGTCTATCCTTGAGATCGTGTAGCTTTCTATTAGTGAACGAGTTGATATATTTTATTTTTATTATAACAAATTTTCGGTTCGAAATATCAAACGAAATGAATGAATATTGGATGTACATGAAAATGCGCGGAAATAATATACATATGTAACAAAAAATACATAATATATTTAGCTTTTACATTTCGGACACAATAACATTTTTTACTCCTATCTTTGTAATTAAATTTATCTTCCTCTTGATTCTTAAATGATGCATTTATTAGGCATAATATAAAATAACCATTTTTACATTTCAGAAATTTCATAAAGCTAACATTTTCCAAAAAGCTTTCTTTTTCTTTCTTTTTAAAGCATATTATTTAATGGCAATGTTTAGAAGATAATAAATGCAAACAATTTACAGAGATATGAATGAGATGTGATTCATCAGGCGACCTATCGCGGAGCCAAAGTAATTATGTTCTAATCTGTGGTGAGGCGCGAGCTTTACCAGGTGAAATTACGCAACAATAAATCCATTATGGTCTATGAAAATTCAATGCTAATTTTGATTGCTTCATCAATTCAATATCAATTGCTTCTTCAATTTTACTGTTTTCGCTATGGTTGGCAGCCAGGTAGACAACGGCGGTTCTTTTTTAATTTTGAGTTCTTATTATGAATATGCCGCTGTCCATATCCTGTTTTAATCTATGCTTGGCAAATGGAATAAAATTTACAATATATCAATGTAGTTTTGTTTCACAAAATCTAGAATTTTAAAACGCAGCCTATTATATTAAAATAAATTGGTTTGTAATTGTAAACAAACTAATTAAAATATTAATTCATCAATTGAGCACACCACGACAATTATAAAGAAAAGATTTAATTATAAAGTTAATGAGTCAGTAAGATACTTGTATAATTAAAATCGGTCACGGACAATAGGTACGGCATCATAAGAGCAGCGGCGCACTGCGGACGTGCTGAAAAGAACCAATTTATTTTAGCCAGTTTCGCCAATTGTCTTCTCCCGAGGTTTGCTAAACCCTGACTGAAAACGTGTAGTATTTTGGGAATATCCTCACACCATATTGTCCCGTGGGATACGATGGAAGATGACCAGCAGCGTCATCTTTAGAACCACTAAAAAATAAATACTTCGGTTCCCAATCCTCCGGCCACGTGTGGCAAATATGGTAAGTATCCCCCTATGAGGCAATCTAAAAAGGAGGCCTATACCTAGCCTATGCTCAGCAGTAGATTTTTGATAGGCTAAATAATATGATAATTAAACATAACATAATATAAGGTAGGTGAGGGTAATACGGTCACCTTATGTTTTACACCAAAACTAGGAGGTGGAGAGAGACAAAAACACTACGTCGTATACTACAACTAAAATCCTATATCTTTAAACGAGCAATTCTTGTATATATATATATATATATATATATATATATATATATATATATATATATATATATATATATATATATAATCGGGATCTCGGAAACGGCTCCAACGATTTCAATAAAATTTGGTGTCCAGGGAGTTTCGGGGGCAATAAATCGATCTAGCTAGGATTTATTTTTAGAAAATGTCTTTTTGTCCGTGTTTTCAGGCAATAAAAAAACTGCTACAATATAAGAAGGTAAATTTTGACAGGTAGCAACGATCGTAATAGCTCAGACGGGATGTTGTTCGGGCGTGATATTGGAGTTCCGTGGTTCTCGTCCCGTCTTGGGTCCGACTTTTTTTCCCTTTTTTTTTCAAGTTCCCTTCTTTTGTGAGAAAATCTATTATTTCTAGCCTTTTTTTAGTATTTTTAAACATACGAAAATTTTAATTAAACTAATTGCACTCATGACTTTTTATTCAAATAATCAGTTCAGTTTTTTTTATTCTGTCAATAAGATCAAAAAATATTATTTAAGTTTCATCAGTATGTAATTTATAAATGTAATTTCGAAAAAAGAACCGAGCAAAGCTTGGTCATCCGGATACTATTGGGTAAAAACAAACAAGCTTTGATAATTATCAGCAACAGCAACACTTCGAAAAATCAACTTTAAAATCCAACTACACTACACCATACTAAAATCGACAAAAATATTTACTATAATGTCAACTGTCAAAATGGTGTCGATAAAGCAGCGAGCTTTCCACCCTTAATTATTTGATTGTTCTATGAAGAGCTATCCTATCACAATGCCACCTATGCAAACAAGGCTGTAGTTTTTAAATTATAAGAAAGTGACCATGTTAACCGGATGACCATTTTACCCTCACATACATATTACATTAAAAATATAAATCACTTAATATTCTGAAAAGCATCACTCTCCTGTATGTTGTAGAACTGCAACGAACTAAAGCTAAAGGTATAATACAATGAGAAAATTAAATCGTACCATTCGTTGAAAAGTTATACGTGAGGTATCTTGTACCTCAAAGCTTGTCTCGGTGCCATCTGTGACTTGAAACGGGTCTAAGTTAATTTCCGTAGCCAGCTTCAGCGATCGGAATTGCTAATAGAGTTTCTACTATAATCTTTAAACTTGACTACGAATGTGCAATGCAAAGTAAGGCCCGTCTAAGACTAGTCTCTTGGGGTTGACTGGGAACATGACCGAGAAATGCAAAAACAATAATAATGTCAAAAATTATAAAATAAAACTTTAATAATAATAAAGTAAAAAAAACACATTCTTAACATGGCATGGATTCGAATCCTACACAGTAAGCCAAATGCAAAAATTAGTTATCTGGTTATTTGGTGTTTTAATTATATTTTCAAAAATATCATTGAATGTGTTTTCCACAAAATACACGTATATTGTATATATGCATATAAATTACCATAAATATAATACAATTATTTCGTCCTGAAACTAAATATACTAAGCAATAAACAAAAACTATAACTATAAACGGTAATATGGTCGTCCGGTTGACATGGTCACTTTCTTATAACTCAAATACTACAAGCCTTGTTTGCATAGAAGGATATATAATTGGATAGCTCTTCATCAGTCAATCAAATAATAAAGAGTCAAAAAGACGCTACTTTATCGTGGATATTATAGTAAAGTACCTGGATGACCGAGTTTTGCTCGGTATTTTTTGGAAATCGTGTTTTTTGTAAATTATATTTAGATACAAATTACATACTGTTGAAATATGAATAAAATTTTTCGATCTTCTCCTTAATTTTTTTCCGTTTTTAAAAATAATGTACTAAAAACGGGCTCCAAATAATATATTTTCTCACAAAAGAAGGAACTTGAAAAAAAGGAACAAAGAGTCAGAAGTCAGTCAAGTACTTGGCAATAGTTACAAGAAAAATAAATAAAATTACAAAACATCTATATAATATATATAATATAAAATTACAAAACATCTATAGAATAAAATAGAAGTGTCTTTTTGTAATGTCAAAATAAAAGCTATTTACTCAATACACATGAAAGAAAGTATGTACTGCATCCACTTATAACAAAAACACTTTTTTTTTAATTTTTGTCCGTCTGCCTGACTGTTTTTTCTATCCAATCTCCGATATGGCTGGATCGATTTTGACGGGACTTTCATTGGCAGATAGCTGATGTTATAAGGTGTAACTTAGGCTACTTTTATTTTAGAAAAAGAATCAAGATATCGCGTTATGACGTGAAAAGCATAAATAAAAAAAAACGAAGTCTCAGGGCAAAGCTACTATAGAATAAATGAATAATAATTTGTAGGTAATAATGACACAGTAATCCAAATTAAACAATTGTATGTTATTAGCCAGAAAAATCTATTTCTCTTCTATTGTGATGACTTTTATCATTTTATCGTACAATTGTCGGGATTTACTTAACTTATTCTCACATAACATCACGGAGTACGTTATATAAATCTTGCATCTTGCAGTCGAGACCGAGTTCAAGACGATACTTTATTAAAGCCGAGAATGGTCGAGACCGAAATCTCGATTGGACATTCTGCATATTGTCTGCTCAATGTATATTTTATGCCGTAACACAGTCTTTATTTACCGAATGATGTTGATGAAATCGCGGTTACATTCTGCAGGCTGCCGCCGTGTTTGGCACTATAGGTCAGCCGATTGGGATGGGATGCGGTCTTTCTTTGCATCCTACCCTTGGGGGCGGGTTTGCTTCTCGCCGGATGATCCCAACGTTGTTGCGGATTCTGTTACTGATGTGGTACTTCAGGGTATGGAACTTTTTATTCCTTCCTCTGTGGTGCCCATTGGAGGCAAATCTCAGCCATGGTTTGGTCGCTCCTGTAAAATAGCATCATGCTATAAGCAGGAGTGCTACCAAGCCTGGGTTGATGCATCAGCGTCCCGGGATGTAAACACCAGCGCTCTAAAAAAGAAGTATAATTCCGCCTCTAGGTCCTTCAAAAGAGTCATTGCCAAGGCAAAGTCAGAGCACATAGGCAGAATTGGCGAGAAACTAGTTCGCCTTCCTTCTGGAACCCGTGCATTCTGGTCTCTCGCCAAGGCTGTCAGCCAGGGGAATTTCTGTCAGCCATCTCTTCCATCTCTGCACAGGGAGGACGACTCACTGGCCCATACTGCAAAAGAGAAAGCCGATCTTCTAGGCTCTTTCTTTGCGTCTAACTCGACTCTCGATGACGGGGGGAGTACGCCGCCGACCATCCCGCGGTGTGAGTGATTGGGAATCCCCCCAATTGTGCTGAGGACGTGTGCTCCAGAGTTGGCACCGGTTTTAACGCGTCTTTTCCGGTACTCCTACTCCCTAGCCGTAGTCCCAAAATCATGGAAGACGGCTTTCGTCCACCCGATCCCTAAAAAAGGCGACCGCTCAGACCCGTCCAACTACTGGCCAATCGCCATCACCTCCTTGTTCTCCAAAACAATGGAGTCCATTGTAAACTGCCAGCTCATGAGGTACCTTGAGCATCACCAGCTGATTAGTGACCGCCAATACGGTTTTCGCCGTGGTCGGTCAGCTGGTGATCTTCTGGTCTACCTCACTCACAGATGGGCGGAGACAGTAGAGTTCAAGGGGGAGGCATTGGCCGTTAGTTTGGACATTGCGAAGGCCTTCGATCGGGTTTGGCACAAAGCGCTTCTTTCGAAGCTCCCTTCGTTGTGGACGGTGCAAGCTCCGATTGCAAGCCTATTAATGCTGGTGTTCCACAGGGCTGCGTGCTATCGCCAACGCTGTTTCTTCTGCATATCAATGATATGTTGCATACCCGTAACATTCATTGCTATGCAGATGACAGCACTGGTGATGCTCTTTACACCGGCCGAGCCAATATTTCTCGGGAAAACGTCTCCGAGTGCCGGGACAAACTTGTGTCTGAAGTCGAGTCTTTGCTGAACAGAGTCTCGGATTGGGGACGACTAAATCTAGTCCAGTTTAACCCCCAGAAGACACAAGTTTGCGCGTTAACCGCTAAAAAGAACCCCTTTGTCGTATCCCCTCAGTTTCAAGGCACCCCCTTTGTTGCCTCAGCCAGTATCGGAATCCTCGGCGTCGACATATCGAGTGACGTGCAGTTTCGTGGTCACTTGGAAGGGAAGGCCAAATTGGCCTCTAAAAAGCTTGGCGTGCTCAGCAGAGCGGGACAGTATTTCATGCCGGCACACCGCCTGCAACTTTACAAGGCGCAGGTTCGGCCGCACATGGAATACTGTTCCCATCTCTGGGCTGGGGCTCCCCAGTACCAGCTCCTTCCACTTGACCGCATCCAGCGCAGAGCGGCTCGAATCGTCGACGACCGAGTGCTTTCCGATCGGCTCGATTCACTGGCGCTGCGAAGAGATGTTGCATCTCTTTGCGTATTTTATCGCATCTATCACGGGGAGTGCTCTGAGGAATTGTTCGGATTAATCCCAGCCGCCAAATTTCGTGAACGCACTACACGGCAAACGTCCCGATACCATCCACACCATCTGGATGCTTGGCGGTCCACCACTGTACGTTTCACAAGGAGTTTTCTTCCACGTACAACCTCTCTGTGGAATAGTTTACCACCGGCGATTTTTCCGGACCGATACGACCTGGGGACCTTCAAGAAAAGAGCTTACTCCTTTCTAAAGGGCCGGCAACGCACCCGCAATTCTCTTGGTGTTGCGGTTGATCATGGGCGGCGGTAGTCACTTAACATCAGGTGAGCCGCATGCTCGTTTGCCCCCTCTTCTATAAAAAAAAAAAAAAAGATGGTACGGAAAAATGGCATTCATTCGTTTTTGTCTGACATAAAATACCGGACTAATTAGGGATTCTTGTTGTCATCTGACATAATATACGAGATGTGTCTTGGTAGCTTGCTCCCCGCCGGTACCAATGATATTTCTAATTGCAGTTTTAAGTGTCGACTTACCATGTTCTCTTCGGTGAAGGAAAACATTGTGCAGAAACCTGCATGTCTGAGGAATGAATATTTCGATGGCATTTAAGTCCACCATCGTGCACTGAAGTAGCGACGCAGTCTAAGCGCTTCATAACCTTTTCAGAAATAAGAGGAGTTCTGTGCCTATATTTGTGACGTAAGTAGTCGTATGGATGCTGTAACTTTTTTTATAGAATAATGATAACAAATGATGATAATGATGACAAACAAGCACACAGTCTACCTGATGATAAATGGATGCTGTGGTCCATAGACAACTACATTTATCCTCCATTAATAATCAAAGTCCAGATGCATTGTCAACTCTGAGGACTCTGAGGAGAAAAGGGCCTTTGGTTCTATACACACACCATACAAAACACAGCAGCATTAAGCTGCTATTTTATGTTGGTATCCTGTGAGCGTTCAGCGTTCGGGAAATGACGACACATCTTCTCATCAGGTATACCTCAAAATCTGAAAACTAGATTGTACAACCAGTGCGTGTTGCCAGTTATGACTTATTGATCTGAGACGTGGTCCTTCACTGTTGGCCTTATGAGGAAGCTTAAGGCTATGCTCGGGATTTCTCAGCGTGATAAACTTAGAAATGGGGACATTCGTAGTAGAACTAGAGTGACCGACATAGCCCAATGGATTAGTAAGCTCAAGAGGCAATGGGCCGCCCATATAGCTCGAAGAACCGACAACCGATGAGGAAAAAAGTTCTCGAGTGGCAGCCTCGTACCGGTATGCGAAGTAAAGGGCGACCCCCCACCAGACGGAGTGATAAGTTGGTAAGACATGCAGGAAGTCGGTGGATGCAGGTGGCTCGGAACCATGCTTTGTGGCATTCCTTGGGGGAGGCCTATGTTCAACAGTGGACTCGTGAAGGGCTGTAATGATGATGATGATGATTATCCTATGAGAACGTGGTCCTGCCCAGGTCATACTGACCCAATCATGCTACAACCATAATATAGCTGCAGCGACCACGTAAAAAATAATATACATAGTCATACGTTTTAGAGTCACGCTGCAGCTACATATATTATGGTTTTAGTACGAATAGATCGGTTCGATCCGGTGAAGGAACACGCTCACAGAATACTAACGTATGGTGAGTGTAAAGAACCGGAAATCCTTTTTACTGGAAGTGAGGCCTTCCATCTGAGTCCTCAGGAGAGAGAACGCATTTGCATTTTAAAATTTGAAGCGACAGTAGCCTACTGGCAGGGCGCGGATCGCGAAATCAAAAGGTCGTGGGTTCGAATCCGCCATTAGACTACTGTCGTGAACCACTCCTAACACAAGCATTTTCAAGCTTACCAGGAGTGGTTAAAAGGAATATTAGTAATGTTAATTAATAAGATTACTAATATTTTATTAACAAAAAAATTGATCCTTAATTGAGGATAAATGTGAATGTTTATGGGCCACAGCATCTATTTACCATCAGTTGGACTGTGTGCTCGTTTGTCACCCAATGCTATAAAAAAACACTTTTTTCTATACAAGATGATTCGTTTGTTCGTAGATCGTAAGATTTTTCTGGAATTTCTTACATTCAACTATTGCATTAACCACGGAATCACACCAACCTACGTAAGCCTCATTTTCATTTGTTCGTATGCATTTGACCCAATTGTTAATCTTATTTATAAGAAAATTTTACAGTAATTCTTTACGGATATCATTTACGGTCTACACAACAGAGCATAAAGTATAAAAGGTGTATAAGTGCCAATAATGGGACTGTAAAAACTTCGAACGCTCCCACGATATTGAATCCTGACATGCCGCAACAAAATAAATACTCAAAATAAATTATCCGTTTCCAATAAAACAACACCCTTGCCACGCTTCGTAAACACTGAGCACTGGTGCTGAATATGAATTTATATTTTAAACTAATATACCTAAGACTGAGTATTGCTTGCACATTGGTTCGATAATGGCACGCGACGCGTATCTATTGGAGTGTTGGGAGATTTTTCGAGATCCATACACAGCGCCTAATCGAGCGCGGGTAAACATCGCATTTTTCGCATCCTATGAAAAATATCGATAGGACATACGCGGCCGTTTCGTATTGTTATATCCAGATATCGGAGAAGTGGGGTTCCCACGAATGAATATGTTTTAGAAGGCTGGTATCATTAATCTTGCATTGAGTACGTACTAGCACAATGTGGAGGGTAATGGAGGTTTTTGTCGCGAATATACCGTATGGGTCTGTGGATTCTTACAAATGAACAGAAGAAAAATCATGAGATATTACAAACAATACGTGTATCTTCTATTGTGTCAACATTATTAATTAATCATGTTTCTTATGGTGAATTCCCGAAGAGAAATCAAGAAGAAATGTAATTAATAAACATGATCGAAGAGACGCCTATCATGACGCTACTCCCACAGATAACGGAACGCTACTCTAGTTACGAACGCCTTCCATATTTATGAGACTACAAACAGGGGGATTATGTTTCACAAAATGATACGGAACATATTATGTGACAGCGGAACACGTTTAATGGCGCGGTACAAACTATTTTAATAGCCAGTATAAATGCTTTTTTACTTTATTAAAATTGTGTCTTATATGTTTATGTTTAGAGCATACTTTCCAATGTTTCTAAGGAAATCATAAATGCACTATTATAGCTTAGAGATGATTAAAAATGGTCAGAGCCGATCCATCAAGCAAGCGACAGTCGCGGGCAGGACGCAGAAGTTCTTATTTGAATAACGCTTTTATAACGTCTTTAGAGAATGCGTTAGTTACTGTTTTTTTTTTAAATTGTAATGAAAATTCTGTTTATATATTAGACAATACATGTATCATTTCGTCCCGTGGGTGTCTTAAGAGACTTTGTAAAATAGCAGATATATTTTTTATAACTTCCGATAGATGGCGGTACCGGTATAACCATCTCATTAACGCCACACGTAATATCCAAACCAGCGAGGGGAAGCAATTTCATAGATGCAAGACGTGTGATATTGCGATCGCCAAATCGCGTGCCAAACGTGGCGATTAACGCAAATCCTACCTATAGCGGGAGTCCATGTCCAGCTATGAACCTTTACTGGCCAATAAAAAATATAGTGGTTTAATTACTGTAGCCTAGTTACTACGTGGGTATCGCGATTGTGATCAGCGTCATGCCCGCAATGGAATTTTTTTGTAATTTTCATGACTTATTTACCACCAATATCTTAAATATTGTGAAGAAAATAGGTCTGGAAAATTAAAAATAATTCTATAATATACGTTATATTTAGGTCCCTTATTGATATCCACTAGATGCGACTTACATTATTTTTCAACCGACTTCATGAAAAAAGGACGAGGTTATCAATTCGACTGTATGTACTTTTTATGTGTTATCTCAGAACTTTTGCAATGTGATCTGATTTTGATGATCATTTTTTTATTTGAAAGCTTTTCATGTGGTCCCATATGTTTACCACTTGTTACCGTTATAAAGTTAAAAAAAAATTAAAATTTATTATTTATGACGATACCGGCTCCGTGTTTATGATTATGAATTATATCATTCTCCACAGTGATTCAGTGCTCTATGAACTACATAAACTAATATTATATTCGAGCTTTTTTTTATAGAAGAGGGGGCAAACGAGCATACGGTTCACCTGATGTTAAATAACTACCGCCGCCCATGAACAACCGCAACACCAGAGGAATTGCAGGTACGTTGCCGGCCCTTTAGAACGGAGTAAGCTCTTTTCTTGAAGGTCCCCAGGTCGTATCGGTCCGAAAAAATCGCCGGTGGTAAATTATTCCACAGAGAAGTCGTACACGAAAGAAAACTCCTAGTGAAACCTACAGTAATGAACCGCCAAGCATCCAGATGGTGTGGATGGTATCGGGAGGTTTGCCGCGTAGTGCGTTCATGAAATTTGGCGGCTGGGATTAATCCGAACAATTCCTCAGGGCACTCCCCGTGATAGATACGATAAAATACGCAAAGAGATGCAACATCTCTTCGCAGCGCTAGTGAATCAAGCCGATCGGAAAGCACGCGGTCGTCGGCGATTCGTGCCGCTCTGCGCTGGATGCGGTCAAGAGGAAGGAGATGATACTCGGGAGCCCCAGCCCAGAGATGGGAACATTATTCCATGTGCGGCCGAACCTGCGCCTTGTAAAGTTGCAGGCGGTGTGCCGTCATGAAATACTGTCCCGCTCTGCTGAGCACGCCAAGCTTCTTAGATGCCAATTTGGCCTTCACTACTAAGTGACCACGAAACTACACGTCACTCGATATGTCAACGCCGAGGATTGAGTAACAAGAGGAGTGCCTTGAAACTGAGGACATACGACAAAGAGGTTCTTTTTAGAGGTTAACGCGCAAACTTGTGCCTTCTGAGGGTTAAACTGGACTAGATTTAGTCGCCCCCAATCCGAGACTTTGTTCAGCAAAGACTCGGCTTCAGGCACAAGTTTGTCCCGGTACTCGGAGACGTTTTCCCGAGAAATTTTGGCACGGTCGGTGTACAGAGCATCACCAGTGCTGTCATCTGCATAGCAATGAATGTTACCGGTTTGCAACATATCATTGATATGTAGAAGAAACAGCGTTGGTGATAGCACACAGCCTTGTGATCACCAGCATTAATAGGCTTGTTATCGGAGCTGCACCATCCACAACGAAGGGAGCTTCGAAAGAAGCGGTTTGTGCCAAACCCGATCGAAGGCCTTCGCAATGTCCAAACTAACGGCCAAGCCTCCCCCTTGGACTCTACTGCATGCTGCCCATCTATGAATCATGTAGACCATAAGATCACCAGCTGATAGACCACGACGAAAACCGTATTGGCGATCACTAATCAGCTGGTGATTCTTAAGGTACCTCTGAGCTGGCAGTTTACAATCGATTCAATTGTTTTGGAGAACAAGGAGGTGATGGCGATAGGCCTGTAGCCGGATTGGTCTGAGCGGTCGCCTTTTTTAGGGATCGGGTGGACGAAAGCCGTCTTCCATGATTTTGGGACTACGTCTAGATAGTAGGAGTACCGGAAAAGATGCGTTAAGACCGGAGCCAACTTTGGAGCACACGTCCTCAGCACAATTGGGGGGATATCGTTTGGCCCACTCGACTTGTTGATGCCCAGGGAGAGGAGTGTTTAGTTGAATATTTGTTTATATTACGATTCGATAAAATACAAACACTAAAATATATTCCCTATCTTTACATAATATGACATATGAGATGAGGTGAAAATCAGAAGGTATGGCTTTATTTGGGATCAGTTCCAACAATACCTGAATTTAACGTATAGTAAACAAGCTTATCGCATAAATCAATATTAAATATATTCTATTATAATGGTTTCTTATTTGTTACCTACGTCGTTTTATGTGAATTTATTAATTTATTTAACGTAGATAGTTAAAAGTCTGTGGAATTAATATTTGTTTAAAGTATAGTAAAAAATAAAAGTGCAGCTATCTACTCCTACACTTTTGCTGTCTGTTTCATTTTCATACAGGGTGTGTTTCATATTCAGAAGATTGATTGAACCGGTATCCGCGCGACATAAATTGCTGCTCATTTTAATAATAGACACGGGCAAGGTGTAGTACCTCCTCTAAGTATAACGGATTTCTACACGTTTAAATACAATTTTGCGTAGGCTTTCACCAATTCGAATTACAATTTCTTTAAAAATTATTTACACAGAATAATGTTATGCAAGACAAATAGACATATTAGTTAAATATTATATTTTGAGATAGAGAAATTGCATTTCAGATTGAAAATAAAAGTCTAGTAATAATATTATTAAAAAAAATCAACAGTAAAGCCTAACCTTTCTTACCTTTTAATCGCGCTAAGCGCGGCGATTCACTGCTATTTACTAATTACTTTGAGAATTCCGAAAACCTCGTGGCTAATGAGCTCCTCGCGTTCTTGCAAATACCAGCTTGACGTTATGGATAAAGTGTGTGTGACGCAGATCTGCACATCCAACTTAAAACACAGCTGTTTGAGTCGTTGGATTTGGTCGACCGGATGCCATCAATTAAATGAGAATAAGTGCACTGACAGACCACCCAGCAAATGGTGTCAGAGGTATTTATTTTCACCGTATTTACTCGTACACCATCCAAATGGTAATGGTAAGTGTTGTAATTTATGACTCAAACCTGTAAGTTATCTTAATTTTAAATGATATAGTATTTAGTTTTAAGGTCAGTCAGTTATATTACATATTATTACGGTTACAGCCTATTAAGGTCTGCTGCTGAACATAGGCCTCCTCCATAGATTGTTACATATATATATACATGATATTGTTACATATTAATAAAATATTTAATTACACATAATTTTATTTTATATTGTAACATTAATATACATAACAATCTAATAATATTATGTATTATTTTTATAAGAAGATATCAGTCATCAATAACTAGATGTCAATTTGTTTTTCAAACATCGAAGTTAATGGTGTCCGGTCAAATATTCCAATGGCAAGTACGTGATGGATGGAGCAGATAACAAATTGAAAGTAACCGTAATCCCATGTTTATTTACGCTCAAATATCGGTCAAATGCAGGCGTAGTGTGCACACAGCCGTAATTGATAGTTCACCCGAGCATTGATAGAGTATATTTACTTTGGGAGATGTCAGGAATAATCTCAAATTAATTTCCATTTTCTATTATTAATACACTACACAGTCGCATAGAGTATTAGTAGGAAACTTATATGTATATTACGAGTACACATCAAATACACAGTTTACCCGATAGTGAGTAAATGCTGTGGCCCATAATCATCTACATCTATCCCCGATTAAAAATCAAAATTGCTGTTACTCTTGAGGACAAAGATGCAATACCTGGTTTCCAGTAAAAAGGGATCCCTATTTCTCTACACACACCAGTCGAGACAACCTATTCGTGCTACAACCATAACATCACTGCAGTATGGCTCAACAGAGCAGAGAAAAATTGCATGAGAAACACAGGAGCATTAAGCTGCTATTTTACGCTGGTATTCTGTGAGAGCGTGGTCCCCGCTCGTTTGAGTTGACCCATTCGTGCTACAACTAGAGATGAGCCGAATATTCGTTTCATATACGGTATTCGGCATATTTGACGGCTTTACCGAATATTCGACTAAATCACCAAACATTCGTTAGTGGTACTCAAAGTATCCTCCAATACAGTATTGAAGTCTTTCATAATTTTTCTGTTGAAAGAATATTTTATTTAAGGGTTAAATCTACTTGTTATTATGTTTGTAAATCTACTTGTTATGTTGTTGTTATGTTTTAAGGTACTGTAGATTTATTTCCAATTATAGCAAATAGAAAGCTTGATAAAATGATTTGAAATCAAACAAAGAAACATTACATTACATAAGTACATTTTACTTTACATTGGTCGTCAGTTTCTCTTAAATAAGTCCAGATAATAGACTAATATATTCCGATAGTAGACTCCTGCCACTCATTTTTATTATATAATTATAAGCTTTGTGGCTTCGACCCTGCGATATGGTATCATATTTTGGGGACTATCAACATACAGGGAATTAATTATGAAAGCTCAAAAACAGTGTATTCGAGCTATATGTGGGATAAAGTCTACAGAAAGTTGCATACCATACTTTAGATCTCTTAAGATCGTGTATGTTTGTAAAGTGTAATCCGGAACTTTTTGATATAGGAGTACAACCATCTTTAGTTAACCTTCGTCCTCGAAAACAAAAAATCCAGACGAATGTATGCAAAACTGCCCTTATGAAAAAAAGTGTTGTTGAAATGGCCCTTAAATTATATAATAAATTACCTGATCACATAAAATGTTATAATGTGCAAAAATTTAAATCTATTTTAAGTAAATTTCTTATAGATAAATGTTATTATAATGTCAATGAATTTCTATTTACTAATAATTTAAATATGTAATTTAATGATTTTATTTTGACTCTTTTTAATTTTATTACTTTGATTTGTTTTATATATATATATATATATATATATATATATATATATATATATATATATGATGTATGGATATATAAATTCGTATGCTGTTAAAGCATTTCACGGAGGTACTATAAAATTATAACATTGTCAACCTTGTTACCTGCGAAAACGAATAAAATGATTGATTGATAAGTTTTCACTAAGAATTACACAACTAAATACTTTTTTTCTCACAAAAATTGTCGTTTTGACTATTTTTGTAAATATAGCATGTGCTGGCTATTTGCTCAGTACTAGATGATGCAATAATATGTCAGGTGCGGCGGGGGAGCCAGGGGCAGGGTCCGCTTTACACGTTTCGACTTTCAACATAAATTGATAGATACCGAGGTGAACCTGCCGAATAATGTTCGGCTGAATATTCGGTTCGGTAAAAGTTTTACTGAACTTTCGGCCGAATAATCGTATTCGGTGAAATCCATATTCGGCCCATCTTCAAGCTACAGCCATAATATTATAGACTGCATGGCTCGACGGCGTAAAATATAGCTGCAGCATGACTTTACCACGTAGAAACATTTAAATAAACAAAATAATATTCAATACTAGTTTATAAAATATGGCGCAAAATGTACATGTACACGCTGTTAGTTTTTTCACAGAGCAGGGTTTGACAGATACATTGACTACAATAGAAAGAGTAAGTTATTTGTTGAGTGTCGACGTGTCCAGTCTAAACATTTCTGCCTGTTCGCCAGTGTGTTTGTTTGCTTTTGAGTTCTTTTGTTTGCACAGTTGTCGTTCCCAGAACCAGAGTATTTTCGGAACTCAAACATCGTTTAAATCCTATGACAAAATATATTTTCTACTGTAATCGATTGACATGATTTTAGGTTTATCTTAACTCGTATTAATTTGAAAATTAATAAAGAGCAAGAAAAAACAAATACCTCAGTTTTAACAAAAGTGTTTAAAATGTCTGTTATACCATAATTACCTAATTAATGGTTGTTAAACATGGACAAACGAAGAAACTCAAGCTGAAATAAAAGAAAGCGACGAAAAAAGCAAGAGTTAAAAGGAGGAAGGTCAAAGGTCTATGAAAAGAATGTGTGATATTCTAGTGGAGATAGTGGGAGATCATAGGTCAAAGACAAAAAAAGAGAAATGGAAGGACTTGGGGTTGGTCTACTACGCCCGTAATGCGACTACTGTGTAGAATATCATTTAATTACATTTTTTTCTGTTTTTTGTTAATATATATATATATATATATATATATATATATATATATATATATATATATGTATATATATATATATATATATATATATATATATATATATATATATATATGTTTAAGTAAAGTAAGTAATTACCTTTACATACAGTCAAACTACAGCGTGAAACACTAATATGAGAAAATATCAATTTTTTACAATATAGCCTTATAATTTATTAATTTCTTTCAAATACATTGATATATTGTTTAATGTATAAAATAGGAATATATAAAATACGAATAGCTGCTGCCAAAAGACATTGACTCCCAGTCGAGGACATGTTATTCCAGCAGTATTTTTTATTCAGGATCGACATAATACTAAAATTATTATTTTACTCTGAGCCTATACACAAACGATAATATAAAATCAAGCAAATATATGTTTAATTTTTAAAAGCTTCTTGCAAGTCATGGGGCGCGACAGTTTACCCGCTGTTTTGTGTGACATGGTTTTTGTTTCGTGGAAAACAGAGGCATATTTCTTTTATACGTGTAAAAAATACTTTCCAATATTTTCCATGTCTTTTATCAGTTTTTTTTTGCAGGAAATAATTTTTGCTATTTTCGGATTTTGTGTAGGTAAATGGGATCGGGGAACTTTTCCAAGTGCCTACCCTTCGATCAATATTGATCGAAGTGCCAACCTAACATCATGCACAAGCGTAATTGTATTCTTGTACGCCGTAAATATCATAAGCATTTTTTATAAATATTTGCTTATTTTGATTTAAGTTCCGTTATCTTAGTCCTCACGGGTGACAACGCATCCGCACTTTGGTTTGTAATCGAGGATAGATGTAGATGTCTACTATGCGCCCTAGCAACCACTTACCATCAGGTGGAGTGTGTGCTCGTTTGTCACCCTATCCTATAAAAAAATGGCAGCAGCATCTTGTTAATAGCGATTGATTGGTTATCACTTGATAACTGAGACCCAATGGTTAATGTCGCAAGAATATGCTAGAAAAAATATGGCAAGAAGATCTAATGGCTTCAATAAATACGGTGAAACGGTACGCTGAGTACGGTATATACTATTTCATACGTGATAGAGCCATAATTGTAGCACGAATGGATTGATTCGACTGCAGAACCACGCCCTCACAAAATACCAGCGTAAAGTAGCAGCTTAATGCTGCCATGTTTTGTATGATGAGTGTAGAGAACCGTAGATCGTTTTCTCTGGAAATGAGGTATTCCGTCTGAGTTCACAAGGGTGATATCGCATGAGCATTTTTAGTCTCAATCGAGGATAGATGTCAATATCAATAGGCCATATCATCCACTTACCGTCGGGTTAACTGTGTGCCGGTTTGTCATCCTTATCATATATAAAAAATGCCTGAAGTGATGGTAGGAATTCAATGTACTAGACATCTTACAAAAGATTCGTATTTTCCGCCTATCGACTACGTCGAGATAATTTCTAAAACAAGCATTTTGCATCGTAGAGTGCAGACCTACAATTCTTTTGGACAGATCCGTAACCGGCAGTGGTACATTTCTAGGTTGACCGAAAGGAAGAAGATTGAGAAAAGATATATGCGAGATGAACGTCGTGACTTAATATGAAAGAACACTAACGACATTTTATCTTAATATTATGTCTTTATTATACTGTGATATCAGTATGTACTAAAATATATTTATAATATATGTTATATGTTATTGTATTAAATTTTATCTTATAAATCTGTAACCTTAACTAGTAAAGTAAAGTAAAGTAAAGTTACAGCCTATATACGTCCCACTGCTGGGCTCAGGCCTCCCCTCATTTCTGAGAGGCTTTAGGGCAAGGTAGTGTCCGCCGCGCTGCCCAAATGCGTGTTGACGAACTTCACATGTCTTCGAAATATTTTTTTTTCTTATTCCTCAGACATGCAGGTTTCCTCACGATGTTTTCCTTCACCGCCGAGTACGTGGTAAATCAGCACTTAAAATTGCAATTAACAATTTCATTGGTGCCGGCGGGGATCGAACCCGGGTTACTCGCGTTCTGTTATATTTACAGCGAGCGTTAAACACTGAGCTACCACAGCTCTTAACCTTAATTAACTTTAACTTTAATAATTTTAGCCAATAATTTTTTTTTGTTAGGTATTGGATCATCTTTGCATATTCTACACGACACGTTACCTATGTCATTGCACGAAAAAGAGTGCTTCGTCATTCAATAGACGTTTCACGGAATGACTTGAAAGTTTGATAGCAGTGACTTCGCTTGAAACTTAGCCCTTAATTTCTGTCGATCATTATTTTTACGTGTCACTTTGGCGCTTCTTTGAATAAGCTTTAGCTTATACTAATAACGAGCGAGAAACTTTATTGTGTTCAGCGTAAATAGGATGGAATTTTGGTAAATGTGTCAATTGTCCGTAACATGATGTCAACAAAAATGGAAAACAGAACTAAAACCATAGACGTATAAAAAAATAAATTTTTTATAAGTCCATGCTAAAATCAAATTCTTATGAAATGATAATCTAGCGTAAGTCTCGTATAGACAAGCAGTGTGTGGTATGACCTTACACTACACGGATTCACGACTTGGATAAGGCAAGTAGGAAGTCGATACAAGTCACTCAGTACTTTGTGAGACTCAATGGGAGGAAACTTCGAGTATGTTCAACATCCACTTCTCATATCTGAGAGCCTTTGCAGCACAATAGGCCTCCAGCACGTGTTGGAGGAATAAATTTAATATCTTTAATAACATGCAGGCATGCATGACAGGCACGTGTTAAATCAGAGCTTAAAATTGCATTGAAGAACTTCACTACTGCTGGCAGGGATCGAAAAATGCTACTTCTACACTAGGATTTTCTTCTGTATCGTACATAAACTGCAAACAGACAAACATTAATAAATATATACCAAACAAATACTTTTAGACCGTCAAAACACTTGTTCTGTGCGGGATTAGGTGAACTTCTATACGCTGAAACAATATTGATGAATATATATATATATATATATATATATATATATATATATATATATATATATATATATATATAAAATGGTGAAATAATATTGATGAATATATGCTGTTGTCACCGACATGCATATATTAATTTATGCATTTAAAAACATTCGTATTTTTTATTGCATAAAGGCTCAGATGAAGTAAAAAAATGTAGATATCGCACCTAGAACAAGAAACTGTAACCGATTTTATAACTTTGTGTGAGTCAGCGAAGTGCTGCCACTTTTTTTTAAAAGTCCCTGAAAATCGAGAAACAATACTACAATTATAAGAGTAATTTGCGATGCGAGTGCAAAAGTATATCTGTCTGTTTTAATAAATTTCAACAATTTGACAATTCAAAAAAAGATGAAGCACATAGGAGGAGTCTGTAGATCATTTAAAAGTCTTCTTGAAAGATTGTCCAGTGAGCAAGTAAGCGTCGATAAAATATACAACATATGTAATGTAAAACATATTGATTAAAAAAAATAACTTTGTACTAAAAAAACTAGTTATAATAAAAATAAATTACTATGGAATTAAAATATCCTTTTAAAATGAAAAAAAAAATAAGTTGATTTTAGTAAATGCACAATAGAACAAACTCCAAACGGGGGCACAATGGAGTGTTCTAATTTGTACCTCGGGTAGGAGAGATATGAAGTATCAGCCGGAGAGGACACCTGAGTCTCGATTTAAAAGAGCAAGGTCTCCGGGTGGTAGTGGACAGCATTAAGATTGGAATGAAGTGTCCTGATGATGCAAAAATTCACGGATAGCGTGACAGGGATCATCATCATCATCACCATTACAGCCCTTTACAAGTTCACTGCTGAACATAGGCCTCCCCCAAGTAACACCACAGAGCACGGTCTTACCAGGTCGTCACTCCATCTAGTGGGGGGTCGCCCTACACTTCGTCCACCGGTACGAGGTTGCCACTCGAGAACCTTTTTTCCCCAACGGTTGTCGGTTCTTCGAGCTATATGGCCGGCCCATTGCCACTTCAGCTTACTAATCCGTTGGGCTATGTCGGTCACTCTGGTTCTACTGCGGATATCCTCATTTCTAAGTTTATAACGCAGAGAAACTCCGAGCATAGCCCTCTCCATAGCTCGCTGAGCGACTTTGAGCGTCCTCATACGGCCAGCAGTGAAGGACCACGTCTCAGTTCCATATGTCATCACTGGCAACACGCACTGGTTGTACAACTTAGTTTTCAGGTTTTGAGGTATACCTGACGAGAAGATGCGTTGTAATTTCGCGAACGCTGCCCAGCCGAGTTGAATCCGTCGATTGACATCTCAGTCGAAGTTGGACTTACCCAGCCGAACTATTTGTCCCAGGTAAACGTGCTCGTCAACAACTTCGAGCTTAGTGCTCCCAACAACTACCGGCATAGGTGTGACATGGACATTAAATATGATCTTTGTTTTGTCCATGTTTATCTTAAGACCTATCCGTTGGGAGGCACTATTGAGATCATTGAGCATAGTGCTTAAGTCCTCCAGCGATTCTGCCATAAGGACTATACCGTCGGCAAATCGAAGGCGAGTGATGTACTCGCCATTGATGTTAATACCGTTTCCTTTCCAGTCCAGTAGCTTGAAAACGTCTACCAATGCAGCGGTGAAGAGTTTCGGGGAAATAACGTCACCCTGTCTTACACCTCTCTGCAATTGGATAGGTTTCGTACTCTGGTTCTGTACTCGGATAGCCATCGTAGCCCTACTGTACAAAAACTTCAGCACTTCGATATATCGACAGTCAACTTGGCACCGCTGAAGATACTGTAGCACCGCCCAAATTTCGACGGAATCAAAGGCTTTCTCATAGTCCACATACGCCAGGAAAAGTGGCAGATCGTACTCTTCGGACTTCTGTACAATTTTCCGAAGGGTATGTATGTGGTCTATGGTACTAAAGCCTTTTCGGAAACCGGCTTGTTCGGGAGGCTGGAAGTCGTCGAGTCTGCGTGCGAGACGATTCTTAATTACTCTCGAGAACAGCACGTAGACGCGGCTCAGAAGGGATATCGGTCTGTAGTTCTTCAAGAGGGCGTTGTCACCTTTCTTGAAGAACAAGACCACCGCACTTCTGCTCCACGCCTCCGGAGTAGTGCCATCATGGAGGACGGAATTAAAGAGCCTCTGAAGGACTTCAAGTACCGGTTTTCCACCCGCTTTCAAAAGCTCCGCTGTAATTCCATCCTCGCCCGGGGACTTGCCGTTTTTAAGGTGCTGGAGAGCAATTCTAATCTCGCTCAGACTGACGTCCGGGATATCATTGTGACAGGGATCGCCTGGGTCTTATTGCTCCGCTTGCCCCTATCAGTTTTAGTCACGAGCATAATCCCTTCCCCCCTCCATCAGAATACGCGGAACAGCCTAAGCACCCACGCTCAGGAAGAGTAAAGTAGCTTGGTCATGGATGCTCAGCGAGGGATTCTCCGTTACTAGGAGTGAGGGTACCCTCTTGGGGTAGTTGGGGTAAGGAGGAGAGGGAAAAGGGCCTCCAGCCCAAGCGCAACGCACCGGTTCAAGCTGGGCCATCCATGTGACAGCAATAGCCGCTGCGTGGCTCTACCATTGTCAAGTCAAGAGGATGGCTACCATTTTGGTTCATTTCAGCTCAGTCTTATGGCAGCTACCCTTCATTTTTTATAGGATAGAGTGACAAATGAGCATATAGTTCATCTGATGGTAAGGGGTTGCTGTGGCCCATAGACATCTACATATAGCCTTGATTACGAATCAAAATGCAGATACGTTGTCAACCGTGAGGACTAAGATGGAATGGCCTCATTTCCAGTAAAAAGGGTCTCTGGTTCTCTATACTCACCATACGAAACGGCAGCATTAAGTTACTATTTTACGCTGGTATTCTGTGATAGCGTGATCCTTCCCCGGTCGAGCCGACTCATTCGTGCTATAACTATACTACTAATAGTATAACTGCAGCATGGTACGTCTACCACGTAAAAAAATCATGTCTTATTAAAATATTCGGTGGTAGCCTAATGTTTTTTTTTATAGTAAAATAGTTTGTAAGTACTCAACAATTAAGACAGAAACATCAGCGACTTAAAAAATTGAATGTACCTTGACTTCAATTTGATGTAACATAATAACAACTAATTAAAAAAATATGCAGACTACATATATTTTATAACTTAGTCTAAAATTAATTACCCAAATCTTGGACCATTAGAAATAAGAAATACTAGCAACATTCTCCCGTTACGTAATCTCGAAACATTGACATTCGCGCTTCGAGTAACCTTCAAAAATGGTGTTGAAATAACAAATAAATATATAGTTAAGTGCATAGAGCTAATAATACCTATAGAGGCGCCGTATTCTACTATAGAAATAATAGTTATACAAATATCTATAACATCGACACACACTTGTCAAAAATACTTTTGTTTCTTTTTAACAAAGCAGTAGCTTCATTAGAAATGGGAGACAACAACAGTTTGTCAATTGCTTATTTTGACAACACTTTCGTGTGACGTCATTAGCTCTTCCTTGCGTGACTGCGTCGCCATGTTAAGTGCTGAGTTTTGTGGTAGATCTGCTGTCAAACTGTTGAATACTAAAAGTTTTTTTGTTGTGTAGTGCAGTGCCTTCATCTTATCTTATAGTAGGTGTATCTTCTATTTATATTTTATTATGTTACTAGATAACCACCTAAATTTGATTTGATTGTAACTCTTAATTGAGAGGCATTTCTGAGTTTTTGCAAAACTACCGTACGGCAATTGATTTTTAAATTAAAATAATTTTGTGAAGCATAATTAAATCACGTCACGTTATAATTAATAATAATAATATAGTATATAATATTTGTGATGAATTATGTGCAGATAAATTAATAATAAATATTTATTGATTTTTAAAACAGTTTATTTCATTTTTACTCAACTAATCATTATTATATTACATTAATTATATGAGATCTGGGATCACCATCCCAGTAATACTATAAACACAAAAGAAGGATTTAATTTCTACCTACACAAAAGCCATAAATCTGTAGGTCACATTTATTCGCAAGATAAGTTATTTGACGATTGAAAATTCAGCCCTGTATCTATGTAAATACCTACAAAATAAAGTAAATTAAGCAACAAATCCAATTATATAAAATGAGAAAAAAATCATATTAGTTAAAATATCGATATCAGCTGCGCATGTTGCAGAGTTACAACCCTATAAAAGGCGGCCATTTTGTGTGCTAGATTTTTGTAGGTAGTCACGCTAATTTTATAGGTATGCCCAGTCCATATACTTCTAAGTCAGTGGTTAAATAAGTGTTTACGAGTGAAACGTTAGTGCTTCAGAATTTTTGTTCACTTTAGTATTGTTTTTGCACAATTTAACTACACAGGATGGCATTTCGTAGGCAAATTTACTGCACGACGCCCCGGGTAGTACTGAGCGAAAATGAGCGTAGTTTGATGCATGTGTGTGCGTGAATGCGTGTGCTTACATAAAGGAGCGGAGTTTTTTGGCTTCACCAATAACAAAGGCCGCGCTGTATCTACCTTTTTTACTTCATCTGAGCATAAAGGAGTAAAAGAAAAATGTCAAACATAATAACGAGTCGGTTTCATTATAAGGAGTCTCATCTTATGATGGCAAAAGACAATCCAGCGTCCGATTTCGTTACATGTATATAGTAAGAGGAGACCATAGGTAATTTAAGGAATATCTTCCGGTCCACTCATGAACGTAGGCCTCCCCCATAGATTGCCTTATAGGGGCTCCCCTCTATATTACCCCTTATTTGCAATAGTTGTCACAAGCGGGTTGACAACCGCAGCTTTTTTTTTTGTCGATATTAGGAAGACGCTGCTGCCTATCTCCTGATGTGTTTCGTCTGTCGCCTCTTGCGACACCCACGGGATGATATCGGGTGGTGGTATTCATACACCACCACTACACGTTATAAGGAATATCTAATGAATTCCAATTGATGACGGTATGCGTTTACGCCGTACGTAAAATACTTCTAGTCCAGCGACGGACAGCAAAGTCAAAGATGCTAAACGTTTGTTACTGCGAACACTATATTGTGGAGGGGATGTTCTAAAACGGAGACTATGGTAAATCTACCCTACAACGGAAGAAGCTCTTAACACATGTGGATTTTGTTTATATTGATTGATGATGATGGATTATATTGATGACCGCGTACCCTCTTGGTTAGAATATTAGAATACCGGCCTACTATGTCGCAGGTTTTAGATTCGAAAACCACCGGACCCAAAGTTGGTGTACAAATACAAATTATTGGGTATCGGGTCTGATTGCGTTACTGTTGTCACCGTGTCTCTGATATTCTATTCTAGTCTTCTTTTGATTTTACGGTATATGAAAGAATAATCAGGACAAGTGAAAACCTGTGTGCCTGTGTGAGGGTGCGCACATTGTTTTTTGTAGGAGAGAGGGCAAATGAGCATACGGCTAGCCCGATGGTAAGTGATTACCACCGCCCATGAACAGCTGCAACACCAGGAGAGTTGTAGAAGTGTTGCCAGCCTTTATACCTACTATGTAATAGTTATACATTAATTCATGACAGTCTATTGAAAGTCCACTACTAAGTACGAGTATAGGTCTCCTGCTTCATAGGGAGGATGGTTGCCATTGCCACCTGGCAAGCGGGTACCACCGCAGTTTTTTATTTTTTGTTGTTACATATTAGGAAAATGTTACCGCCCATTTGATTTTGTATACTTTATGTGTATTCCGACACCCACGAGGGTCAAATTTCATAAATGTAGTTCACGGTGAGCGCGTGAGAAGAACTAAATTCATGAACGGGAGTAGAAATACACAGAAGATCGGCAGCAGCGTCTTCCTGATCATATTATAATAAAAATATGCAATTGGCAACTCGCACGCCAAGCGTGACAACTATGGCAACTATTTGGCAGTCTGTGTGTGTCCCCCCAGTCTGTGGGGGAATTCAATTGATGAACCGGAGAACATTAGAACGAATATATTAGTCATGTAGAGGCGATGAAAAAGAAACCACTATCCCATTTCGTTCCGTGGGTGTCGTAAGAAGCTGCAGAGGCTGGAACAGGAGATGAAAGAATAACAACTCGAAAAAATAAAAAAAACTGCGGTTGACAAATCGCTCGCCAAACGTGGCAACTATGACAGAATCTCCCTCATCTCCCTCATCCATGGGGGATGGGGGATGGCCTATGTTCTGCAGTAGATTTTTATAGGCTGTAATGAATGGATGATAAGTTAGGATTGTAAGGAAATGCCGCAGAAGTCGTAAATTGGCCAGATGTAAAATATTTTTGTTACTGTTAAATTCAAACTACGCACAAACATTTATTGCAACGCTTCATTTTCAAAATAACTTTGGTTACAGTAGTTTATAATTATAACTGATATGTTATATCAATGTCAGAAGAAATGCGTTGATGATTTATTAATAAAAATAACTATACGACAAACGTTAAAAATATTTAGTTTCAGGCCATTATTTTAACAAACGTAAAACAAACAAAACCCCCGGCGACTGTCAGTGCCACGTGAGCGGCGCGCCTCCCATGCAATGTCCCGTTTATTTTTTTATTTATGTCGTTGTTTATTTAATTTATCCATGTGTGGTTTTTATTTTTGTAGCCCTTCGCTACGTCTGTCTATTGTTCTCTTTTGCAACAAATGGAGGAACGAATTGAAACGGGACAACTTAACTAAATTTCGTCCCCATTCATTTAAAGTGGGACCACATGTTGTGTTTTTTATTTATCACAGCAAAAATGGCTTAGTACGCATTGAGTTACAATACCTATAGAGTCACAAACAGACAAATAAAATGTCCGCGCCAAAACTCGGCGCACGCTGCGAAGTGCGCAGAGTTTTTGTTTAGTTGTAAGGCGACCACAATCCTCGTACAACGTCCGCGATGCCAAAGTGTTCGGTGATTTCCTGCCCAAATAACAGCAGACACGTGCGAAAAAAGGATGGTGTTTCATATTTTAGGTAAGTATCATACCAAATTTACGTATTTATGTATCCACAGTGCATGTTTTCATTTAAATTTCAATAATTTTCATTTTATTAGCAAACTAAATCACTCACCGCCGACCGCGCGGCGCCGCGATAACGTGCCCTTGAGTGAATGATGATGACATTGCATACGAGCGACTTTGAACATTGTACAAGCAGGTTAACGTCTAAATTCGAGCAAATGTCATTTTGAACTATATAATATCAAAATATATAGGTATATGGAACGGCGCTCGGACATTTTTTGAGTATTGTCAGTTAGAGATTGTGACTCTATAGGTATTGTAACTCAATGTTAGTACGAGTTGGGCATAAGTCTTTAAATTTCCTTTGAGAAAATTATCTCATTTACTATAAAGTCTTAATACTACAAGATTCATTATAGCTTTAAAAGTCGCGATTTCATCCATACCGTCTGGATGATTCCGCACAACTTCTTGTGGAATCGACTTATGGCCGGTCTCAATAACTTATCTATCTCTTACTGGAAGTTAAAATGGCTACCATTGGTATCTATAGTTACATTTTTCCGTTTCAATAATCAAAGATAGATAGAAATGTTTAACCATCACATTGATCTACCCTTCGGAGGACTTACCGACTACCTGAGTTAAGTGGGTTCATAGAAAAAAAAAACATCTGACTGTTTCAATAACGTATTGGCAGTTAACTGGCGATAGTTCAAATTACCAGATGTTAGAGTTTTGTCTATCGCCCAATTTTGAGAGTTAGCAAATATTTGTCGTGATTTTAAAATAAATAAAACCTATTTAATATCTAAAAAATGGATTTGTTCAGTGATGAAAGTGATAATGAAATGTATGAGATAGGTGTTTTTGATTCCGGAGGTATTGTAGATACTGAAAATCGCCGACTTTATAATCGAATAAATTACAGAAGTGAATTTTCTGACTCTGAATTTACATATAGATTTAGATTAAATAAAACGTCCGTGGATGAGTTATTATTGAAAATAACACCATCCTTAAAAGTAATTTCTTCAAGGTGAGTAAAGAAACTTGTGAACAAAATTTGGTTATATTATATGTATCGTCGAAATATGCCACCCAACATAATATGAATGACAGTTATTGTGATTTTTTTTACTTATATTTAACATTTTAGGAATAAAGGAATATCGCCGTTACATCAGTTGTTGCTGACCTTGAGATTTTATGCACTGGGAACAATGCTTTTATCAGTAGCGGACTTTATTGGTGTATCGAAAGCTTCAGCCAGCCGAATTGTGCATCATGTATCTCGGGCTATAGCTGGCTTATACCCTCAATATGTGAAGACATTAAGCAATACCCAGAATGCCTTTCATGAAATCGCAGGATTTCCAAGAATTCTTGGCGCAATTGACTGCACGCATGTTCCCATACAGTCACCTGGTTAGTAGTATCAAATAAATAAATATTTATATTAAGTAGATCTAGGCAGAATCTTTTTCGTAGGCCATCTAGTGACCTGAAACTCAAACGTAGAACTTAATCCAAGTTTGGCCAGAATTGGATCAACTTCTACAAACATGCATACAATTCTTTATTATAATATTATTAAGTATAGATTCATTTATTTATATAGATTATACCTAATAACAGTCATCATTTTTGCAGATTCAAATATAGGAGAAGAATTCAGAAATAGAAAAGGCATTTTCAATGAATGTCCAAGGAGTCTGTAATGCAGACTTGTTATTTATGAATGTTGTTGCCCGTTGGCCTGGGTCTGCTCATGATGCTACTATATTTAACAACTCTACGCTAAAAAGTAAGTAGGTACTTAGTTATCTAGAAGATTATAATAATAGGTCATCACATAAACATGATTAATATTTCTTTGTTGTTTATTTTCAGTGCAATATGAAGAGGGATTGTTTGGCACTAGATGGCTTATTGGAGACAGTGCATATCCCTGTACTTCATATCTTTTGACACCACTGCTCAACGCCACATCTGTTGCAGAGAATCGTTACAATGAAGCACATATAAAGACTAGAAATACTATTGAAAGGTAAATATTATTTTATTAATATTTTTTTTTAAAAATTTCATGAATATAATATAAAACACTTTGTAACTTTTCAGATGTTTTGGTGTGTGGAAAAGGCGCTTTCCAATACTCTCGCTAAAAATCCGTGTAGCTACGCAGACAACACAGGCCATTATTATTGCCACTTCTGTATTACACAACATCTGCAGATTAAATAATATTAGGGATGTAGATCCAGAAGTTGCAATGCCGCAAGAATCAGGTGACATTACCTATGCTGAAGGGATAGGTCAACAAAATCACAGTGTCAGACAACAGCTAATTAATAATTATTTTAGTGTTTAAATTATGTTTAATTATATAAGACTTTTAATGTGTAAATAATGTAATAATTATACTAGAATAAATGTGCTTTATTTCAATATATATTTTATTTCAAAAATGTCAAATAAAAATCAATGTATAAAATAGATTTTATTTTAGAATGAACTTAACAAAAACATTACATAACTTATAAAAAATACACCTTATTATCACTATTTACTAAATCTTAACATTAGTACTATAATAATCACAAGTCACTTATTTAATTTTTCTATTTCTAGCTGCAGTTTAACTTTTTCAAGTTTAACCACTTCAGTTTTGGCTTCAAAATAAGCAGCCATGGCTAATTCCTTGCTTATCTGAGCCCGTAATAGTTCTTCAGAGGGTTTTTGGCGTTTCTTTACTGTGAAAATAAAAAACATAGTTAAATTCTCATATTTTACACTCTCCTAGCTTGATAGAATTGATGACTGATGACCACAGAGATCGGGCATAGGAGATGACATAAAAAACATTAGTAACAACTACTATCCAAACTACATTAGAGATTACCCAGAACCAACTACTATAGCCTATTTCACAATTTATCTTGTTTGTCAGACAATTGAGTGGTCAGCCTTTAGATTTTCCTCATTAACCAGAAAAAAATACACAAAGTTGTAACAAAACCTGCAACAAGTAATCACACTATTAGGCCATAGAGAGGCGGTCTGCTTTGTCTACCGACTTTAAAATGGAGCCAGTACTCAATTCGACTGTATGTTTTTTTATGTGTTAGTTACTTCATAACTTTTTACTGGGTGAACCGATTTCTATGATTCTGTTTTTATTTGAAAGCTGGTGCTTCACATGTGGTCTAATATAAATTTGATCAAGGTCTGACCAAAAGTTTTTGAGTTATTCTTAATAATTTATATTGAAGTTGGTTGTACAAAATTATAAATTATCTAGTAACAACTGAGGTAAAATATTACAGCTACAACTTACAGGGTTTGTAAGGATTATTAAAAGTAAATCTTTTTGGTGTGAAAATTTTCTCACTATTACCACCACACTCAGCACTACCACCACCTCCCATCACCAAATCACTAGTTACAGCCTCTGAATGCTCCGGTAAAGGTTGTAAATCCATGAGTTCCACCACTGCATCTGGTGGAATCATTTCACTTTCCCCATCACCACCAAACTCCACAGTGAACCCCGTGCATGTTGCACCTAACATAGATGTTACACGATCTAGTGCTTCATCGGGAGGGATGTACATCTTTCCACCACCAGTCTGCAAATAAAAATGTTTCAATAGAAATATTACATAAAAAAAATTCTAAGATGATTAGGTATATCTAACAAAATGTCACAAAATATTTAATGTATGTACTTATTACAAACCTTTAAATTATTTTGTCTTATCAATGCATTGCGTTTTCTTGATGACTTCTTTAAGTTTTCCCACTTTAAGCGTAGTTGCTCAGGACGCCGCAATTCTCCCGCCATCGCACTAAACTCCTGCGCTATGGATTTCCAAGCCTCTTCCTTTAATTTATTATTTGTGGCATTCGTTGCTTTAATAGTAATTACTTTTTGCTTGGAAATCAAGTCAAGCAGAAAGAGTATTTCATCCTTAACAAGGGCCCTTGTCTTCATCTGAAACAAAATTTTATAGGTGCCTTACATTTTTGGCGCGACTTTGAGACAAAGACCCAAGCTTTTGTAACATTACTGTAAATTTATATATCACGGCAAAGAGTTCACAATACTTACAGTATTTTGTTGAGCCATGTTAATGTTTAGCGAACGAGGGCAGGGATTGCAGCTTACTTACTTTTAAGCTTGGCATTTGGTAATTTCAAAATAGAGTCCAAAATTGAAAGCATAAAGACCTCAGTTGCATTTTTCTCCATTCCATCAAAAGATGAAATTAAGGTTCATCTTGATTGAAAGTGGAACCCTTAAAAGATACTGAAGTATAAGCTTCATGTTCCTGTATTTTTTTGGAATTATGTCATATTCAGTTTGAATATGATATAATTCCTAGTTCCTTCAGTTTGAATATGATATGAGCCTATCTCCATAGAAGTATCGATTCAAGGGTAGAAAAGGAGATAATCAAAACCACCCCTATAGTTGAAGAAGAGGAAATAATTTCTAAATTATATTTGTTTAAAAACAAGCAACAGATATTTTGGTTATCAAGACAATTGAATTTTCTTTTACACGGTAATATTTTGATTCAAATCAAAAAAATATTAAGTAAATAAGGTACATCTACATCGTCAGTGAAATTAACATTTTGATATAGGTATTGTTGGCGACGCGCCTATAAGAATATTTCAATTTATTAGTTAACCGATTACGAATAGCTTCTAAAAGGCAAATTATCGAGCAACAATATTCCGATAAGAAAATGCTTAGTTGAATCTTAAAGAAATATCGAATTAATGATATGAAGGTCTTGGGTTCGACTCCCAGGCCGGAATAGTTTATTGTTTTCCTAGTAATATTTTCTTAATAAATTCATATAGGGAATTTTTAAGATATAAATTATGTTACCGGATTTGTTCCCCGGTTGAAATCATCTTTCCAATGATGTTGATTTGAAGAAATATTAAAATAAAGATAGAGACCGGATTTGTTCCCCGGTCGAGATGATCGCTGTGCATAAGTAGAATCAATGGAAATTAATTGCATAAGTATTGTCTTATATAAGTTTGATATGTGTTTGATTTGATATGACAGGCCTGTTGGTCTAGTGGTTAGTGACCCTGACTGCTATGCCGGAGGTCGTGGGTTCGATTCCCACCCAGGACAAATGTTTGTGTGATGAGCACGATCATTTGTTCTGTGTCTGGGTGTAATTTATCTATAATATTTATGTATTTAGAAATATATAAGTATGTTTATCAGTTGTCTAGTACCCATAACACAAGCTCTGCTTAGCTTGGGACTAGATGGCGTTGTGTGATAGTTGTGGAATATTATTATTATTATATATTATATTATTATATGTTTTGTATGAAAACAAATGCCTATTTTCAATGTATTGATTCATGAAATATTTTGTCTATGTTGTCTGATAAGAGACATGATAACTGATAAGAATCTGATTAGAAATAGTTTCCTACAGTTTGAGAATTGTGTAGAAGCATTTATTCACCTATTATTGTTGATATTAGACTTTCCATTTTTACTGATAGTCGATAGCCGTGCAAAAGTTAGTTGTTCAAATAGTGTGAGATCATAGACGCACGCTAGCCACGTACTTAGGAGGCCAAATATGTAGAAATTTAGATATTTGCAATTTCAGCAATTTATGTAAAAATGACTTGTGAAACATTTCAGATTAATTGTACGTGTAAAAGAGGTGAATTCTGTGTTATTTTTATGTGAAAATTCTTGGGAATAAGTGAAATAATGATAGTTTTGTATAAGAAATTTAAAAGTGTTTTAATAGTGAAATGAATAGAGAAAATGTAAATTAAACTGTTGTATTGATTAAGATATGTATAATTTCAAGTGGAAAACATTGTTTTAATTTTCTATGTTAAATATTTAAGAAATTTCAACTTTGAACATGTGAGTAAAATAGGCATATTTGTTAAATAAATAAAAGGTTTTTTGTGATATGAAAATGCAATGTATATCGTAGTATAGATATTTTTTTGTGCTATCTTTATAAGTAAATTGTATAAATGTATGTCTTATACAAATAAAATTGTTGAGAAAACCGTGAGAGAGTGATAGTACAAATTGATGTAATTGAGTTGCGCAAGCGCACAAATGGCGCGGCTCACTTTCGCGTATAGCTCTGGGGTAGCTCAGTAAACGAGTTTTCTTGCAATTCGTTCGGGAATCCTTCGGGATTAGTTCGGAAAAAAGTGCAAGACCAGCAGTCAATAAGAAGAAAAAGTGTAGGGAAGTGATAGGGAAAAGTGATTACTCTCTCACGGAACGGTTTGAAGATTTTGATTGCTGTTTTATTCCCAAGAAATTCGTCCCTCAAAATTATACAGTCCACATCGAAGAATTAAGGCGTTGAGACCGGGACGACTTCGGAAGACCCGTAATCCCCGCCTGAACCTATTTTCTGAAAATGAAGAGGTTATCGCCCTTGTGTGTTACTCCGTTGCGGAGATCACATACGTTGTTCCCGAACCCAACGTAGGTGTTATAGGAGGCTGGATCGAGAGAAGCCTCGATTCCTCCCTTCTGTTTCAGAGCCCGAACGTTCGTCCGCTGGGTTCCTTTTCAATTGGTCCTTCGCAGCCAGGATCAAGGAACCAGCTGTGGACTGCTGGTTATGGAAAAAGAAGACCTTCGAAGCCGAGTGAAGATCAGCAACCGAAGGAAGCCGGAGGTTTGAGCTGAAGCAACAGGACCAAAGGCCAGAAGACCAGGTCAGCGCAGAAGGACTGGACCTGGAACTACCGGAAGAAAGAAAACCGGGATTGCGGCTTGGGGCGTGTGCTCGCATGGGGCACGTATCGCAGCCAGGTACAGGTGTCTTGTGAAGGCACTCATCGTGGCCAGGGCTTGGCATTTTTCCTGTCGGGCAAGCGTGCTCGGCATTTTCCTGTCGGACGATCGTGTCCGGCATTTCCTGTCGGACGACCGTGTCCGGCATTTCCTGTCGGGTCATCAGAGGGTGCAAGAAGAAGAAGCATCCACCGCTGCTGCTGCCAGGCGAGGGTGCTCGTGGGCACCTGACTGCATCTTGACCGGAGGAGGGCGCTTGGACGAGGCGTCACCGGCGACTGGGTGACGAAGCGCAGCATACATCCCGACCACCTAACGGTGCCAAACGGTTGGGCTCTGGCACAATACCTTCGGGTGGAGCAGTTCTCTCGAGCGAGACTGCGCTTGCACTACCGCTCGACTGTTTCGTCATATTCCTTGGCGGGACAGTTCCTAAACCTTTCCTCCATTCCATTCCTGCACGACTCCATCCCTGGACGGCTCACCACAGTAGGCCCCCGTTCAGAATTGATAGGGCTGTTAGGGTGGTAGTAAGGTTGTAGGGTTGGGAGATAAAGGGGGGGAGGGATAGTGGGGTTAGGTTGGGGTGTAGAAGGGTTGTAGGTAAGGGGTTGTAGGGACCGTAGGGACAGTTAAGGACCGTAGGCCAACAATCACCTTCCTGCAAGATGAAGAAGGCACAAGACCAGACAGAGAGGAGCGAAGGAAGCAGGACAAGAACAGGGCTCTCAAGAAAGGCTAAAGAGGCGGAGCGGCTCCATCTGGAGCGACCACAGCTACTGCTTCGAGTGGAACAACTCCTTCAAGTGGAGCCACCACCGATACGTCCACATGCACGTGGGACTCAGGGACGTCCATGGCAACGACAAGCAACAGGACGGACACCAGTGGTACGCAGGCCAGCACCGCACAACAATCCGTTATATCCAGGAGTGAAACGGTAGTCGAAAAAGTAGGTCAAAGGACCGAAGAAGCGGCATCGTCAAGGACAGTAATCGGGCACACTAGTGACAAAGGGTCACAGAGAGGTAGTAGGTCATCGCGATCGGCGAGGCTGAAAGCCGAATTAGAGGCGCGGATTAAATTCGAACGCTCAGAGCTCGAACGAGCACAGGCAGCTGCTGCCTTAGCCAAGTCTCAATTGGAGTTGGCACAACTCAACCGAGAAGAGGAGATCGACTCGAGTGAGGATGATGAAGAGCGGAATACTCAGGTGGAACCTTTCGTAAAGAGTTGGGTTCAACAGACCATAATGAGCGCGCCTCATGAACACCATAATGAACATAACCATATGAGATTAGAGTGCAAAGGGAAAAAATGTGGTGTAGAGGGATGTAGAATGTCACATCATCGGATGCTACACCGATACTCCAATGAAAATACCTCGCCGCAAGGGGACGAGGGGGGTAAAGAGGCTCAAATTACAACTGTTAGTACAGTGAATGCACTGGCATGTGCATACTTAAAGATTATACCGGTCGAGTTGTATGGACCTAGAGGAAAGGTCAAGACAACAGCTCTTCTGGATGAGGGATCGACCATGACACTCATAGAGGAGTGGATGGCTCAGAAGTTAGCGCCTCGCGGACGTAAAGAAGAATTACGTATTGAAGCCGTGGGAGGTAAGCGAATTAACGACGACAGTTCGTATCGCTTAAACGTTAAGATAAATGGCATTTACTCGAACGACTTAGAGGAGATAAGTGTACAGACAATTAAGTCACTTAACCTTTCTCCGCAGTCAGTGAGCCGAGAATTATTGCAACGGTGTTCTCATTTGACACCGATTAAGGACGAGTTGATGTATGAGAGGTCCAGACCTACCATATTAATTGGCCAGGATAATTGGCATCTCATAGTTACTTGTGAATTAATTTCAGGAGGTAAGAACCTACCTGTAGCATCGCTCAGCAAACTTGGATGGGTTTTACATGGTCACATATCGGGTGGCATCAAACCAATCAAGATTGTTAACCACATTTCCACCAAGAAGGAGGAGGACATGGATAAGTTAATCAAGGATTATTTTAGTTTGGAATCTCTGGGAGTGTCTGCGAGAAAGCCCGCGAACGACCCAGAAGAATGAGCTTTAAATATTTTGAACAAAACGGTACGTCGCATATCTAATAATAGGTACAAGACTGCTTTGTTGTGGCGCACAGATAATGAGTGCATGTCGTCGAATAGAGCGCAGGTTGAAAGTCGCCTGTTTAATATCGAAAAGAAGCTCGACAAAAATAGCGAGTTGAAAAACGAATATGAGAAGCAAATTGAAAATCTCATCGTTAACGGTTACGCAGAGAAAGCGAATCATATTTCCATTTCCCCACGCACGTGGTATCTTCCTCACTTCGCAGTGACTCACCCACAAAAAAAGAAAATAAGAATAGTTTTCGACGCCGCCGCAAGAACGGGCGGACGTTATCTAAATGATGCATTGTTAATCGGACCGGACTTATTGAGGTCGTTGTTTGGAGTTCTGCTACGATTCAGAGAAGGAAGCGTGGCAGTGATGGCAGACATTAAAGAAATGTTCCTGCAAGTGAAAATCCGGGAAGAAGACAGGGATAGCCTTCGATTCTTATGGCGGCACAATCGTGACGCGCCACCGGAAGAGTATAGAATGATGTCACTCATATTTGGAGCGGCATCATCACCATGCATCGCTATATATGTGAAGAATAGGAATGCGCAGGATAACGAACATATCTATCCAGAAGCAGCTTCCGCTACGGAAAGCAATTTTTATATGGATGACTATCTACAGGCATTTCCCGACGTGACGACGGCCGAAAGAATAGTAAACGATATGTATGAATTACATAAACGTGCTTCTTTCCAACTGAGGGGATGGGCTAGCAACCGACCCGAAGTTTTATGTAAAATGGAAAAAAAATATAAGAGCAACAGTGCTTCGCTGGGAGATAAAGAGCACACAGAGCGCACTTTAGGTTTGATTTGGAATATCTAACGTGATATAATAAGTTTCTCCATAAGTCTTCGTAACACACCGGAAGAGGTGATGGAAGGTTTATGACCACCCACGAAGAGGGAGATAACTAGTGCTGTGATGTCAGTCTTCGATCCTTTGGGACTCGCATCACCCATAACGATTCAAGGGAAGTCGCTGATCCAGCAAGTATGGAGGACTGGCATCTCTTGGGATGAAGAAGTTTCACACGAATTACACGTGTTATTTTGTAAATGGATATCGGAAGTGAAGAAATTAGGTCATTTAGAAGTACCTAGACCCGTTGCTGAAGGCGTCGGCAAGGGAGAGTTACACACTTTCACGGATGCTAGTGAAAAAGCATACGCTGCCGCGGTGTATTACGTCACCACGGACGAGCTAGGAGAAAGGCGGATTACGCTGATCGCCGCAAAGGCAAGAGTAGCACCGCTGAAACCAATTTCGATTCCAAGGCTTGAATTGCAAGCAGCTCTTATGGGCAGTCGACTGGCTGCATCAGTTAGTGAAGAGAGCAAGTACGAGATATCCGAGAGAGTATTTTGGACGGACTCACGTACAGTGTTAGTGTGGATTAAGTCAGATCCTCGCACTTTTAAACCATTCGTTGCTCATCGATTGGCTGAGATCGAAGATCACAGTAAACCATGTGAATGGCGATGGGTTCCAACGTCACAAAACGTGGCAGACGACGCCACTAGAAGTTTTCCTTCCACCTTCGATGTAAGTCATCGCTGGTTTCAAGGACCTGAATTCCTCAGGAAAAGTCCTGATTTATGGCCCAAACAAGTGGACATCATAAATAGCTTAGAAACAGGTGAAGAAAAATCGCAAAAAGGCATAAATGCGCTGAGAAAGCAAGAACCGTTAAGTCTACCCGACTACGCACCTTACAAGCGGTAGAAAAATTCAAGAGTTTAAGAAAGTCGGTTAAAGGACTCGACAACGCAGCCGAAAAGTCGGTTATGTGTTCCAACCAAGTTTTAGCAAAGTCGGTTAAAGGACCCGATGGCGCATTGGACATAGCGCTCTCGAAAAAAGCTGAATTATTAATTTGGAAGTTCGTTCAAGACGAGTGTTTTCATTTGGAAATAAAATGTTTAAAAGCAGGCAAAAGCGTTGAAAGAAGTTCACGCTTAAGTAAATTATCTATGGAAATAAGAGAAGATAACTTACTCCGTTTAAATGGGCGTTTACCTTTCAAGTCTAATTTGACTGAGGAAAGTAGAAAACCTGTCGTATTAGACGGTAAACACGAAATCGTTAAAATGATGATTAGAGAAGTTCATCATCATTTTGGACATGCCAATCACCAAACGGTGATGAATGAAGTGAACCAAAAATTTTATGTCTTGAACTTGCGTAATGTAGTACGAAGTGTGTCGCATCATTGTCAGTGGTGCAGGACATACAGGTCAAAGCCGCAGAACGTGTCACAAGGAAATATTCCTCTGGAGAGAATAGCTCACAATGAACCGCCTTTTACATGCGCAGCCGTGGATTATTTCGGACCTATGAGTGTGACTATAGGAAGGCGACACGAAAAACGTTGGGGTGTTTTATTCACGTGTCTGACCACCAGAGCAGTGCACCTAGAATTAGCAGCCTCATTGACACCAGCGTCAATGATAATGGCTTTGAGGCGATTAATCGCCAGAAGAGGAAAACCAGCCGTTATATATAGCGATAACGGGACAAATTTCAAAGCTGCGAATAAAGAATTATTGCAAGCATGCGAAGGGTGCTATGAGGGCATGAAAAATGAGTCATTTAAAAAATATATTAAATGGAAATTTATACCTCCGGGAGCACCGCACATGGGTGGCGCCTGGGAGAGGTTAGTAAGATCAATTAAAATTGCGTTGACCGCTACGCTCAAAGAAAGGAGCCCGCGAGAGGAGGTTCTGCATACGTTGCTTTTAGAAGCAGAGCATACTGTAAATTCCAGACCTCTGGTAACATTCAGTATGGATAGTCCTGAAGAGGGTTTGACACCCAATCATTTTCTTCTCGGACGCTCATGTGGTGATCGACCACCTGGATTATTTTTAGAGCAACATCTGACGGGTCAACTCAATTGGAAATCTGCACAGAGGTTAGCCGACCATTTTTGGACAAGATGGCTAAAAGAATACATGCCTACTTTAATACCTCGAACAGGTAATAACGGAAAGTTTATGGAGCCTAAAGAAGGTGATATTGTCTTGATAATAGATCATTCGTTGCCACGAAATACGTGGCCGAAAGGCAAGATTAGTAGGACGTTACCGGGACCAGACGGTCACACCAGAGTGGTTGACGTCATTACTAGCACAGGTATCTTGAGGAGACCTACATCCAGAATAATAGTCCTGGTACCCGCGACGCCTCCCAAATGATGGTGCTGATGCACGGGGGGGGGGAGATTGTTGGCGACGCGCCTATAAGAATATTTCAATTTATTAGTTAACCGATTACGAATAGCTTCTAAAAGGCAAATTATCGAGCAACAATATTCCGATAAGAAAATGCTTAGTTGAATCTTAAAGAAATATCGAATTAATGATATGAAGGTCTTGGGTTCGACTCCCAGGCCGGAATAGTTTATTGTTTTCCTAGTAATATTTTCTTAATAAATTCATATAGGGAATTTTTAAGATATAAATTATGTTACCGGGTTTGTTCCCCGGTTGAAATCATCTTTCCAATTATGTTGATTTGAAGAAATATTAAAATAAAGTTAGAGACCGGATTTGTTCCCCGGTCGAGATGATCGCTGTGCATAAGTAGAATCAATGGAAATTAATTGCATAAGTATTGTCTTATATGAGTTTGATATGTTTTGTATGAAAACAAATGCCTATTTTCAATGTATTGATTCATGAAATATTTTGTCTATGTTATCTGATAAGAGACATGATAACTAATAAGAATCTGATTAGAAATAGTTTCCTACAGTTTGTGAATTGTGTAGAAGCATTTATTCACCTATTATTGTTGATATTAGACTTTCCATTTTTACTGATAGTCGATAGCCGTGCAAAAGTTAGTTGTTCAAATAGTGTGAGATCATAGACGCACGCTAGCCACGTACTTAGGAGGCCAAATATGTAGAAATTTAGATATTTGCAATTTCAGCAATTTATGTAAAAATGACTTGTGAAACATTTCAGATTAATTGTACGTGTAAAAGAGGTGAATTCTGTGTTATTTTTATGTGAAAATTCTTGGGAATAAGTGAAATAATGATAGTTTTGTATAAGAAATTTAAAAGTGTTTTAATAGTGAAATGAATAGAGAAAATGTAAATTAAACTGTTGTATTGATTAAGATATGTATAATTTCAAGTGGAAAACATTGTTTTAATTTTCTATGTTAAATATTTAAGAAATTTCAACTTTAAACATGTGAGTAAAATAGGCATATTTGTTAAATAAATAAAAGGTTTTTTGTGATATGAAAATGCAATGTATATCGTAGTATAGATATTTTTTTGTGCTATCTTTGTAAGTAAATTGTATAAATGTATGTTTTATACAAATAAAATTATTGAGAAAACCGTGAGAGAGTGATAGTACAAATTGATGTAATTGAGTTGCGCAAGCGCACAAATGGCACGGCTCACTTTCGCGTATAGCTCTGGGGTAGCTCAGTAAACGAGTTTTCTTGCAATTCGTTCGGGAATCCTTCGGGATTAGTTCGGGAATCAAACCAGCAGTCAATAAGAAGAAGAAAGAAAAAGTGTAGGGAAGTGATAGGGAAAAGTGATTACTCTCAGATCGACAGTTCCGTTTGCGCGCCGCCCCCGAGCGGTAGTGCACACAGTTCTTTCGCGCCCCGACCCTTCGGTGGCGCAACCGCTCACCCGCGCTCCCCGCTCTCCCCGGCTAACACCGGCCGAGCAGACGCCGTTGGTGAGTCACTTATTTTCGCATTGTTCTTGCCCCCTTGCTCCGGCGGGGAGGCTTCAGCGCGCTTTGCTTTGTTTTGTTTTATTTTTAATTTTTCTGTTGTTGTTTTTGTTATACTGTTACTTGTTGCATATACTGTTCTTAGAAGATCGTCTCTTGCTCTTCTCAGAGCGAGCCCTTGTTCTTTTCAGAACATAGGGACCCCAGCTCCTTAGAATAGAACGTCAGTCCTCCCCATCTGCCCCCAAGGCCCTGTTCTTCTCAGAACAGGGACTTCTAGTATTCATAGAATAAATCGTCACCACCCCCCCCCCCGTCCGCCCAACATGTCTGCCATGGATTCTAGCCAAATTTTGGCTCTTTTCCACCAATTCTTAAAATTCCAAGGCATAGACCTTGACGACTTTGCCCTTGAGCTTACCCCCTGTGCCCCTCAGGCATGTACCCCTCCGCCCGCCGTCGCACCATTGCTAGCGGCCCATGACTCTGCATCCATGGAGTACTCGGACAATGTGTCTGAAACTTCATCCACCCGTAAGAGGTCCGCTCAAACTTCAATCACCTCATCTAGTAGCTGCTCCTCGGACTCAACAGATTCCGATCAATCAGTTGTTGATACGACCTCCTTCACAGAAGTGAAATCCAAGCGCGGCTCGAAACGCGCTGCGACCTCTCGCACACCTCCCGTCCCGGCAGCTGCCGCCGTCCGCGCCCACGTAGCCTCCGCCCCTGCTGGCATCCCCGCGCCTTCAAGCTCCACTGCAGCCCCCGCACCTGCTCGCCCCACCGCAGCCCCCGTCGCTGCCACAAAGAAACAGAACCCGCCCCCTGTCTTCCTTAGGGACAAGGCGCAATTCACTAGACTTTCTAAAGTCTGCTACGACGCAGGCTTTAAATATGACCAAGCCACCAACCTTGGTGAATCAATTAAAATCGTTCCTCAGTCTATGGAAGACTTTAGAAACATCACTAAACTATTCACATCCGAAGGTGTGCCCTATCACACCTACTCTCTCCCTGAAGAACGTAAAGTCAGGGCTGTCCTCCGCGGAGTTCCCTTTGAACTCGCCAACCAGGAAATCTTAGAGGACCTAAAGTCCCAGGGATTCCTAGTTGAGGCTGTGCACAAGATGCACAGCAGCAGGGGCAAGAGGTACTCGCTTGCCCTCCTCATTTTGGCCAACGTGCCGGAGGCGAAAGACATATTCCGACAGGTACACATTGTGTGCGGCCTGTCGAGATTCAAAGTCGAAGCCCCCTATAGGCGCGGTTTTCCGGCGCAGTGCCACCGCTGCCAACTCTACGGGCATGCGGCGGTCAACTGCTCAGCCCCTCCAAGGTGCATTAAGTGCCTAGACCCACACAGCTCGAAAGAGTGTCCTCGGCCACGTGATACCGAGTACCCACCCGCTTGCGTCCTCTGCGGACAGACCGGCCATACGGCCAACTTCAGAGGCTGCCCTCGTGCTCCTCGCCCTAATATCGGCAACAAAGCCGCCAAAAAAGCTCCGCCACCGGTAAATGACCGTACATTCCCGGCTCTCCCATCCAAAATGCCCCTTCAGGGCAACTCTCAGTTACCTCAGGACCTATATCAACCCCCTCAGGGACCCTACAGGCCTCCTCACCCTCGCCCACCAGGGCCCCAACTTCAGGCGGAACCCTCCTATGCCGATAACGTTGATATAGTATACACTGCTATCCGCAATATCGACGTAAGAGAGCTCGCAATTTTAGCACGCAAACTGCGCGCTTCTCAGTCCACTCAAGACCGTCTGCTCGCCCTTACCGAGCACCAACACTTTTTAAACTCAATATAAGTAGTCATCCCATTCGTAAGCTGCTTAGGCAGCAACTCTTCCCAGCGGCTACTCGCCGCTAGCCCCCTCCTTTCACCCAAGGAGGGTCGCGTTCGATAAGGCTTAAAAATCTCTAGTTAGATTTCTAAGCCGGTCCCTAAAAGGTTGGGTTTAGTGGGTAAAAGTCTCCACATAACCACGCAGCCGGCTGCGTGGTATGCTATGAGCATTCCCAACCTCCCTCCCCCGCTTTCCGGAGGGTTGCCCATTTTAGCTTCGGGCGCAAAAAAAAAACTTGCAATTTGTTCGGGAATCCTTCGGGATTAGTTCGGAAAAAAGTGCAAGACCAATAAGAAGAAAAAATGTAGGGAAGTGATAGGGAAAAGTGATTACTCTCTCACGGAACGGTTTGAAGGTAATTGCTGTTTTATTCCCAAGAAATTCGTCCCTCAAAATTATACAGTCCACATCGAAGAATTAAGGCGTTGGGACCGGGACGACTTCGGAAGACCCGTAATCCCCGCCTGAACCTATTTTCTGAAAAGGAAGAGGTTATCGCCCTTGTGTGTTACTCCGTTGCGGAGATCACATACGTTGTTCCCGAACCCAACGTAGGTGTTATAGGAGGCCGGATCGAGAAAAGCCTCGATTCCTCCCTTCTGTTTCAGAGCCCGAACGTTCGTCCGCTGGGTTCCTTTTCAATTGGTCCTTCGCAGCCAGGATCAAGGAACCAGCTGTGGACTGCTGGTTATGGAAAAAGAAGACCTTCGAAGCCGAGTGAAGATCAGCAACCGAAGGAAGCCGGAGGTTTGAGCTGAAGCAACAGGACCAAAGGCCAGAAGACCAGGTCAGCGCAGAAGGACTGGACCTGGAACTACTACTTACTATATCCTCTTAATGTGAGAATTATTATTTATATAAATATATTACTTAATTTATGTGTTGCTCAGTTGCCCAAATACACGCCTTGTGAACGTATGGAAGCGGATACTTAGAAACGACAGAAGCAATCTGCCTATAAGAATAAAGACGATGCAAATTCCATGCATTTTCAATATAAAACTATATAATTACATAATTCCAACTCAGTTGCTGGCGTGTACTCTGGTACAGCAATTACAGACTCACGCGATGGGATAACTTTGTCAAAAACAACAATATACTCGTTGGGCAAACATCGTGTTATGGTAATTGAAGGCAGGATGGCTGCAGAGGTAATCAGTGACGAGGGGTCGGTTGCTAATTATTTTAATGCAACTTTTCGACGCAAAAACAAACCTGTACAGTGAATTTAACCTTTACAATCATGTTTATGTCAATATAATTTAAACTTTACTTCGTATTTTATTATCTTATCGCCGTCTATTTTTTTATTAACTCTAAAATTTAAAACGACTTCTTAGATTTTGGTTAGCTTTTTTAAAAATAGAGAGATCTAGGCGCGATCATGTCCTAAAAATTATACGAATACTTAACCTGTACGCCAAGCCATGCTCACTTTCGATCGCGCAATACCAACCTTACGCCCGCCAAGTAGTGATCGAATTAGATCAGAATTATGTAAACATGTCTACCTATGAAAAAACTATTTTTTCGTTTTAAACAAAACCAAAGACACTATGCAATAGATATTAGTATCAAAGACAAAGATATGCTCTTTTATTTTAAACCATAACCTGGCAATGTTTTTTAGAAAAAAAAAAAAAGAAAGCACTCTGAACTTCCGGCGTTCCACGTGTCACTTTGATGAAGTTGCTCTGTCTTTTTTATAGAATTTTATATTTGTGTCTGGACTAAAAACGAAAGTATTATACTTTTTACATTTCTTGTAATATAGTCAACACGTAGATATATAATTTGTGGTATAAAAAGTGAAAAGTAAATTGCCAAAAGTACTTCAAATTCCGAAAGGCCTGTTTTGGCGGGCGGGTTATAAATGTGTTATTTTTCAAATTCTCATTTATTTTTAGTGTAAAATGTAAGTAAAAATAGTTTTCCTACATATTTTGAAATAACATGACGTTGTATTTATTTCAAATTCACACGAACATATTTTAGAAATATTGTTCGAAATGTCACAGATAAAATATTATTTTATTTTTTTTTTTTAATTTTTTAATATTTTAATATTTTGGTATGAGTAACGAATGGAAACACATAAAACATAAAATATACATATTTCCAAACAATTTCATATAAATTTCTCCAAAAACAAAGGTGTAGAATTCAAATTAGTAGTAATTTTGTCACTAAAATTGAAGTTTATACTACTATTATGCTATACAGTGTAATTTATATACTTTATTACAATTTCTAGCAACCAAAAATAATTTTATTCGATAGTTTATACATTCAACAAGACTTCCTGTAAGTTTTATCCATAAATATTGTCTCAAAGTGAAAATATAGCAAAATTTGCAATATTGCAAAAAATTTCCTAACCTAGAAATTTTCCCGCCAAAAAGGTCCCGAGTGAACGGGAGTGTAACATGTCGCGCGCTGTCAGAGATCTACAAGCGGGTTTATTTATTCAAATGTTTGCTTTATCTCGGTAATCAAAGCCACTAGATTTGTTATTTACGAGTATCGACATATCTAAACGTATTACTTTATTATGTACTAATAGACGAAATATGGCAAAATATTATATTGTAGCATTATTGCAAGATTTATCCTGTGTTAAGGATTGATGAATTTCGTCATGTTCCGGAAAGAACAATTGATTCGAAGTTTCAACTAGAAGCGCAAATTGAGAAGCTGATAAATATATTTCGATGTTCCTTCTGTTGGTAAAAAAAAAATACTAATATTACTGCCTCGTTGGTGTAGTGGTTGCATTAGTAAGGACAGCAGAGCATGAGATCCTGGGTTCGCATCCCGGATCGGGCCGAAAAATCAATTATTTTTTCCGTCAAGAAATTCTCAGTAGCTGCCCGGAGTCAGGAAGTTGGCAGTGTCTCACCTCCGTGCTTCGGAAAGCACGTAGAGCCGTTGGCCATGCGCCCGATATCGTTCTGGTCGTGTCAGTTTACCGTCCCATCGGAATATGAGAGTGATGGAATAGAGAGTGCACCTGTGCTTGCACATACACTTACTTAGGCACTATTATCCCGTCCTGCGCCGATGGCTAGTCTCCGTTGAGGCAGGCCGCCGTGAACGAAATTCGGTCTGGAGGACATTATAAAGAAATAGTTAACACATATTAAAAATTTACTTTGATAAGTATGCCTTGCGCATTTCCATATTATTTCATTGTATAACTCAGGGGTTTTTCTAAACTCTTTTGGTGTAGTGACTGCGTAGGAATACCCACTATTCCATGTCATCCAGAGGGTGTCGTAGCAGGGGATTCTGTGCAGCAGCATTTTTCTTATAAAATCTCTATAAAACTGCGCTTTTGGACCAAACTTGGCAACTGTGGTAAATATACTCTATATGGTCTACGAGACTATCTATGGAGGAGGCTTCTTTGTCCAGTGGACTTTTAATCAGCTTAGTGAAAGGATGAATGAGCAATAAAAGCCATTTATAATAAAATACCTTTAAAGTATTGAAATAATACTCGTTTTTACGGAATTTATCGCGTATATTTAACTTTTTAATAGAATAAAAGAAAATAGAATAAAAGAATGTAGATCGGAACAAAAGTTAAATTTTAATCTATGGTAACCGCGGTTAACTATGACATCTGGACGTTAAACATCTCAGTCCTTCCCGTGACCATGGGTGCTGTAAAGCTCTCGAAACGTCGGGTATTAAAAAGTTAAATATACGCGATAAATTCCGTAAAAACGAGTATTATTTCAATGTGTAGTGTTCGCGTAAATATAAGAAATCATTACCTTTAAAGTAATTGCGGGGAATATTTTTAGAAATAACCATAGTGATACTTTCATCACTGTATACGAGTGAGTAATGTACGTAAGAAGAAATAGAACAACCGGCACATAAAATGTTTGTTAGGTACTTTCCTACCTATTATGTATTTAAGTAAGGCATAACAAAAATCTCACTCAAAATTTTTTATTCAGAGGGTCACGTAAAATTTTTCTTTGTCCTAAATGCAGCATATTATATTTCCCCTTACCTTTTTGAAGTGTGATTAAAATTTATGGTTATTGCTTAGTTCACGGAAGAGTAGCGGTTTACCGCGAGGAATTACTTGCTTGGAATATGGCTTGGGAAACCTGTCCTTGCAAGTAAAGATTTGATTTTTTTTGTTTTTATCATAGAATATTACAAATAAATTTTATTATAAATAAACACTCATGCTGTCACTCAAAATACCAAAATTGTGAAAATACTAAAATCCGTCATTAACGAGGTTCTACATTGAGAGTGTAGAGAACCGGAGACCCTTTTTACTGGAAACGAGGCATTCCATTTTAGTCCTCAGGGGTGACAACGCATCTACGTTTTGATTCTTAATCGAGGATAAACGTAGATGTCTATGGGCTACACATCCACTTACCATCATGTGGACAGTGTGCTCGTTTGTCACCCTTAGAGCTAGTTTTACCATACGCTGTTTGTTAGTTTTAACGTCCAATTAAATAGATAACAGCCCGTTAGGCGTAGTGACTGTTTCACCACGTACTAACGAATGGTTTTCTCGTGGACAGAAAAACCTATCGACAAATTGACGCCTTCCTTCGCATTCGCACACGAAAAAGATAGATTTATGCATACGTCTTGCATAGAAATGGGATAGAGCGGTGTGATTGTTTGTCCCTTTCTCCGTGCCGGTTTTTTGCAAACTCTACAGTTTGCTAAACAACTTTAACAGCGTAGCGATTTAAGGAGTTTACAAGTTGGTTTAAGTGAGAAAAAAGTGTTTTGTGAGCTTAAGATTGGTGAATCTTGTTCAGTTCAGTTCCTAGAACAATTAAAATTTTTATCTAAATGTGTTTAAAAGTCATAAAGATTATTGTATAACCTAAAAATTCGTTATCGTCCTTTCTCACTCGAGGCCACGCCGATCATTAGTCTATAGGTTTCTCCGTCTACGCTTATTCTATATAAAAAAATCTTGACATCTTTTTTCATTGTTATCCATGCTTCACAATAAAAAACATAACATACCTAATATCTATTTTATAAATGTGTTGAAGTTTTGTCTAACTAGATTTTATAGTTCTCTGCCAGGTCAATCAATATTTTTATAAAACGGTCAGTTTGGTATTATGACCGGAGCAAGGTGCCGGATCAACCGGTAGGGACCACGCTCTTACAAAATACCGGTTAAGCTTCTGTTTTATAAAGTGAGATAGAGAAATGGAGACCCTTTGTGCTGGTAACGATGTATTCCTTCTAGCCCTTATGATGGCAACGCGTATAAATATTGTTTCTAAATCGATGACGTATGTGTGTGACGTATGAAAGTGAGTGTCTATGGGTCATAGCATCCAGGAACCATCCAGTAGTGCGTGCTTGTTTGAAACTCTTACTTGTTTAAAAGATAGGTTATCACATAACAAGCCACTATGCTTTTAGCTGTGCTCTTAGCATGTGTTTAATGGTGTTTTCCTATAAATAAACTTCTGTAACACTTCCTCAGCTAGCATCAGGTGTCTTCTACTTCAATCCCGTAAATTAATATTAAAATTAGTTCGTAAAATCTACGTTGTATAAACTACCACCAGCTTATACCTTATACTCAGGGTAATGTCACAATTTCAATTTGCGACTTTTAGTTGTGGAAGCAGGCAACTTTGAACCTTAATGCAAGTCAATAAATAGTAGTGATTATTTCGTGAGCTGTTGGCCAATATTATGCTAAAATCACTCAAAGTGCATTTGACGCAGGTGGTATCACTTCTTCCGCATCATCCCCCCGAAGAAAGTTTCACCGTAATTATTCATGCATTCAGAAAGTCGCAATTAAGTGTCTATACGTACGTAGAATATAGTACGTATTTGTTTACTTATTGTGTGATAAAGTATAATGTGATATTATATTATAAACTAGTGGCTCGGCTTCGTCTAAAAAGTATTAATTAATGTGGTGTTATTTAGATTTAAGATAATCAAACATTTGTTTTATCAATTTTTCTTTTTTCATAAATAGTAATGTTTTTAGAATAAAATATAGGCTAGATTTCTCATGGTTTTGCTATCAGATCGCAAAGTTTCGTCACAATCAGTTCAGCCATTCCTGAGATTAGCATGGACAGACAAAATAGGACAGAATACTTAGTTGTTTATGTCTTAATAGAAGCATATTCTTAGAGCATTATAGAAGTCAGTTATTCTATTATATATTAGATATAAGATTATTCTATTATTAAGACGACACATCGAAAAAGTGGCTCCGGGCTATCACCCTACTGATCCGAGTGAATACCTAATTTCTATAAAAACTTAAAAAATTGCCTAAAATTGCGTAGCGACCGCGACGATTAAAACCGCTCAGCAATTGTCAGTCTTAAAATATTTTTTTAAAAATAGTTATTTATTTAAGTAATCAAAATAATGAGCAAGTACATTATGAATATTGATGTTCTGAATATATTTGAGTGATTCCCAAAGATACAGATTAAGTAATTTAGTTGTAATTTCAACTTTAGTGATCTTTTAAAGGTATTTTCGCAAATAATTATGATCGAGTCAAAATTATACAATCCTGTTTTTGAAGAAGCAAATACAAGATAAAGGGATGAATTTACCTATATCAAAATTCCAGTTTCGTTAGTGGTGTCATAGCCCTATACTATTCGATGAAAGGAGGTGCATTTTTTTGAATTAGGTTATATTTTTATATTATAAAAATGTTACAGTAGATAGTTGAACATTTCGCGAAAACATTATCATAAGATTTTGCATAGTGTAACAAACTTAAAGATTTCAATTATTATAACATCTGGTTGAAAGTAGTTTTGCGGTTACTGTGAAAGTGTTGGTACTTTTTATACTGAAATATCAGCAGGATCGATAAACATACCTGGGAGTTGCATGTAGCACATTGTATTAAAAAAGGAATAAATACACTTGAATTGACAAGCTTGCTCTTTTTTTGAAGGCGGCAAAAATGAATGATGTTTTTGATTTCTGAGTTTTAATAGAAGATTTCTTTAAAAGGATTTAGTCTTTTTTCTATTGGCATTTAAAACAAAATGTACAGTGGTTACTACGATCTCAGCTAGCCATTCCAAGAATAGGTCATATGGTATAATATGACCTATTCTTGATCATTTTATTTAAATTATATAATATTACTAGTTACATAATATTATTATAGTGAAAAACGACTTTACAAAATATATCTGATGGTAAGTAAGTACTGTAGTCCACCAGCAGCTGCGACCAATTACAAAACAAATAATACAACAGACGGGTTCTCACCGTTGCATTGCATTGTTGCCATGTTGTTGACTAAGTTGAAATGCCCAAGAGCCGGTAGTTTTACTGACTCTCTCTAAATCTAATACCCCCTTAAAACTGAATCAGCTGTAGGTGCGCTTCTGGTTGGTATAATAAAGGTAAGAGAGTACGACCTACCCAGATGGACTCTTGAAGAAAAACTCAAGGATTTGTCTTAGTGACATAGGTATCCCATATAATTTATATAAGTTTTTTTTGTTTACGAGGTGAAACATTGTAATATTTTTCATGACAAGAAAGTTCCTATAGCTTATTGTTCAAATATAATATACATTATTAATACAGTTTTTGTTTTTATTGATTTAACAATAAGCTATAGGAACTTTATTGTTTTTTTTTTCTTGAAGAAAAAACTAGATTTTGAGAGTCGTTTATTAGTGTACACAAACAGTAAATAAAAGGTGTTTCAAAATATCCAGACGTCGCTCAGCCGTCATGTCGATGACGAAATTACAAGTTGATTGGTAGACCCGTTAGTAGTGTAACAAGCAATTTGTACGTCGTTCAAAGGATATATTAAATTTAAATTTATTGTTAAGGTCCAATCATAGAATTATTATTACAATGAATACTAATAAAATTATAAGTTGGTAATTGGTAACCAAAAAACTTTTTAATAATGTATTTACGTGTGTAAATGTCAATAAGTTGGCAACCGAAGACAAAACTACTAACCTTTGTCAAGCATTTCGTATGGTAGAGGGACTCTTTCTTCGGCAAATATTGAGACCAATAAATTGGATAATTCTTTGAACTAGGTAATAGGTGCACATTACTCCCTACTTTATAAATATTATACGAATATTGGGAATTTTATGAAGCCCTGAACTTCATTTAAAAAATAACAGCGAAAAAAAATCAAAAAATATTTAACCAATAACGGTCGAGTCGAGGCTTTAATGACCGAAAAATTAGTACCATATCTATTAAAAACCCGAATTTAAATTTCACTGATTCCACAGATTGTTGTTATGGAGTCATTACCGACGCCAAATTATTGCCTCTGCCCCCACCAACTCCAAAGATTCCACTCGAAGTATTCTTCAGGAGACTTAACAAGGTCTGGTGAAAAAGGATTTACTAAAAAGTTTACTACACTTTGAATATGTTATGAAGCCAAATAGGCAATTTCATTCGGCACAAAATGTATACACTAAAGAGAACTGACATCATCATTATCACATTCATCATTATGACGTATAAAAGTCCACTGCTGAATAAAGCCCCTCCCTATCGATTCATGGAGGGTATTTGTCACAGTTACCGCGCTTGACAAGCGCGTTATCAACTTATTTTATTTTGAGTTGTTATAAGGAAGATACTGCTACCCATAGAATACTATAATACATACATAATAGAATAAGTAATCACTAACATGTCAATTCACACCTATAAATGTCAACACAATCAATCGTTTCCAATTTTCGTGTCAAGCGTCGCTGCATGAGAATTATTAAAAAAATGACAAATTGTGCAAAAATAACGTGTCGAAAGAACAGCGGGAAATGGTATTTAAATAAAGTAGACATATTCTACAACCAGTAAGTCGAAACTATTTATATTTTGTGAATATAAGAAACTAAAATAAAGAAATATTAATGTGTCGAAAACATGAAGTAGTGATAACAGATAATACCACGTAACTGCTTGTATGTGTGCCGGCGACGCCGATCCTCGTACAAAATAAGGTTGACAGCCATTCTATTGTGTATTATGGTATTCTTTGCTGCTACCCATCTTAAGTCTCTGTTTCCCTCTGTCGCCTCTTAAGACACCCATAGGATGTTTAGGGAAGGTGTATAGAGATCTATTATTTATTACTCGTCCTATTCCAAAATTAAAATTTGTTGATACTAGTGCTTGTTCATCTGACATGAGGTGATTACGAGCGTTGTTTATTTTGTTATTATTATATGTTATTGAAACACAATCGTGATTATCGAAGAGAGGTGCCGCGTACGTCGGCCCTTCTCGAACTACCTATTCCTTTTTTTGTTTGTTTGCTTTAGTCGGATTGGAGCCACTTATGAAACGATTAGCGTCGAACTGCATCACGATTTTAATTAGAAATGTGGTCGTCGCTTGTTTGAAATAATCTGAATGAGGCTTGTAAAATTAATAGAGTTTTTGCGTTTATTGTTTTTTCAATTACGCATGTTTTTAAGAGCAATTGCGTAATATAGACCTCTATTGTCAATCGAAATGGTTTTACGAGCTGTCGAAACGTAACTTCAAAAATATATTTACTTAACCTGCAAATATGGAGTGTAGAGGTAAGGAGATAAGGGTGGCGCCACTGTAGCTACAGCCTAAATTTTAAAGTACTTTTTATAATTTTTTTATTTCACAGACTTTCACCACAACTCTTTTTACAATAATTATTTTATTGCTTTCAAAATCACTCTCAACGTATTTTACGACGATTTATCATGCCCTGTAGCTACTCGAGCGCTGTTGTGGAGAGTTTCTGAACTGTTATTTACTGCTTACGGTTGGATACATTTTCAACTAAGTATTCTCCTCTGGGAGATTGTCCTCCTTAACTTTATACTCCATGCCTGCAATTTGCCCTTGCAATTGTTTATGGGCGGCGGTAGTCACTTTCCGTCAGGTGAGCCGCATGTTCGTTTGTCTTGTTTGTTTTTTCTATAAAAATAAAAAAATATTTTGTGCGCTAACGTCTGTTTATACTAAAATATTAAATCTATGGTACGAATTCAATAAATAACGTCATAGTTTCTAATAGTCGAGTAACTTCTTATTTGTATATATTTAATAATAGAATTCTTAACGTACTTAAAAGGAAAAGGATCAAGGTTTTAGACACTACCAAATCGAATTATATGATGCGGGTGGTGATTTATTTATGATGTCAACTACTTCGTTATTTAAAATGTTTTTAGTACTTAAAATAGAAACCTGTCATCATCATTACCATTGTAAGCCTTTTAAAACGCAGCAAAATATCCATTTCTGTTTAATAAGTTTATTTATTTAGATAATACAATTATTAATTTATTAAAAATACATTAAGTTGATTTGTAATTTGTAAATACATTAAGTTGATTGATAATAAAAACTAACTCTAAAATATCCTTTACCAATTCTCTAATTCATTTTTTTATTTTCAGTCGGTTTCGTTTTTTGATAGTTTCGCTTTTTCGGTCGTTAGTTGAAATATGTCGATTTTTTCCTTACGTGAAAGTCATATAACGCAAATGTATTCTAATGATTATTAATGTATAGGATATTTGGGAGATAAAAATGTTGTGTTTTGATGGTCGATATTCAATAGATTCTCCAAATTAGAGCTCCCAAATCATGTCTCTAAGAGTTTTTGCCTAAACATTCATTGGGAGAGTGATTATTACTGAATAAATAAATAATTTATCTAAAATTCGCTTTGATCTTATTGTAGTAGAGAAAACACACAACAACAAGTAATTGTGATTTCAAGCAACGAATGAAAACCTTGTATCATTCACTGTTAAAATACTCATTCATGATCTATTTTATTAAATAGTTGACAAGATGAGGACATTTGATTACTTGTTAACTTGATATGTTTACTATTCTATGACACAGAAATAGCATAAAAGATTTTATTCCTATAGCAATAGGGGGTGAAATTATAAGAATACTGAGTATTACAGAAGCATTACTTACATTTATTGCAATTTAATGAAACGAAAGGCAGTGATGCGAAACGACAGGCTGTTTTGATAACAAATAGAGGATGACCGCTATTGCGAACGTGATATTTCGTGTTTATCGAATTGGTTTTGTATATTTAGTGAACAAGCAACATCCATGGAGGTACAGCTCGTTTTATATTTTCATCAGAATCTGTATTTAGCAAAAAACAAAGGGACACATGTAACAATACTATTTAGTGGTACTAACTTCATCGTCAACCTACTAAAAGGCATTGTATTCCTATTTTAACTGTAAATATTTCTATTTTATATTTTATATATTATTTATTGTCTCTTAGATCAAAGTTAATAATATTACGACAAAACAATTATCTGTGTTAAAATAATAAATTAGGTACTTGACATAATATTTCAACATAATATTGCATGTATTTTTGTATGTTTGAATGATTCAAATTTTTTCTCTTTATATCTACCAGTACCAATTAAAACTATCAGCGATTCTCGAGTGAGCCATTGACTTTAACCGAACCGTGTGTTATGTTCATTTTATCAAAGATTTAAAACTTCATTATTCAGTAAACTTTACGATATTATAATTTTGTTAATGCATTTTTAATTTCTAGCGTCATTTATTTAATATTTGTCTGTTAGCAACTGTAAAATGTATGTCATTTGTTAAAAAAAAAAATATTTTACGAAAACAATTACAAATAGTTAAGTCAAATATTATTCTCCTAGAAAGAAATGTCTGTTAAAAATTTATCTTTGTAACGATAAATTTTTAATTAATTAATTTTATTTAATTAATTTTATTGTACTTGGTATGATTGTAATTATACCAAGTACAATAAAATTGAAGGAGTGTAAACATGTGTTTTGTGGGACTCAAAACGGGAAAAAATATTCACACTTGGACTACTTCTTAAAAAAATATTAGACTAAACAAAATCTGACACATTACCTACAACTTCCACGTGCTTTTCACGTAGTAATTAATAATTATGTTATTATGTTTTCAAGTCATTATCAATTAAGTTACGGCGTTTCTCTGTACACAAATACGTATTAAAGACAGTTTGTATTATGCATTAGTTTTTCAGGTGGCTCGGTGCCAGTCGAAGCTTTCAAATTACTAAGATACTGCCGCACTAGATCTCGGATCGTTTTTCTAAGTGTGTACACTGAATTACATAAGCTTTTGTTAATAGTTTTAGTTTAAAACAGAAATTGCACGTTTTAAATTTTTTTTGAAAGTTTTAACAAAACAATTGATTTTTGTGTAATATTACGATTAAAAATATTTTTTCTGAAATGTAAATTAAAACGCCATTAACGTCATTATATTGCTTTAGTAACATAGACTTAGAATATATATTAATGAGTCTATGTTTAGTAATGGCACCGCGTGGTGAAATGATGGAACACTCATGTTTACGTCGTCGAAATAAAAAAAAATTGTCACTGCATATCATCATAATCATAAACACTCACGACTGTCACCCAGAGGAGTACGCACAGACTACACACTGCCATTTGACATGATCCTGACACACCTCACTCGCCTCCTCTACATCCATATACTAACGCATACATGTTAAAGTAGGGACCAACACAGCATTGGGAATTGCCATACCTGCCTTTTTTGACACTAAGTTCTAAGTATATCTTCATCATATCTCCCAGTCTTGCTAAATACGCATCCCAAATATACAAATTCATCTACTTGCTCCATTAACTCCCCTTCTATTCTTATGTCGCATATCGTTTTACTTTCTTCTCTTTCAAAAACCGTAATTTTCGTCTTTCACTTTTCTTTCTTTCGTTTCTTCTTTCACTTTCATACTCTTTTCTTCAATGATCTGTTCATTAATGTAACCATCATTTGCAACTTGACCGCCGAAGACGCAAAAATAACTTGATCATCGGCGTAAAAAAGACATTTGACGGTTAACTCACCCATTATTAATCCGCGTTCTTACTTTCAAATTTTCCAAACAATTGTCCATATATAGGTTGAACCGCCACGAGGAATCCACAAAGCCCTGTCTGACACCTTTATGTATGCCAATCCAGTCCGAGTAGACTCCGTTGATCCTAACACAAGCACTAGAATATAAAAGACGTATAAAGAGACTTTAATGCCTGTATGAACCCAGCGCTCAACCTAAATGAGTTTGTCATGCGTTTGTCATAATACATTCCCGTCCACTCTGTTATAAGCCTTTTCCAGGGCTATGAATGCACAAAAAACTTTTTGGTTTTTGGCCAAAAACTTCTCCGCGATCAGGCGCATGGAAAAGACTTGGTCCGTACACCCCTTTCTATCTTAACTTTCTAAATCCCTCTAACACACCCCATATTTTTCCATCAGTTTCCCTTTCAATTAGTTCCTTAGCATATAGTTTCCTCACAATGCTAAGAAGGCTGATACCACGGTAGTTTTTACAGTTCTGCTGCGACCCTATCCCTTTATATATTGGTACTATCACGGCTTTCACCAGTCTAAGTTAAACAAGGTGTACAGCAGGCCTGCTAACACTTCCTCTCCAGCCCTTAGCATTTCGAGTGAAACTTTATCATATCCGGCTGTCTTACCTGCTCTCATGCTTGTCGATGCTTTCATTATTTCATCTATACTTATCTCCAATTTCCTCTTCTTTCTGAATTTCTATTTCATTTAGTTCATACGTCGTCTCCTCACTCATAAACACTCTTTCAAAATATTATTTCCATCTTTTTAAACTCAAAACTTCAGCATTCAGAATATAGCCATTCTTGTCTCTTATAGCATTCATTACAGGCTTTTTTGAATGTCCCCTGGCAGTTCTTACGAGTTTCCAGAACATTTTAATATTAGCCCGGAAGTAATCCAATATTTTTCTATAATTCTTATCCATTCCTTCTTGTTTTTTCCTTTCAACTACTTCTTTCACTCTCTTATTCAGATGTCTAAAGATTACCTTTTTTATTTCAATAACACCATTCGTACCGCCAGAAATACCAGCCTTTGTTGCTTCTTCAACTTCCAGACGTACCTCACCATCTCACCATAACGTATTATTTTTTCTTTCATTCATTCTCTTACTAACACTACATTCTTCGGTAGCTGCATCCATTAAACCCTTCTTAACATTTTGCCATACATTCTCCAAGTCTATCTCATTCATTCATAATTCACCCAAACCACTTATATTTACATTTGTCATTGCATAATACAGATTATAGTATATGTTTTGTAATGACACATGATGATCCGAATATAGAAAATACAAAAGTAAATAAGGAAACTCAGCGGATATATTGACATCACAATGGGTTTTTATTATTTCAAAAATTTACGTATTTTTATTAAGTAAAACAACAATTTGTATCTTTTATCTGGAGATTTTTTTCTCTTATTTATCGGAAGTCTGGATATCATTTAAATGTTGGAAGAACCCAGACGGATCCAGACTATTTGGCAACCATTAGTATAACAGGCTGCGGAGGCATTCCGTTCCATTGGTGACAAAGCCAGTAGTAGCGCTCTTCGTACGAAGTTCTTGTAGGGTGTTTGTGGTATATAGTACCTACTCACTTACCATGAGGACCGTCAAGTGTAATGTAATTTCGATTTCCACTTTAAATCCAAAAAATAAAATATATTAGAAGGATTCGGTACAAAACTATTGATCAATCCATAAAATGACATTAAAAAATGCTCTTATTTAATCCAATAATAATTTATATATTTCTCAGAAAACTTTTTTTAAATATACGATAATGTTTTTCTGAGAGTTGACTGGATTTTTGTTCTTTATTTTTAAGTTCAACATGCAGCCGACTGTACCAGCGATATGGCTGATGCAAATGCTACGATGCTCGCAATCAGTGGAGTGCGGAGAAATACCGACTGCGAGGTACGTGCTCACACAGGTAGATATCACTTAGAAATATTTGCTTAGTCAGCTAGACGCTTTCATTGTAAAGGATTGTTCATTTCAGTGATTCTATAGGATGGGATAAAATTTCAATCTATGTTACAAATTAAACTTTTGTAATTCAAATATTACGAGTAGATATTCGAGTGTTAACTTTAAAACTGTTTTTCGAGTGTGATTGTATTAAATTAGATTTGCATATTTCTAAAATCATATCTAATATAATACTCTTATTCGTATAAGTCAAGGGCACAAGCAATCTCTGTAAATTTAATAGTAGGTACACGAGTAACGTGGGTTCGATCTCTGCCGAAGCCAATGAAACTAACTGCAATTTTAAATGCATGCAACCACATACTCAGCGGTGAGGGAACACATGAGGAAACCTGCATAACATTTTTAATACAATAAGTCTGATAAACGAGGACACAGTCCACCCGGTGGTTAATGGATCCTGTGGCCCAAAGGTCAAAAAACATTTATGCTCGATGAAGAATCAAAATGCAGATGCATTGTCACCCCTGAGGACTAAGATGGAATGCGTTTATTCCAGTAAAAAAGGGTCCCCGAATCCCTACACTCACCACAAGAAACACAGCAGTATTGAGCTGCTATTTTACGCTGGTATACTGTGAGGGCGTGATCCTACCCAGATCGAGTCGACCCATTGGTGCTACAATTTTAACAAAGCCGCAGCATAGCTCTACCACGCAAAAAACATAATTACTTCTATACAGCGTACAAATTACAGACAGATAGATAAAGGATCTTTTTCTTTCTCAAATCACATAAGTACAAACAGTTAGACAATTATGAATTTATATACTGTGAGTAAGATTTTAACCACTATTAACGTTACTGTTGTATTAAGTAAGATCTAAAAGTACACGCAAAGAATATAATATGGATATTATAAATACATAGCACATGTGGTTTTTTTTAATTGGATAAGGGTGACAATCGAGCATACAATCCACCTGATGATAAGTGGTTGCTCTAGCCCATAGACATCTACAAATCTATCCTCGTTTGCGAATCAAAACGCAAATGCGTTGCCAGCCGTGAGAGTGAATGCCTCTTTTCCAGTGAAAGGGGTTTCCGGTTCTCTACACTCACCATACGAAACACAGCAGCATTATTCTACTATTTTACACTGGTATTCTATGAGAGCGTGGACCTTCTCCGGTCGAGTCGACCCATTCGTGCTACAATTATACTATTTCAAAATGGTTTAGATTCACATTTGGACCTGGGAGGTGGCTTTGTTGTCGAGATTCAGAAATCTCCCGGGCGAAGCTGAGCGGATCGCTGGTAAAGATTTTAAAATCAATTTTTCTGACTCGAAGTTTTTTTTACTTTTATTAATTTATGCAGGTTGTTTTTAGGCTGTTTAAATACAGCTTAAAACAAAATAACAAAACACATGTTTACACTACCTCAATTTTATTGTACTTCGTATTTTGTAACGAAAAATTTTTAACAGACATTTTTTTCTAGGAGAATAATATTTGACTTAACTATTTGTAATTATTTTCGTAAAATAAAATTGTTTTTTTTTTTAACAAATGACATACATTTTACAGTTGCTAACAGACAAATATTAAACAAATGACGCTAGGAATTAAAAATGCATTAACAAAATTATAATATCGTAAAGTTAACTGAATAATGAAGTTTTAAATCTTTGATAAAATGAACATAACACACGGTTCGGTTAAAGTCAATGGCTCACTCGAGAATCGCTGATATTTTTAATTGGTACTGGTAGATATAAACAGAAAAAATTTGAATCATTCAAACATACAAAAATACGTGCAATATTATGTTGAAATATTATGTCAAGTACCTAATTTACTCTTTTAACACAGATAATTGCATTGTCGTAATATTATTAACTTTGATCTAAGAGACAATAAACAATATGTAATATAAAATAGAAATATTTACAGTTAAAATAGGAATACAATGTCTTTTAGTAGGTTGACGATGAAGTTAGTACCACTAAATTCTTCAGCAATCTGCCACAATTTATTTCAGCCAGCACGTTTTTTCGACTTTTCGGACGTTTTCTTCCGTCGGTATCGTGACGGAGCGGCCCGGGCGAGGGTCGTCTTCACAGCTCTCTCGTCCTTGTTGATATATGCGGGCCCATTCTTTCACCATCGTATATGAAGGTGCAGAATACTGAAGATCCGATGACATCTCTTCAAAAATGTCTTTCGGTGTATTTCCCTTCTTAACGAGGAATTTCATCACGGCGCGGTGTTAAAAATTCCGAGAATTTCCTGATTCGGTAGACATGGTGATGTTAGTTATTCAATAAATAATTAAACTATGAGTGCAAACTTAGTTAGTGATTGCATTTATAATACTACTGAGTGTTGCAACTAGTGACGTAAGTAACAAGCTAATCACTCATCGTTAAGTACCCTAGGCGGCGAACTTTTCTGCCGCCTTGGTAAAATAAGAAGAAGCCCGTGCCCTATAGTAGGACGTATACAACCTGTAACTTTACAACTGTTGTAGAAGAGCAATAAGTAAGAGATGGTGGTATAAACATGATGTAGGCACCAGACGTAAGATACACAGACCAGCGACAGATAGCAGCGTCTAAGGTGAGAGACATCTGGTATCGATCATCGATCCGCTTGCCAAGTGTGCGCAAATCCTTCCTACAACAGGAGCCGCCCATGACCAGCGGCGGACCTTTACGGACTTATGAAGAAAAAGAAGGAAGAATCGTAAAAGATATGTGGCAAGTTTGGTTTACGTGGTAGAACCACGCTGTAGTTTTATTAGTACTGTAGTTGTAGCACGTTCCGGCCGTTTGTTATTCGTTTAACGGTATTGTGTTTCATATGGTGAGTGTAGATCTATCTAGTCTTCACGGGTGACAACGCATCTACATTTAATTCGTAATCGAGGATAAATGCAGATAGGGTTGCCAGATGGTCGTGATTCGTCTGGATTCTACCGACATTATAAATGATCTCTAGACTCCCGACAAAACTCAAAGACAAACAACTATTCCTTACTTCACAGCCGCCTCTGATTTAATAAAAGCTGAGTTAGTAATTAGACTAAACTTTGAATAAACTGTTTGAATTTTAAATCTATTCTGAATATTTCTAAAGGTTCCAAATTGGTGGATGCTGTAAAATCTAATAGCAAATACATGTGCTAACCTTAAAACTAAGTGTACCGACTTAAATTAGTTGTGTCAACCATGTAAAGTCTTTTTGTTACCTATTAATTTAAAAAATAAACTTTTTAATTTACATTTTTATATTTAATGTTTATTTCCCCCGACAACAACCGCAAAATCGCGATATTTTCAATTTTTCTCCGGATATTTTGGTCTTTAGATCTGGCATTCTTAGATGTAGATGTCTAAGGGGCAGCAATCGCTTACCATCAGGTGGACAATGTGCTCGTTTGTCACCCTATCCTATATAACACTTATATAGCTCCAGAGACATTTTAATTTATATATTTTATTAGGTATCTATGTATGACACTTTTGTTTCAAATAATATTTAAAAAAATTATTTACGTTGTAAAGCCCTGCTGTCCTATTAGGGCTGCGGCGCGTATATGTCGAAGAGAGCTTGAACGAGAAAGTTAGCGTCAAATTAAAATTGTGTCTGAAATCCCACAGTGAAATCACACTATTTTCGCATGAATTATGAACACGTACTAACGTTTCGTATCAATAAAAAACTGCCATAAAAATTTTGCAAGAAAGAAGCAATACTTGTGCATTGAACTAGCAGAATAGTAGAAAATGTCACATATTCATTCGCTCTAGTTAACACGCCGTTTGCTTTGTAAGCCACGAACGAAAGGCTTTGAGGTTTTATGAAAGATTGTAGTATCATCTTTGAGAAGAACGTGAAAGGGTTGTAATTTCTTCTATGTAATTAAGAAACGACTTGTAGGTCAGTCCATAGTCTGACTACCTCTCTTGATTGAGATACTTCAGCTTTGAAGTCACTTTTATTTTTATGTATTCATTTATAATTTATATTAATAAACATGAAAGCTATCGGACAACATATTTTTATAATATGTATATTATAATTTATATAGAAAACATATATAAATATATTTAGCTATAATATACATTTTCAATTTTGTAGCGTTCCGAATAAAAAATATAAAAAAAACAATATTGTTGGTACGTCTGTTAGTGATTGAGTAATTTCTAAACGACTTAATCAACCGACTGAAGTCATATTTAATCAATATATAATGTTTGTCGTGACGATGGTCTATAGCGAGGATTCTGACAGTAGTCAAGTTATTAAAGTATACAGGGTTATGTTTCAAAGTGTAGCCAAATTTTAAACTTAAGTTCAAATATATAAATATCGATATAACATTGTTGCAGTTTTTGAAAATACGAGTAAATAACGCTTCTATTTTCATTAGAAATTATCCCAAACTAAATGTGATTAATATGCAATATCGTTTTTGCCTATCGATCGACCCTTACGAATGTACCACGCATTTTGAATTTAAAAGATAAAGAGGACAGAATGTTTGAGATTTATTTCAACTAATGTTTCTTCGCCATTTGCCTATAATAATTTTTCTGAACCTTCTCTGCAAATTTGGAAAGTAAGCCCGTACATATATTTAAGGACCAAAAATAATGAACAACTCACAGTGATCACTTTTTCCTTTAGTTTAGTGCCAAAAAAGAAAATTGAGCGGTGATCGTTATTAATAAGTTTTATATTTTTATAATCTGAGTACACGCTGTACAAAGTGAGGGGTGAATTTGTAGAGAATATCGATGAGATACCTAACGGAAAGGGAAACAAGTTCTCCCGGACTAGCTAGAACTATATGAAGCATACCGTCATCATCATTACAGCCCTTCACAGGAATGTCACAAAGCATGGTCCCGAAGCACCAGTATCAGTTACCAGGCCATCGCTCTTATGGGGGCGGGGGGCAAAGGCAAATAATTATCATTTTTACCATTACAACCTACCAAAGTCCACTCCTTTATCCATATCCATAGTTTGCTTATAGGGCGATAATTGCTATAGTAGCCACGCCTGGCACGCGGATTGACAACCGCAGTTTCTTAAGTTTTATACAGCTGTTATCAGCAAGATGCTGCTGCTCATCTCCTGAGGGTTTCTCTGTGTCGGATCTTAAGATACTTACGGGAGGATATAGGGTAGTGGATGTTCTATTCTAACACCGCCTCTACATGATTCAAATATATTATACAGTACAAGTAAAATTGCCGCATTTATTAATGGCTTAACAACGACGATAAATCACTTCTTTATTTATAACACAATGATGTGTAGTTAATAAAGTCGTTAGGTTTTATGTCCTCGGTCCTGAATCCTGATGCGTAAAAAAACATCAATTCAAAATCGCCACGCATCGAACGTAAGCTGCCGTAAATCGAACGATAATAAGTCGTACGTGACAAATTTCAATAAGTGCTGACGTATGGGTTCGGCCATTATACCAAACTAGGTTGACCAAACTAGAATTTTCTACCGTCCAGTGGAGTGGTTTTATATATTTAGTTTGCATATAGACAATTATCCTTGGACTTATGAAGGGCTATAATAATGATGAATTTATCAAAATTCTATTCTTTTTGTTTTATTTATTTATTTTGGTATAATAATGCTAGACTCCGTGGAGGTCCTTTCATTAACGTTATAAGTTATAGCGTTTTGTTGCAATAATTGATTTATGTGGATGATCTCTTTTACCGTCCGGAAAGAAATAGGGTATAACATGTGAACGGAGTAGAAGCCTAAGGCACTGATATTAGTAGGCATTTTTGATCTTGTCACTTCGCAAGGTCACAAGCTCTACGGATAAGGGCAAAGTAATTGGTCAAAAAAATTTCAAACGTTTAATTCAAAATTTATGTTTTAATTTTTTGTGAAATACTAGTGCTATTGGATTCTACCCCGTTCACATGTTACACCCCCTTTTTTCCAGATGGTAAAAAAATGCCATCCAGTATATTACCGAATAGTGGCGGTGTATGAACTATGAATATCCACTACTCCATACCATCCCGTGGGTGTCATTTTACGACAGAAGCGAACAGAGGTAAAATATCAGTATATGAGATGCAACGTCTTCCTAATAACGACCAAAAATAAAAAATACTGCGTTTGCCAACTGCCAACCCGCTGGCCAAGCGTAGCAACTATGCTAATATCCCTATGAGGCAATCTATGGGTTAGACCTATGTTCAGCAATGGTCTTAAATAGGCTGTAACGGTAATTGCTTTGCACATAAATACTTTATTAGTTTTAGCAAAAAAAAAAAAGGCTGTGGTTTTTTCATGTTTGAATCGGTTATATTTTCGGCTCAGACAAGAGACGTTAGAAATTTCACACGAATGCAGTTCTACTCATCTTTGAAATAAAATATTTAAGTTATTTCTCTTATGTAATTTTCACTATCTTTAATATTCTTCAACATTTAAGGGGAAATATAATCTCAAATGGTTTAGCAAGATCCTCCGTTATGCCGAAAGTATTGCAGCATTAATTTTGAAATAAATATATGGTAAAGTTGAGGATTAATGTTAAGGACTATGTTAGACGAAAACACGATTCCGTAAAATTTTCTCGGTAGAAAAAAAAAGTTACCTCCAAACTGAACAATAAACCGCTGTTATTCATAAAATACTTTAAATAAGATCATGGAACTTTGCATACTAACTGAACTAACTATAAAGCAGTGGTTATGTTATTTACTTTTTTTATAATACTTACCATTATTTTCACTGTAAAAAGAAATTACCTAAACTATCGGCGCGTAAGCTTGATTCCTGTCGCCCCGTTAGTATTGCTCAATATATAATGTACTCTGCGGTATTGCTCCGGCTTTTGAATGGAGAAGTTGTGTCGCTTACGATCAGAATATACATTACGCAACAGGACGACGTAAAATTAAAATGGGAAATAACCGTTATAAAAATAAGAAGCGAGTGAGTTGGCGTTAAGAAACAGGCATAAATATGATAAACCTAAGAAATGAAATAAGTATCTAACGACCTATCTACTTACAGTATACAAACGTGAATATAACGTGAAATACGTGAAACAATAGTGATTACAAACATGTCGGTACATAGCATACGACGCGCGGGGAAGTGGGGGCGAAATTAGAATTTGAGCTGACTTACTCTATGTTTAAAAAAATAGCTACGCTGGGTTTCTTGCTGGTTTTTCGCAGGACAGAGGTTTTTTTCCGAACCAGTGGTAAATAAGAAACGACTTTCAATAAATGTTATGCAATCTAATCTATATTGAATAAAAATCATTCATTTCATTTCGTTTCATTCACCGTACTTTTATATCCCAATAATTTTAATCAAAACAATAAAGAACAACAATAGCAGCTTACATATTATACATCACACTGCTGGTCACAGGCCTCCTCTAGATACTGAGTGGATTATGTGGTAGTGATGAGTCCACTGACTGATCGCAGACCTCACGTGTTCTGAAATATTTTTACGCTAGTGGCTTAGCCTGTGCTTCTATATGGAAAGAAGTCTGAACGGTTTTGGACTACGTTATAACAATAATAACAAAAGAGAAAATTAATTGGCTAAAGGAAATGGAGATATAAATAAACTTCAATGTATTTGACATTAAAATTTATTTTTATCTCCATAAAATGTATTATTTAAATTAACCTCTTCTTAACATATAAGTCCAGAAAATTCAAAAAAAATTGTTTGCTTACTCCTCATATGCATGCACCCATATTAATGGGTCATGCACAATTATATTTCACTATCGCATTTAAGTTTTAATATTACTTTTAGAAGTAACGCCTCATTTTCCTGATTTCGATTGAAAATTTGTTGAACGGTAGTAAATACATATTTTTGGAGGTTTTAAGTCCATAGCTAAACTTTGGCCTTTCTATGATTGAGCCAACTGGGCTTTTACAGAAAACATTATCATTTATCGTACTGTCCACACTGGCCTGACGGGTTAGTGAGGTCGATATTCTAGCAGCAGTGTTAGTAAGATTTGACAATATGTCCTTTATAACCTCTTCTGCAAAATAAAATATACCAATAAATTTAACGTGCACTGGCGGTGTAAGAATATACACTATCCTATATAATCCCGAGGGTAAAGTAAAAGTAAAGTTACAGCCTATATACGTCCCACTGCCGGGAACAGGCCTCCTCTCATTTCTGAGAGGGTTTTAGGGCAAGGAATAGTCCGCCGCGCTGTCCCAATGCGTGTTGGCGAACTTCACATGTCTTCGAAATATTTTTTTCTTATTTCTCAGACATGCAGGTTTCCTCACGGTGTTTTCCTTCACCGCCGAGCACGTTGTAAATCAGCACTTAAAATTGCAATTAACAATTTCATTGGTGCCGGCGGGGATCGAACCCGGTTTGCTCGCGTACCGTGAAATTTACAGCGAACGTTAACCATCTGAGCTACCACGGATCTCGAGGTGTCGTAAGGGAAACCGAAACAGCAGATGGGCAGCAGCATCTTACTGATAACAACTTGAAATAATAAAAAACTGCGGTTGCCAAACCGCCTGCCAAGCATGGCCAACGACCCACGAGGCAATCCATGAGGGAAGCCTGTGTCCAGCGGTGGACTTTTATATACTATAATGGATGGATGGAATTTAACAGTTAATGTACTTAACGATCTGATCTGAGACGTGGTCCTTCACTGCTGGCCGTATGAGGACGCTCAAGGTCGCTCAGCGAGCTATGGAGAGGGCTATGCTCGGAGTTTCTCTGCGTGATAGACTCAGAAATGAGGATATTCGCAGTAAAACCAGAGTGACCGACATAGCCCAACGGATTAGTAAGCTGAAGTGGCAATGGGCCGGCCATATAGCTCGAAGAACCGATAACCGATGGGGAAGAAAGGTTCTCGAGTGGCACCCTCGTACCCGTAGGCGTAGTGTAGGGCGACCCCCCACTAGATGGAGTGACGACCTGGTAAGATATGCAGGAGGTCGATGGATGCAGGTGGCTCAGGACCGTGCTTTGTGGCGTTACTTGGGGGAGGCCTATGTTCAGCAGTGGACTTGTGAAGGGCTGTAATGATGAACGATGATGTACTTAACAAGTTAACATTCCGGTTTTTATTAGTTAGTTTAGATTTCGTTTCATTCAGATATTAGTGAGGACTACTTCTTTATTTATTTAATGTTTGCCAGCCTACCTGACAGATATTTTGCCCGTTCCGGGAGGCAGAGAGCACCTACTCTGAATTTACTCCATTCTTCTTTTACGTTGCAATGTAAAAGTAAAATTAATAAGTTGTCGATCACAGCCTCACTTATCGATTCCAGGTTTAAATTTTTTTATTTTTGATAAAATAAAAAAAGTAAAAAGAATAAAATAAAGTAAGTAAAGTAGATTAAGTCAGTACTTAACAAATAAAAACGTTAATTTTATAATAGCAGTCACCAGCCCGGCTAGCTCAGTCGGTAGAGCATGAGACTCTTAATCTCAGGGTCGTGGGTTCGAGCCCCACGTTGGGCGTAAAGTACTTTTTTCATACTTCTTTGTATTTTAAATAGTACCTCTATTTTAGTTTTGAATTCAAAAATATAGAATTAACATTTCACTTCCTATGTACCTTATAATAATGTATATTTTCAAACGAAATAAAATTATACTATAAAAAACAAACATGTATCCATTAACGCCATCTACATTTACACATCTTATTTATAAGCTTGGGTTGCTTTAAAGTTTGACGTTGTTATACAGTTTGTATTATAGATGGCAAGCAATCTCGCAACTACTACTCCGCAGTTTCACATTTTGACTGTAGATGGCGTCCTAAAGCGGTTTCATACATTTTTATTGCTACTGTGTTACCTAGCTGTAACGTTAGTGTATTTTGTTGTGTAGGATAATGTTGTTTCATAGACACCTAATTACACCCCGGATTAAGATTCAAAATGCAGGTTAGTTAAAGACTAAGATATCTCATCATCAGTAACACAGTAGCATTATAATTTTATGCCATCAATCGCCGGCATTCTGAGAGAACGTCGTCCTACCTTGGGTTGAATAGTCTAAGCAGTCGAGGCATTCGTAACGCAGACCATAGCCGCAGATCGTAGCGAAACTGCAAAATTATAGTACCAAGTACCTACTCTTTGAACTCTATCACTCTACTACATTAGAAGCTTACACACATTTACAACAGATGGCGCTTAAAAATATTCCTTTTTAATAGCTTCGCAGTAGTAGCTCGTAGTTCATAGCTATGTTTACAAAACTCGAATTCGGGAATCGAGTAATTTCTAATAAGTTTACGACAATGGGGTTACTTCTGCCACCCAGTCCCGAAGCTTACACTGTTGTGTTCCGGTCTAAAGGGTAAAAACTAAAGAGACCCAGTAAATAACAGACAGTGAGGCATTCTATTTTAGTCCTCAGTGTCGACAATGCATCTTTAGCCTTTTCCCCATCAGGTGGACTATAAGTTTGCTTGTCACTTGTGTTATATAAAAAGAAAGTCGATATTGTTATTTTATTCCCGAGACTTAGGTCACTCTTATAAACGTTCTAGTACACAAAGAGGCAATAGTTTTTGACTGTAGAATCGAGCTCTAGGAACCTCAAACCCTGGAGATAATATATAAATATATATATATATATATATATATATATATATATATATATATATATATATATATATATATATATATATGTACATATACATATATACATATATATATATATATATATACATATAGAATATATATACATACATACATACATACACTGTATACACATAAATACATAAATATATATCTATACACAATAGGTTCGTATAAATATTGTATATGTCAGAACAAATATGAAATATATACGAAAAAGAGAGCTTAGTCAATTCAAACTTGCAACGATTTAATCATATACTTACGGACTTGATTTTTAAAGACGAATTTGTTGGGAGCTTTTTTAATGTCAAGAGGGATGTCGTTCCAGAGTCTGATGGCCACGAGGGCGAAAGAGTGAGATAAACAACCAGTACGGTGTAAAGGAGTGAGCAACTTAAGATTGGCCGAGGAACGGAGAGAAAAATTATGAGAATCTCCCATGTATTGAAATTTTGATTCCAGATACTTGGGATCACATGGATCGTTCAAAATTGAGAAAAGGGTGCAGAGTATTCTAACATATCTGCGCTGACTGCTATATATATATATATATATATATATATATATATATATATATATCTCAATATAAATAATATTGATATAGCTTAATGGATCCATAATTAATAAATACAGAATACTTTAAGTTTTTCAGATAAGATATCCTAAGCCACTCCGGACATTACTATCTATTTCTGTTCATGATGTTTTATCACAATCAGTTCAGTCATTCCAAAGATTGGCGCGCAAAAAAAAACTTTTATAAATGATTTACGATCTCTGAAAGGCATGCAAAAAACCCCTAGACTTGGTTAAGGGTCAGTTATTTCGACTTTACAAACAGACACTTCAATTTTGTTTAAGAGCCTGCGCTCACAGACAGCACGGCATGGCATGGCGTGGCAAGGCATACTTCGGCATGCCGAAGGATCCTGTGGTATCCCGCGGCATGCCAAACAAGTCAAGACGCGCTCGAGTACCGTGGCTAAACTCAACCATGTTCTAATTACTTAACACTCACATTCCTTTAACAACGTAAAACGTTTCAGTGATGCAACGGTGTTCAGTGGGATGCCCATGGAATGCAGTGGCTTGCTGCGGCATCCCTTGGAACGCCGTGATGTGAGGTTTATTCGTGTTGAAATAAAGGAACGTCGGTGCTAAGATCATTGAAATAACGTCGCAAATATTTTTCCACTACAAAAAGCTTTCAACACGCCGTACCATGCTGCACCTGTGAGCGCAGGCCCTAAATGTAATGTAATCCATCCGAAAACATTTAGCACATCGTGTGTGCGTCGTTTATACTAAGATTGATATTAGATAGGTGTTGGTTTCTGTCGCATGGGCGTCATAGAGTCCTTTAATCAGCAACTTGTATACCAATTGTTGGCAAGGCGTCGTTTTATTCCGAACTTATCCATTAGGTAATATTATTTGAATTCCCAGAGTGGAAGTCGCAGGCAGTACGTACCTACTGGCTCTCAATGTAATGAATGGAACTTTTTATTTAAATAGTGTGAGTTATGATGTAAAATTAATGGAGTTGTAAACGATATCTACAATTATTAAGGTGCTAAAAAAATACAGCCTATATATGTTCCACTCTTGGGCTATGCTACTCATTTCTGACAGGGTTTATGGCCAACGAAACTCCACCGTTGTCCCAATGCGAGTTTTTTTAAATTTATTAGGATCAACAAACAGTTTACACAATATTTATTAATCTAAAATACATTCCCTACAACAAATATAATATAATAGTGCAACCAAAACCGTCGACCACCAATTACTATTAACAAATGTTGAGATTGAGATAGTGTACAATTTTTTCATCTAATACAGTGATTGTGTTTTCAAATAACACAATAATGAAGAAAAATAATAATAATTGTAATAACCAGTTACACAAATTCATTCTCCTCTGAGTACTGAAAGTAATTCTTTTTTATAAATACCCACCTTGTGAGCAAAAATGTCAATATTATTGAAAGTATTACTATAACAATTTAACAACAGATATATAGGGGATCTTTTACCTACGTTGGTTCGACATTTATTAGTAAAAAATGTATATTTAGTACGAACTCTGCGACACAATTTTGCAGCACCAGCCCATAATATATATGGCAACAATACGGAATAATATGGAACAGACATTTGTAATGTTTTCGCTAGTCATTTTTCGTCAGTATACAGTCGCAATAATAATATCCAAAACTACGATACTAGCCCTAATCTTATGAACCCTTGTTGCAATGTATACCTTGATTATTTATCTTATACAGTGGACCAGGTTTACAAAGTTTTAAAAAGACTTGACATTAAGAAAGGAGCTGGAGCAGATGGCATTCCAGCAATATTTGTACGCAATTGCGCTAACGCATTGGCTTTGCCTATTGCACTGATAATCAATAGATCTCTTAGGACTAGTACATATCCAACCTTGTGGAAAGAAGCCCTTGTGTTGCCTTTGTTCAAAACCGGTGACAAA